>LUCH01000017.1:120358-192909 GCA_013368495.1 Paragonimus heterotremus | reverse complement strand
TTGTCTCGTAGGCCAGAGTTTTGAGTCAGAGGCTCGGGGGGGGGGCCCTCAAGTCAACCCCCTTCCCCGGCATAAACGACCGGAAAGTATCAGAAGTTATCGCTCTCTCGACAATGACATAACTAACCGATCTCGACTTTCTCCCACTGTTTTACCCCCTATTTCTTCTGCCTTCTATATGCCTGCAGGCGATAGTTGTTTTCTGAGGCCAGGACAACTGGTAAACATTGGCGCCTTCAATGTCCGCACTCTCCGATAAGTCGGTCAGCAAGCTGCTCTGGCTTGTACTTTCCCAAGTTTGGGTATTGATGTGTGCTGTGTCGGAGACGCGAGTCTACGATTCTAGAACGGTTATCCATTTGAGCTCATCTGTAGATAACTGTCGATCCAAGCGCTCCTGTCTCAGGGTTTCTGGTGACGTCGTAGCTGAATCTCGCGGTCAAGCTGGGATGGGAATCGTACTGAGTTCCAGAGCGGAGCAATGCTTGCTCGATTGGATCCTAGTGAACAGTCGCTCGTGAGTTGTCAAACTCAATACATCGGTAAAAGTCTGTCGACGCAAATCATAAAGACGTTGCGTATTCATAATATCGACGTACACTCTGACGGACAGCTGTTCGGATGTTGACAAGGATGCGTTGTATGACGCTCTCGTTAACCTTCTGAGGCAAACTAAACACTCAGACACCGTCATACTAGCAAGCGATGTTAATGCTCATCTTGGTCGTCTTTCTTTGGATGAGAAGCGGCTAGGAGGTATGTTTGATGTCCGGCCACAACGCACCGACAATGGCGGAAGACTGTTGCAGCTGTTCGCATCCCACGGTCTGGATATTTCGAGCACCGCATTCCAACACGGGAAGAAGCACTGTGTTACTTGGAGACCTTCGCGCGCTTCCCAACCGTGGACACAGTTAAATCATATAGCAATTAGTTGTAGGTGGCGCCACTCTGTTAAAGACTGTCGTGCCTTTCGGAGTAACCACCTGGACTCGGACCATGCTGTTGTGCGTGCCCGTTTTTTTTCATTATTTGCCCAGAGGACATTTGCTCGTAAATGCAAGGTACTTAAGTGGCATTCGAATGATGAGGATGTAAAAAGCGCTTACCAAAAGGCGTTGGTGAACAAATTGCCCGGTTCAAATCAGATGAAGGATCCTAAGGAACACTGGGAACAAATCGCCGAAACCATGAAAGCATATTGTGAACAAGCATGTTCCGATGGAGCTACTCAGTTGCTACGGAACTGGATTTCCGTCACGTCGATAAACCTCATGAACAAGCGTCGGTCGATCCCACCTGGTTCTGAATATGATGAAGACCGTCGAGAACTTGAACGCAAGCTGACTAAAGGCTTCCGCAAAGACCGTGAGCAATACTTGGTCGAACAATCGAAGGAGGTGGAAGAAGTATTTTATCTGGGAATAGCAGCAAACGTTCTCCCTGATCCATGGTTGTACTGACCGTCGAGTCGATGTAAGTAAAACCATATGTGGAAAAGATGGTTTACCTATTACCAGTCCGTCGCGCCGACTTGACAGATAGGCTGAACATTGTGAGGAACAGTTTAGTTGGTCTCAACCAGATCATGTGGACGACGGGACCTGATCGGCCAGTTATTGCATTCCAGACGGTCCTCCGTCGGAAGCAAAAGTGGTCCTGGAGCTCACGTTATTGAAGCGTAATAAGGTTCCTGGTCCAGACCTCTTCCCTCCTTCTCTTTTCAAGGATGGTGGAGAGAGGTTGATATTAGAACTGACAAAACTCCTCCAGACAATCTGGGAGACTGAAGAGATGCCTCGTGGTTGAGGCTTATCAACAGTCATTCCCGTTTACAAAAATAGGGCCCGAAGTCTATGTGACAACCACAGAGGCATCAGTTTGGTGTCAATTGCCCCTAAGTTACACACTAGCCTCATTTTACGTCGGCTCACTAGGCCCAGAGAACATCAGGTACGCGAAGAACAGGCGGGATTCCGATCCGGTCGAGGGTGAGTTGATCGTATTTTTACCTTGAGACGGATCTTGGAACATCGGCACTGTTACAGACAGCCGACAGTCGTGATCTTTTAGGACCTGAAGGCTGCTTTCGACTCAGTCGCTCGTAACGTTCTCTGGAGCTGTCTCCTTCGCGAGGGAGTACCAGAGAAATAGGTGAATCTCCTGAGATCATTGTATGCTCACTCTGTAAGCAGGGTGAGAGTTTATGGACAACTGTCTCGAGCGTTCATCACTTCTAGTGGTGTCCGTCAGGGGTGTCTGATTTCCCCCTTCCTGTTCAATTTTGTCATGGACGACATTCTGGAGGGTGCCTTTCGAGAATCCAGTGGGCTTGAAGTTGAGCTTCTTCCTGACGCTAGATTACCCGATCTGGAGTATGCGGACAACATTGTCTTACTTAACTCTTCTGCCAAAGACATGCAGACCAAGCTGGACAGGTTGGGCGACCGAGCTGGTTTGTATGGAATGCGCTTTGCACCTTCAAAGTGCAAAGTGTTGCTTCAAGATTGGGCCACTTCAACTCCTACTTTCTTTATTACAGGTAATTCGCTTGAGACTGTGAACAGTTTCACACACTTGGGTAGCGCTATCTCGTCAGCCTGTAATATTGCTGATGAGATATCAGCGAGGATAGCGAAGGCACGGGTTGCCTTTGCCAGACTGCATCATCTGTGGCGTCGAAAAGATGTCCGGTTGTCACTGAAAGGAAGGGTATATAATGCCTGTGTGCGCTCCATTTTGCTTTATGGTTCGGAAACGTGGCCTATTCACAAAGAAGATATCAACAAACTTGCTGTGTTTGACCATCGTTGTCTCCGCCAATTGGCCCATATTAAGTGGACTGATTGGGTGAGCAGTGTGGCCGTTCGCCGGCGCGTATTCCGGAATGCTCGGGATGCGCGACCAATTGGTCAACTAATTACGTTGCACAGCTTGAGATGGTTGGGTCATGTTCTCCGTATGCCAGCTGAGCGTTTACCGTACCGAGCATTATATACTGAAACCACCAGCAGTTGAGTAAAACCGCGTGGTGGTCAACCAACAACGTGGTCACGAAATATGAAGACCTTGACTGCTCCATTGATCAAGGCGGGTAGGTGTCGCCTGCCTGGATGGGGTCCTTGTGAGCACTCAAACCGCTGATTAGAGAGGTTATCCGAGATGGCGGTGTGTCGCAGTCAATGATTTACCTGTATCCATACCATTTGTAGTTCTTTCGCTTAGTCTTCTTTTGATAATTTTCAACCTCCTTCGTAGCGTTTTCTTCTAGGACATTCTACGTCACAGTAGAGGTGAGCGGCGGCCCGAGCCACAGCACCTTTTGGTCAGGCTCATGGCTGTTATGATGATAATGATGTCTCGCGTCACACACCGTTCTTATTTATGTTGCGTTTACTGCTCTCCGCTTGTCAAGTTTTCGAATCAATACACTGATTTCCTCCTTGCGTAGATGGATTTTTGCATTCACATGGTCGTCGCTATCGTAATCTGATTGCAACATTATACATTTTAACGTACTAGAGAAATCGGATTCTCTAGAATCACCATGCTGGTTCAAGAGAAACGGTTCCCAGTCCACATTGAAACCAGTATGGTAAAATCTCTGTCTTAATCAACTTCTGTAACTGAGTATAACTTGATAACCTTGTTCCCTGTTTTTTTGTTCCAGTACACCTGCATGTGTTTTTGTCGCCTTCCTATGAAATCACCGTAATCGATTAGTGCATACTAAGAAAATCCAGGTTGCAATAGGGTGGTACACAGTACATATTTTTTATGATCCTCCAAGCCATTTTATAAATCTGAGGATAGTCTATTGTGCCATTAGACTGGTTCATATTTCAATAACATCAGACAAGCCTCCTTGCTTTCCAAAGTTTCGTTGAAATGACGTAGTCTCCTGCAGAAATACTTTTCCGGCATGAGCTATTCTGACTCTGTCAGACTAACACGGAAGACCTGTTGGTAGTTCACATTTTTAGTCGGCTGTTTGTTCGCTGGAGATACTTTTGTGTTATCGTGTCTCTCTTATCTCATTAATTCCACTTTAGACGAATACTGGATGACCACTGGGTTTTTGCACAACGACAGCATATAAGAACTGAGGTCACCCTGAGTTATTAATCGGTTGGCAGAACCACGTTCTCCGAGCACTAGGTTTTGGGTCCATGTGAAGTGTAAGCGCCCATGCCAGTAGGCTTTGGTCCTGTAAACTGGTGTAAACAGTTACTTTAACGGCAGTGTAGCTCCAGTGGCCAGATTGTGTTTTTTAGAGGAAAAGCTGTGCGTTTGATCACAATAATTTAGGAGCACACGCAGTGGTTCTTTTACTGACAAAATCGTTAACCCAGATACCACAACTTCTCGACCAAGTGTTTTCAACATACCTATTAGTGTAGCTTATCAACCGAATCGTTAAGACTATGGCAGTGTTATCGTCAAATAAAGTATCGTGCAATGACATCTTTTTATATATTTTTTAGCAAGTAACCTTATGGTCAGGCAGCAATTCTTTGGTACTTCGTTTTGATGTGTGTTTCTATCACATAATCTGAAAAAAACAGAGTGAGTCAAAAGTGAGAAACTATGATGTGACAGGGAGAATTGACTCCTGAAACCCTTCAGATGTACGCTCATATAACCGAAATCAAGGTGTCTATACCTCCAAAGCTAACAGTTGTTCTGCAATCGAAATTACGGTATCATCAGCAAGACAGCTACATTAAGGCTTCGCTGTCTTGGTTCATTAATTATGAGCAATCGGAAATTGAATATCCTCTGCAGATTTCTGTATAATTTGCAAAAAGCCAATTTTGTAAGCAGCTGTTTTCGGTAGTTCTACTGAGCCTGTTACAAACGACTGAAGTGTACGTGGTTTACTTGTGGACTAACAAACGTCTCAGATTATCGGCATATTAGAGAACGTCAAATTACAACTGTGCTCCTGACCGCCCTTTCCGCTATATACATATGCTTTGGCACGACAGCGCATCACTAAATGACAGTTGTAGAACCGGCTTCGCTGTGTTGGTAAACTACGTTTGGACTTATTTTTATAAAAGTAAAACAGTGACTTCAAAGATCTATTTGGAAAACAAACTCAGTTTCCTCCGAACACAATTCAGATGGTCGGTAGCAACAATGAGCAACATCAACGCGGTGATGTCCTGAGAAGTACTGATTAAAGTTGTTCTACTTACTGGCGAATATTGTTCAGACAACATTCATGAGTGCAATTCAGTAATTTCACCGGTACCCATTATTATATTAACTCCTTGCTTGTATTTTTCCTGTGTATCAGGGTTGCGTGATATCCATAGTCCCTGATAAAGCTGGAAGACTTCAAGAAGTGTACTTGTCGGTGTCTGATTAACTTGCTAGAAGCCTGCCGAAGAGTTGCCCCTAATGTTACCCCACCTAACACATTAGAGCCCTAGGCAGCAGCTGGTTCGGCTCATGATTACGATGGCTATGCGTGGTTGACGTGCACACCTTGCATTTCTTCAACAGCCCCACATGAAAGCTTAACGCAATATAAGTTGACAGTTTACTCAAAGTTTACTCGTGTGAACCAGTAATCTTTATCAGACTAAATGTCCGTAAAGTAAGTAGTGAGTAACTTCGAGTCCGGCTAATTGTCGTGTTTGGGGTCTGGGTTGCCTGCAGTGCTCAGTGTACTTAGACACACAGTGAATATATCGTCCCATGATTTCATCACTGACCCGAGTCATTTTAACTTCACGGTCAGTATTTCGAACCTCTTATTTTTAATGACTTGATGATTAGAACCCATAGCATGAAAATCGTATCCGAAGCTGACGATTCAGCATTTGTGTTAAAGCGTTAATTTACAGTTCGTTTGTTTTAAAGGCCTCCTTCTGTAAACGAACTTGTGTTAAGTGTGTTTTACTTTGTTTACGACAAACAATCTCCATCATTCTAACTGGATATGGAGGCCACTTCCAGTGAGGGCAACCTACTCATAGGCAAAACAGATATTCACAGCCCGTTACCCAATACGGTAAAAAATGATCTCACTTACTGTGATGTACTATTTTGGGAGTAGGTCTTAAGATAGAGGGAATGAAGTGAAACACTAAGCGGAAACGTTGTGGACTCCTTTTCTAATGTGGTCGTTTAGGTGTGTGCATAAGCACGCGCACGTGCATACCTTAGTTTCCACAAGCAGTTCGTGAGTTCGTCCTACAAAACTCCGTTCTATAGGCTAGAAAGTTTGCGTGGGTGGTGTTATCTGGGATCGGTCACATGCGTATGTTTGGAGCAGCAGACAGTTATTGGTAGTACAAGACCCGAACCGACCGAGTGACCGACCGATGAGGTGACAGGACATTCATTCATTAGTGAATGGTTGTTCGTGTGCATTTGTCCCATTTAAATGAAGACGGTGAGTGGGTGTGAGACCACACTAGCTAAGGGAAGAATGAGGAGAAGGTTAATGGAACTGTCGATGTGAAAGGAAAGATAGGAGGCTGTCGATAGATGCAACGAGTGTTGTGTTTAAATCGTTTTCCATTCCGCCGTAATGTCGAAGTATAATATTCCTCTCGTATTGGCGTATGTGTGTATTTCGGTTGCCTAAATGTGTCTATATATGTTAGTTCGCACAATCAGTGAACATTTCCGACAAGGTTAAGCGAAAATTAGTTCGCATAAACTGAACATCGGGCACAACTGATTGTAACGGTCGCATTCCCACAGATTTTACGGTCGGCCCATTTCGAAAATAGGCACTAGACTCGATTTTCGCTCTTGCTAGAGATTGTCGGTAGGGCATTTTCTTACCACGGCCGGGAGTAGAACTCCGGCCATGCTTTCAGGAGACAACCGTGTTGACCACTACGCCACTGACCTCATGCTAGGCACGACCGAATTGTCATGTGTGAACGCTCAACCACTTTCGCTTGTGAGTAATGATCAGGTTGCCCGATGGCCCGATAATCCCTCGACTAGGATTCCTCTCCAAGCTGAGCGGTATTTTGATTACTGACAAGTAGTTGGAGATTTTGGTTTCCACACAAATTTAACTTCACCTACAAATAAAATGTCATGGGAATGCGACAGCTACGATCATTTATGGATGATGTTCAATTTAGGTGAAAATCAACAACCTTTGCTACTCATCAGTAATCGAAATTGTGAGAAAAAGAGCAATAACGTCATTAAAATATGCGTTGTTCACCTGTTCTGATGGCGTCGACAGATCAACAATGTTGCAATATATTTTCAAACCGTCGAATCAACGATCTAGCTAATTTGAAACACAACTGATCAGTCAAGCTAACTTTTGCGAAGGCATTGTGATAAGTTAAAAATATAGACTTATCTTGATAGTGGGAAAAAACCTTCAATTAATACTTTACATTTCACAAGTCAAAGGATGGTTTGCTCCACAGAGTTCGAGTGTAGGCCAATCCTTGTTGATAAATAAATAAAAACCACTGTTCATGAAGGCAAATTAAAATTTGTAGCCTAATTCAAGATAAACATTTAGAAAGTAAGTCACATGGAAATACTCTTTAACTGTAATAGAATGACACAAGTGGAGTGAAACAAACCCTAAGTATAAAGATCTAATTCTGTAATACTTTTGTGAAGCAGCTTTTATTAGGCTTGTTTTATTGTTGGCGGACATAACCAAATGATTTGTCCCAAAGCTAATCGGAATACGGTACAAGCAGATAAGATCTCACTATATTCCATTTGCTTTGTGAGTCAAAATTCACTTACTCATCATTGTTCATGCATGGCAATAATCACAATGACGCGATCTGCCAAATAACTCGTACATCAGTAATCGCAGTCACAGAGCTTATTGTATCGAATGAGCCAACTAGACTTTTGTCTGGTCCGTTCCATTTGACCTTGCTTGTTGCTAGTCACAAACCCTATAAATACGAACGGGTTTGTGACCATGTTGTCTTCCGACTGAGCTCTGTTTGAAGGCAACCCTTTTCCTGCATTCATGGGGTAGCCTTGAGTGGATGAATTGAATGGGAAGAGAATAAGTGACCGCGTTTGGTCCGTGCTCATTGTTCATTACTCGTCGTGCTATTATCCGCCGTTTCATTGGTTGTTATTCCGTTTTCACGATGGTAGGCTGTAAACCAAGTCATAACAGAAGGACATTCATAGTTCATCAATATTCTAGTGTATCATGGTTTCTGAACGAAAGTCGCCAGGTGTCGGTTTACCAAACGTGTAGAATCAGGTCACAGTCTTCAAAGGTGGATGCAACGTAGAGTCAGTGGACTAACGACCACTAGTGTTGTTTTCAGTGATCCCCATGGCAGTGGAGACCTTACCATAATGTGTACTTTATATACATTTCACATATGATATAATATGCTAGAACTTTTTCAGTATTGGTACTTACTAATCACACTCATTGAGAGAACTCAAAATAGACTCTGCTTCCACGTTTGCTAATGTATCCCACCAGTAACAGATATATATGTACAACTGAAATACCGTAACTTGAATTCAGGCAGCTGGCATTTGACACTTTTCATAATTTACTGTGCCACATATCCCGAAAATGCTTTTGACTACAACGACATTAACAGACTAGCTTCAACCCAGAGACATAATTGTTAAGTGACTTCCGAAGTACCTGATGTTTGGCCCAGCTACCTCACTGTCACAGATACTAAGCAGCTGAAAGTCTGAAAAGTCAGGTTTGTTCTCAGCAGAACAGTTGGTTAAGTTGATTGTCACTCAAGAATATTTGCAGCTTCTGCATTCCGATAAGGTTATCAAGTGGTCTTTTTCAAGGAAACTCGTTAGACTAGAGTTTCGTCCTTGGAAGAGCCACCACCGGGATATGACCTCCGGCTGTATATTTATGGGGCAACCTACTTGGCCAACTAACCACCGACCTTATGTTAGGTGTAATCAAAATGTCATAACTAGACTTTCAAACACTTGCGTTTGTCAGTGATGTTTAACTTTATCAGTCGTCTCGATAGAATACACGGTCACTCCTCTTTTGGTCCAACTGGAAGCTGTAACCAAGCCACCGTGATGGTCAGTTTAAACCACCCAAGTCACGGACTACTCATCAGAACACATTATTGGTAATATGTGCAACAGGGGGCATAGGGCAATAGCTTGTGTTACAGTTATGCAGCAGTCTAAATTACTTGACGTGCTTGACCATCATTTTTCCACAACGTTTGCGCAATTCAGTTTACAATTCACGTCTGAATTTCCCTATGCATTTTGGGAGACTTTAACCAGATTATGGTTGCATATAAACGTGTACTAACGGACATGCACAACAAAGAATAGTTTTCACAGTTCCGTAGAATTTAATAGCTGCCTCTGACGCTAAACATATGTTTTATTTGATAGTTATCACCCGTTTAAAGTTTCGTGAAATAGGTGAAATTTAACTATGAGAAAACGAAACATGGTATGCATGTCGCTACCTGTAAACATGTAGTTAGTGATTATAGTAGTGCATGAGACAGACAGTGAATCAATTGCTGGCAAATATTTGACTGCTGGATTCAATCGACCAGAGTGGTTTTTGTAATATTGATTATAAAAGGAGAAGAGTTTGTACGCACTGTTCCTATGCACACACAGATGAATAGTAGAGACCAGTGTTGAAAACTCATGTTTTAGATCTTATCTACACTGATCGATTTGAAGTAGGAATGGCGGACTTTATAAATTATTTTGAAATATTTATCTTGCCTCATTACTTCGTTAGTATCAACAGTTTTGTAGTCGGTCGCATCTGTAGTGAACTTCATCTAACACTTGCATAACACGGATAGGATAAATTAACCAATCCTTTCCAACTATCACCATGTAGTTGTCCGAACGAAACCTGTTTGATATCAACAGGTGGAAGACGACAAAACTAGGAAAATGTACACAGACTACTCATATGATATGGCGCCAATAGTCGGCAGATGCTATTGTAATCTTAACAACAGAATAGACGGCCCAGATGGAGATCGGAAGTTTTCGGCTGATGATCACATTGACAGCTTTGCTCTATGTTGAAAATTTATTCACTCCGCAATAAAAGCTATTTCATGGAGTATTTTTGAAGTGTTTTTTTCCAATTGGTTTCGCAAATCTTCCAGTATGTTAACTCAAATAAATGATAACTTCATGCATCGTGGTTAAAATAAATATCTTTCCACTTGTCTAATAGATCAGGATCATAAAAACATCCTAAGTAGATTTACAATACCCATCCCACCTAGGCTTCCCGGGGAAGAAACCAGTAGACATTGCTTTCAAGTTCTAGTTCAGTATCTCAGTGCAGCTTTTCAGTAATTTCATCACAGCAGAACTAGGGTAAGCTGGATTAAACCTTTGTTATAGTCTTGGACCATTCCTTAATACTACCGCTTGACCTCAAATTGTAGATTTCTTGCGAATTCTGTCTTTTAAATTGTTGGTTATGTTTAGTTGAAGATCATACTTTAGTTAGCCCAACACAAGCATTCTATAAAGGTGGATTCATTTCCTTTCAAAGTTGAACAGTTTCCTTTTTTTCCGAAACATGTTCCTTGCATAAACGGATTGGTGGCGTAAATCCATCCGTTGTGTCGACACAACATTTGACTTACTGATTATCGTTCAGAATAGCCTGGTTATGAATGCAAGCAATGTACAACATTGTTGAATATTTCTACAATTCTGACAGTCTTTTGCTGTTCTTCGTATAGTTCTAACGGGAACTTCTATCGACGGAGTTGCTTTCAATTTCAGAGAGCCTCTTTTGTATTCGGTGAGGATGAGAAGACTGAGGTCCTGTTGTCTAGGGCAAGTTGTGGGTCGTCAGTGGAGGATATTGTCAGAGAAGGTTCGACCTTAAGCCTTGGTCCCTCCAGTTGTTCACTAGTCCTTCAAAATACCCACTTGCACTTAAGAACTGTCACGTGAAAGTGTGTTCGTACTGGTTGAACGTTGCTTCACACAAAATGGCCAAGGTATAACTAAGCTATCTTCGTTGAATGCCTCCATTTGGGTCCAGTTATCCGCCCTACATTATCGATTCATTCACGTGGTGTTCACCTCCGAGCGAGTGTGATCTTTGATGATGATGACATCATGATGGCATGTCTTACCTTGACCTTTGCAAATAACAAACTCTTGCGTCAGATGTACACATGTCTTGAGGACGAGAAGATTGTTTAGATATGGGGTGGTCTTATAGTGTTCATGCTGCAAATAACGCCCTGGTTGTTATTTAAGCTGTCCACTTCATAATCATTACTGGTGTGGTATGGAACCAACTTATGTCTACTGGTCTATACACGGTTAGCATTCTTACCCCAAATATCTGTGTGGAAAGTTCTGGTGCAAAAATGCATTTTAAATCACGCTGAACAATCCAGATCGGAAAGAACTGTTATCAGAACTAGGAATGCAAGTGAAGGGAAAATTATGAGTGCACGTTTGAGGGTGTAAACGTTGATTTTGTCCGACAGAATAACACAGGCAAGTCCCTACGGATAGTAAAGTCCTTATTTAAAAATTATGAATGCACTTTCACTAGAAAGTTCAGTGTTGACTGAACAAACTAAACCACAGTTCATATCAACTAAACTGTATACAAACAAGGGAGTGTTCTATATGAAGATTGACTGTACGATCTTCCACGAAGAAGTTGAGCAACGCGTACCAATACAACAGCGATCCCAACTAGTCAAAACAAGATTGGTTCATAATGCCACGGTACTATTGAACAAATGACAAAAATTTAATGAGTAGACAACCTCAACAGTTTCGATCGACGGATGGTTTCCGGGAGATAATTACAATTTGAAGCCAAATAGGCTAGAAGATGAATTATGAGCAAATAATGTGGCGACAAGGCGTTCAATAAAGCACAATCTTTATTGTCCGACTCGCTAGTTCCCATGCCACACGTGCGCTCGCAATTTTGAACCGCAATTCCAGTCCACAACACCCCCAGGTTTTCGCTCACACGTCGTGTGCACTTCTACCCGGTTTAGGTGTGTGATTTACGCCTTCTATCCGAGGGTTTACCGCCCACTATTCCTCAACCGTTGATACGATTTCGTTCAGCGATGGCTTGTCCGGTCGCTCGTGCTGTCCTCCGTCCATCCACTGTGGGCTTTGACCGTATTCCACAGCCATGTCGAGATATTCCTTAGAGTGTTGGAATAATCATGCTTTCAATTTGGTCATCCATTCTATTTCGGCTGCCATGTCTCGACCGTTGGTCCGATCCGGTCGAGCATTGACTCTTCGGTCGCACACGCCGTCCTCCATCCGCTCGCTGTGGGTTTTTGTGCACACCTCCCTCTGTGTTGAGGTATTCCACCGAGAGTTGGAATGCTCGCCCTTTCTGCCTGACAGCCCACCACAATAATGTGACATTTATGCCTAACGATATTCTTTCGAGCAGTCAACAGGTTCGAAAACAACTGGGACGAGGCGAGCTCCAGAGGGGTGATGCACGCACCACTCAAGCAAAGTACAACAAGCGACAACAAGCTATTCGCACAACCATCAAGTGACGCGGCAAAACAAAACCATCAAGGTCGAGGTCCAGTTAAGGGCTAGAAACAGGGGCGGTAGAATATACAGGGTAAATCTACTAGGGGAATAGGGTTGAGTCGGATTTTCACATGAGTGAACTTCGCAATTCGATACACTGACTTCTGAAATATTGTCGTTTGACAACTGACTTTATTCCACTCTTTCGTAGTTAACAGGTTAACATTCCCATTAACAGTGAAAGTGGAATGTACGGGATAACAATGAGGGTGAACTAGAGGGATGAAGTTATGGATGACCTGTTCAGAATAGGGATAAAAATTACTTTTGCTTCATAACAATGAGGCCACAAACTATTGCTCTGTTAACCTGACTTCGTCTGTAAAATCCCAACACTATTGGAGTAGGTTGACCTATAGCCTCGTCTCAACAGTCCGGATATTTCGGTGGAGGAATTTCTCGAACACGTTGTCTTTGGCAGACTAGAAGAAGGTTTTTAGTTGCTCCTTTACAAAAATATGCGATTCCGTCTTGCCGAATTAATCAAGCAGAGGTCACCCATCAACATCTGTCGCATTGAAGAGTCTACAACGGTGTTTTTGTAAATCAGTAGGAGACAAATATTAGGATGCTTCTAGCTGATATTCGTTCGAACAACCACCCTAAAGGATGAAATAGGCATAGTGACAATGTATACGTTCACCCCAGATTCCAAAATGGCCTTCAGACTGATTAGCTGACTAAACGTTACCTGGTGACGTAGTTGCAAAGTACATTGGGACTAGTATGTGAGCCATCGCATGTGTTTGATACTGTATCTATCGAGCTCCACAGCCAGTGCACGAGGAGTGTAGTGCGGGTGAACCCTTTGTAACTAACGCGGCCATCTGCAGTTGTAATGTGTGCATCATGATAAGAAAACGAAAACTGATCCATTTGGAATTGAGGAAGCATTTTGCGTTCTCACAGATACGATTAGGCAGTTCTGGAGGAAGTAACAATCTTCTTAGGGCGTCCGATATATTAATCAAAAGCTATCTTGCTGGAAGAATACATCACCCTAGCAACTTTACGATATGCCAGACAGCAAACAGTATACACCTAATTGACTGTAAAGGTAATTATTTTGGTTTCCATCTAATTTGGTCGATGCATTTGCACCAAAGTCTGAAATTGTCCTCACGAAACCAACGGACGTCTACCGCTAGGGATTTTATTGAAGCAAACTTCCCCCTTCTAGAGTCCATGTGAATAGTAGCCACGTGCACCCGGGGAAACCGTTTTTCATCAATGGGGCAAACGATATGTCTGTGAAGCAGCATTTTTCCCAAACGAATTTTAGTAGAGCAGTCAAAAACGTAAATGCGCACGATTTATGACCTGGCAAATTTATCTGCTTATTATCAAGTGCGTACTACAGAACAGGAGTTTATAAAGCGGAAAATAGGGGTGAATTGTGAAACTAGAAATATCAGGAAAACACACGGTGGATCTGTTCGCTAATCAGACAATGTCATCATTACCATGGAAGTGATAAACTGACAAATGAGTCTTTCTGTACACACAGAGGTGGACACCAACATTTCAGAGCAACTGCCTCAACATATCGTAACAACCGGGGCTTATCAGTTGCGTAAACAACCGAGAATGCGTGCATGAGGTCCACCTGGTGATGGCTCTCCAGGAGATGACGGGCGATCGCTGATGCTGGTGGTTTGTGTGCCGGTTGCTGGGTGCACACATGGGTATCAGTTTGCATCTGCGTCACATATTTCCTCACCCATGCTGGGATGTGTTCCGAGATCCGAAACTTCAGCTGCCGTTCCGTCATGTCAATGTAGTCGACCTGGCAACTACACGAAAATCGGTAAATGATATGGGATCTGGCGAACGGAGGTATCTGAGGTTTTAGAGGAGGAACAGGAATCCGTTTTGTTGTGTATGTTAACAATAGCTCTGCGGCATTACACGTGCGCAAAACAGCGGCCTTCAATCGGCGTTGCAATGACGTACTGACATCATCCCCTTTGAACGGCAGTTGTAGAAATGCTTTCATCTTTGGTGCCTCCATCAGCGTTTGCTCGTGGGGATTTTCTCTAGAAAATTTGTTGATCACTGATTGGGGATATCCGTTGTCCAAGAGAACCTGATTAATTAGTTGTAGCTCACTCAGGATTGCGTCCTGAGTGCAGATCTTTCTGGCTCTACCGAACAACGTCTTGATAAGGCTCGTTTTATAATGCTTAGGAACGAAGTTGTTGAAGTGCAGGTATTGGCCATTCCAAGTGCATTTGCGATAAACTGAGCATTGCACTGATCCATCAGTCCTTCGAGTAAGGCAGATATCCAGGAAAGAGAGGGAATCGTTACATTCGTGTTCAGAATTTAATGTAATATCAGTGTGCAGTCCGTTAAATGCCGTCAGAACTTCTTCGGTCTTTTCTTTACTGTCAGTCACAACTAACACATCGTCCACATATCGAAGAAATAAATCTGCTTTAGAGATAGTCTCTCGAGCTCGGTTTTCTAGATGGGCCATAAAAATATCAGCCAAGATAGGTCCCAAGGGACTTCCCATGGCTACGCCATCAATCTGCCTATGGCCTTTGTGTTGGAAATAGAATTTCACATTTGAGGTTGGACCAAAAGCCAAAGCTCGCAATAAGCCATGCAGTATCGATCAACGATTGGGCAGATTAATCATAGATATTCTTCAGTACGACAAAAAGGAACACATCTTCCTTCGTACAACTGCCGCGTAGATATTAAGCTTGAGTGTGGGTTAAGCCCCAGACCACATCATGTCGCATCGTAATGTGATCGGAACATTCTTCATGTGACTGTTTGTCGTCCGCTCCATTTCATCTGTACAGCGGTACGTGAACGAAGGCCAGCTCACAGCTTTTGTTGCGTAAACGGTTTCTGTCGGCTTGATAACTGGGGCCACTAATCAATCGGAACCCTCAAATTTCAAGTCACTGAGGTTAGTATCAGTATAGTTTGTTAATTCCGCACAAATCATGGCCGTCCAGACAGATAAATGATGTACAAAGTCTGGATGTTTTCGCAATGTTTTCGCAATACTTAGGCTTACTATTTGTTGAGAGGAAGAGTCATTCGGTTTTCAAACACGTTCTTGTATCTCATTCTAAACCTAGCCTAGTTTTAGTTTCAACAGACTAATGTCCAGTGATTTGCTGTCGTCGAGTTAGGACCAACGTATTCATAAAGTGGTCATACAAATTGGAGACATGTACGCTCTTCCGATATAATCACCTACTCTCCTGTTTGTTACGTTGGTGCTCTTCTTAATCTCATTAATAAGGACCACTCAGTATGGTCACACGCAGTGTTTGCGTTTCTAAGACAACCGAACAATAAAAGTAGCTTTTACAATATACGTTATATATCGTGTTCAAATCACTTCTTTCGTTGTGGTAAGAGAAGAAGATTTCAGAAGGAAAATATGCAAAATATCCTCCGCGTAATGTCATTGATTACTGTTTTAGAATTCCGATTGTAGTAGACTGAACATCACTAACGGTTGGTCTTAGCATTCCCAGTCAGATAAAAACTTTGGTTAGCTAGAAAAAGGCATTAAGCCTGTGTATCGTTCTTGATGTATCTAAGAAAACACTTAGCTTTGCAACGTATGAGTTCATAGACAAACGTTTCGAATTAGAATAATTTTTTGTCACTAAATCGCTGGATTCCTTTTGTGTTATACGTATTGTCTTTTGATAAACGGAGAATTGAAAACTAGTAGGTGTCCTGACCACTATGAGCTCTTACAGGTTAGATGGTAACACGTAAACGACTGAAGCTTCCTGTATTAGTATACTAAATCTAACAAGACTTATTTATATTGGATTGATTATTGCAGATATAACTAGTGTTACCACTTAGTGAACACGGTTGACTCAATCCGCTTCGAATCGTAAGTGCGGTCAGAGGACTGCAATCTAAATGCATTGCCATATTCGGTTCGCTCTGCATAACTTGCGGTTTCTGCTCACACAGTTCATCTCCAGTGTATACCTGAAGGAATAATATAGACAATCCTATGGGCTGAATCATTTGTCGTCCAACCAGTCCTTGGTGGTTAACCAGTTTAGCCCGAGAATATAAATCCCACCTTTCCGAACCAAAAGTTAAGAGAAGTCAAGGCCAAGTTATGAATTAAAATCCGATATAGAAAATATAAATTAATGAGTTTGAACAAAAAAAATAGTAGGCGTTAACGCGTTCATTACAGCTTTAAAAACACAAGTAACATTCTGGAAACACAGATATAATGTTGGGCATGAGAACACAAAAACAATCGTCCTAGTGGCCACCAACAGATCTGAAGAGAAAAAAAATAATGGACTTACTGAAATTGGAGACTTGTTGGTTGATATGAATTAAAATGTTATGACCAACTTAGCTTATTCGTACCTAACGCGCTCTCTTTCTATTCCTTGAGTGTACGCTGGATGCATTCTAATGATCTATACATTTGTCCAAGCACCAACCAATCTAGTCATCGTGATTTGTGATATCGAATATTGTACTGAGCCATGCACCAAAATTCACAGCCATTCAGGTATCACTCACCAACCATACAGGGGCCCAACATGATTACACTACTCCAAGATGTCCGACTTAAGCAACCAACCATTGATGCGGATTTCAGTTGTAGGGTAAACATCTCTACTCCACTAATGCTGAAATAAAATAGCTGACCAGTGTTGGTACACGAGCCGCTAAATCCATGGCCATATTTGCGTCTATTATTAACTGTTTGCAAGTGGTGCAGTATCATCTGGCAATGACAGAATCCGAACGAGTGGTTTAGGCAACAGTCCTGGAGTACCGAAAGGCTTCACGTTCAGCAACCGGGCATCCATGCCGTATTCTATGTGAACATCTTTTTGCCAGTTCTGAACAGCGACCGTTAGTATTGTAGTCAAATATATACTAAATAAGGTTGGAGTTATGACTTAACCCTGCTTCATACTTGTAACAAAATCAGAACCATTGACGGTCAGTCACCCCGACTGCATCTTCACCTTCGTATCTACTTGCTACATTTTAAGTAAATTGACAACTTCACATAGAAATCCATATTTACCAGGCACTGCCCGCAGTGTTCCAAATTTCATAGAAATAAATGTCCTACTGGTTGTTGCGTTCATGAGACTTTTCTTGGATCTGTCGAGCTGTGATGTCCGCTTAAACTATACTATGATTCGTCCGGAAATTCGATTGCTTCCGAGAATCATTAGTCTCCAAAGCTTCAACAGTAAGTTGCCTTAACAGACTGTTTGTACGCTTTAAGCGCATGGCCACTCATCCGCCTCTGAATCTCAGGAGCTCTCAGGTTTCGTGGTAAGCGAACTTGGAATGCTGATGCTGTTCCATCTGCAGTTTACTGCGCCCCACAGGCAACAGTTCACATCTGACAGTGAAGTAAATACTAACTGCGGAACTACCTTGATTTACCGTCTTTGGCTCAAGTGAACAGGTTGACTGTATCTCTTAGACTGTAAGGATTCCACAAATATGCTTTTCCTTGGAGATAGCCTCGAAGGCTAGCAATAGAGAGCTAAGTTTAGGAGAAATAAGGCAAATCCATGATGGAAGACACTATGGAGAATGACTAGTTTTACTTCAATGATATATTACAATACTCCTTAGCTGACTTTAAAAAGGCATGACGTTGTGGGCACTTAACTGCTACGCCGTCCTGTCTGAGTTTCGCAGTCTACCAGCACCCAGCTCCTTCAAAAATCAATAACGAACAGTTTAATGATGCTTTGCTTAGGATACTCTTAACAAGAATTTCACCATCTTCCTTATGGGCGAGTTGAGTCATCCTGAGCTTGATTTTGGGTCTGACGAGGTGTATGCTGCACAGATTTGACGATGTCAAAATTTATGATGCCGACGTGGTTGATAGCATTAATTTTTTCAGTATCAAAGGTTCGTTTAAAGACCACATAAATATGACTACCTTCTACGTGATTAATGACCTGGGTATAAACGTCACACGGTAGTAGTGACCAGGTAGTAGTTAATTCTGATATATTTAGCAAGGTACACCCAGTTGTCTTGGCGACTGCTGTGATGTCAAGTGGGAAAACCTGACACTGAAACCGGCTGGAAGTTGTAACCGACTGGCCATTAGACAAAAATTGATAGTTTATCAAGATTACAGTCACTAAGATTGTCCTTAACTACGTCTTTTTTGAACAGCCGAAGCCACACAAACAACAACCTTTGACTAGACGAACAAAAGTGTTGCTTCCTTTCAAGAAGTCTGTCTGGAATATATGTTAACTGCAAACTATTGTACAATCGTAAGTTGATTATTACCGTATTCATAGTCGCCATCAAGATTAGTACTAAAAGATAAAACTAGTGTCAACCAAAGTTGGCAAGTAGTACTAGCATTAACTGAAATTGCTCTACACGATTGTGGTTAAACGCTCCAAAGGTCGTCCTGCAGCTACGTGATGAAGATAGCTTTACCAAATCCAATCTGCAGGTTGTTAATCTTTTTCGGAATGTAATATGTTGATGCCTCTGTCGATAATCAAAGAAGTGCACTATGCACCATCGACAGTAATGGTCCAGGTGACTTCACTAATATAAGTACCACGCCGTATCATGCTTGAAAAAGTTGGCAAAGCTTCTCCATAATAGCTCGCCTGATCTTGATCTTACCACCATCTGCAGCAATACCAACATGATGCGCAGAAAAGTCTGAAGGATAATTAAGTTAGCTAGCTGAACATTCTTCAGATCACAGCAAATTTTAAAAAGTCTGCAACATATTCTACACCTTTAAAACAGGTTTTAAAGATGCTGTTAGCTATGGAAAAATCGCCTCATTGGTTGGTGTCTGAAACATTTCGAAAACATAATCGATGCGCTGCTGAGAGTTCACACTGTTCACCGTAGGCTACCAACTGATAACCTGCGACAGTTCATGTTCCACCAACCTGCCTGAAACCAGGGAGCATTGAACCGAGATAGTCTATTTAGATAAGCGAGTGAATGTTGTCCACCTAAATTTCTTCAAAACCTTCGATAGATTTAATCACGCAATTCTCTGTATGGATCTTAGTTTGCTTAGTGTGGACGATTCGTTGCCTCCGTGGCTGACAGTTCGCATCAAGGACAGATATGTTCATATGTAAGTTAATGATGTAGTCTGTGACTGACAGTTAGCAACTGACGGTGTGCCACAAGGTCCGTTGTTGTTCCTATCAGTCGTTCTTAAAGTACAACTGCTGTTAAGATTCTCCGTACAGCCAAGCGCTGACGACACAGAATATTACGAAATGACAAGCAGTATCATTGAAGTGCAAATAATTCAGTGGGTTTGTATCCTCAGGACAAACACCCGTGCCTCTGTGCAACTTCTCAAAATAGGAGATGTTATATACTGGTCACTTGTTAAATACTGATTATTGATTGGAAGGGAGAGCTAGGTACTACCGTCCGCTAGCGAGTTTGAAAAACAATCGTTTCAAACGATTTCAGCTGATTCCGAACCGTAACTTTAGAACAATTCCCAGTTAACCAACAGCCTATTGACGTTCAACCGTTTTTAATCATCTATTCAAGCTGGCTGTCAATTTCCTATGAAAAGCATTCAGCTGGTTAACAGAACTCAGTGTAGAATGACAAGACGTGGTTTTATCGTTTCGTTGATTTTCTTATTTGGACCGACTGCTCAGTTGAAGTTAACTCACATTGTATTACGGATGTGCCACAGGCGATTATTCAGTGACCTTTGGAGTGCCAAATTATCGATCGAATCCTCTGCGACCTATGCACACACTTCGTACTACTCACTGTGCCCTGGATCAGTCGCTGAAACGATATCATCAGATTAGCCGTTTGAAATGCAACCAACACTTTTAATATCAAGGTATGTCTGAAAACACCCTGTCTCAAACATCTTGTAGTTTGTCGTAATTAGTGATTTTAAACGTAAAGTTGACACATAAGTCCGTGGTGTAAGTCCAAGTCAGCTGGCCATCTGGACAATTTCGAAATGATTCAACAACTATATATCGTTGGTTGCGAATCAGCCCGTTAAATTGTGTTTGTTTCACGCCAAGCTGATATGTCTTTTAACTTGAATTTAATTTGATTCATACTCACACGATCTCTGCCATCTCCAAAATGAAGCTTCCTTTTATTTGTATATCCCTACAAACAGTTAGGCGTAAGCAAACATGATAAACGTCCACAGAATCGCAAAACTTCAAAACGTTCAAGTAATACCAGTGTATACATTACTGCAACAGTCCTTGTAAATAAGTAAACTTCACGTATTTTGACTTACGTTAGCCTGAATGGAAAAGCCGAAAATGACCTTGAGTCGCTTACAATAGGATAAGGACAGATAACCAATTTTCTCCAAAGCGTTTCATTGATTTGTCTTATGAAGTAAGAGAATACGTCCACTGATATTACTGTTAAGTTCATGCTAACTTTCATCCCATTAGAATTACGCTAACGTCCGAGCATTGTCCGAGTCGTCTGATCAGCGATAATCGGTCTAGTTAAATGACTTTCCAAGGCTTTACACAAATAATCAGCTGAGTCAACTTTAGCATGACTGAACCTGAACTCAGTGATTGTCTGCTTTCCAGATAAATACTTCTATGCTCGGTCTAAGTTTCCGGCAGTGCGCATGTGTTTCCGCTTTCCAATTTTTATGTACGTTATTAATGTTAGTGTCTAAGTTTGTCTATAATGTAGCTGAAAGGTTTCAGATTTCAAAGTAACTGGTTGCTGCTAGGATCAAGTAAACCAGAATAACTGGATGTGTGAATGACTAGAGTTTACCTAGGATGACTACATCGTACATACATAAGCCACAATTACCAGAAAACTCGGTTTCAACATTTCTTGGTACGCTTTCTCAATCTAAATCTCCACTTGGGCCAGTATCTTCCTTGTTTGTACTCATAAAGTAGACATAACCTGAACGTCGGTAGAAACAACAATCAATGCGTCACTGTCATTTCGCGATATTATGTATAGCTTGTGCGTATGACCTTTCAACCCAAGGAGAACTACAACTTTTCACGGTAACGAGGGCTGGACATGCTACGGATCATTCAGATTATTCCACCCGTCACAATCGATTGAGGCTGCTGGACCAGCAGATACGAATTTCCTTTTTATCACAGAAGAATGCCAGTTCAATCTACGCTTATGGTATACCTACCTGATAATTTCGGAAAAGACCAGTCGCGGTGTGTTTGCCTATGTAAACCATGTAAATCACTATGAACAATTACAGGCACAGTACTGTTTCAATAACTAATAAATCAATACCTTATAAGTGAGTATGTTACTTATCGTTGTACATTATTTCACCATCATTTTCGACCATTGTATACGTCGTGTTCAATAACAAGGAAAACAGTAAGTATCGCGGCGTAATATCTGGTCGTGACATCTTGTGGTAATCCTGAGTGTACTTTTAACATCGGCTTCAGAATGCATTCTTAGTCACTCATTCAACATCGTAAACCATTTCTTCAGTTGGTTTGCTATGACTTATGTTCGCTGCGTGATTTTCCAACAACGGTCTTCAGTTTGTCGGGTTAATTATCTGCGAGTATGGTAGATTGTTTTACTGTTATTACTGAATTTACAGTCATCAAATCATTGAGCGGTGACTCACTAAGACAACCGAATCACCATAATGTAAGACCACTAATTCGGGGTGTCAGCTTAGATAAAGGCTTGAATAATATAAACTATCTGCTACGTCACAATATGCATATATATATATGGTTTAGATATTTGCTGTAATGACTAAACACCTGGAGAGCTCAGTATTACCGACCAACTTCCCAATGACAGCAGGTAACTTAAACGAATGGTCTGCAGAGATTTCAAACCAACGGATGCTTCCCGGACCCTCACAACAGTCCTACCTAAACTTATATACCTAGATAGCTTCACAAAGTAGTATCGTTCATCTTTCTAGTTTCAGGAAAATTCAAGGCAGCGATAATCACTAAATGCATATCAGTCGACCTTATTTCTCCGCATACAACTGCATTCCCACCGTCATTTCCGAGAATCTACCTGGTGTCTGCAGACTCCGAATCGAAAAATGTTTGCAAATTTTCCCCAACTTGCTGATTACAGTACGTAGACGGTACACAAAAACGTTACAAACTGGAGTCTTGGAGCAGGTCTTCAATTAACTGCTGAACATTGAAAGTGGAACAACCATAATTGTCATAACCAGACTCTCATTTACACCTGGTCACTCATTAGACCTCTCAAAAACCTCTCATGTTGTTTGTCAGGCTGTGGATGAAAGATTTTCATATTCTTCGGTGTGAAAACCAAACATTTCAAAGAAGAACTTCCAAGAGAAGCACCTTGCCGCGTTCCAAAGCAAGTCATAGTAAGCCCAAAAGTGGGCCGATAATCTGCTGCACGTAGTTCAGACACTATAATATTATTAATACTACTACTACTATTCCATTTTTCCTCGTGGCCTGTTTTAATTTAGGCTTTAAACATCCATAACGTTTTCAAAAGTGGTCTCACTACGAAATAAACTGTTGACTACACCCTTTTGACTTTATCATTTGATTGATTAGTGTTTTAACAGAGAAATCAGGAACATTTTTCTGTACAGTGTATCTTTAGAGCACATTTCGCTGCATCTCGTCAAGTACATACTGCAATCTGTGGGTTTATATGGCAAAGCTGAATGGGCATTGTGAAGTTAAACAACCAAGTCATCAACCATACAAACACACGCATACTCACATACATCGATACACAACAGTTACCAGAGCAATCTGGAACTGACGAACAAGTATTTCTGTACGCAGAAGGGTGGCTTCCATTCGACAACTGCTACCACCTCCGCGAACCAGAGAAGTCCTCGCTGTTTTGCTGCATAACGTATCCGAAACGTCTTTTCAAGGTTCATTTGGGGTCGACAGTTCAGCAGGTGTCGGGCGATCCATGACGTTGGTTCTTTGTGACCTGTCGCATCCTGACATGAGCCCGGTATTGTGGTATCCATGACCGTTTCGCGATGCCAAACTGGAATGTGTTCGTTGACCCGATTACATAAGTGCTGCTCCGTTCTGCTAGTGCAAGTGGTCTGGCATTCACACAAGAAATCATAGATGTTGTGGGCAGCGTGTTTGTTATCAGTTACGCAATCACTATTCCAAATCGTGAGCTTCATCAGTTGTGGACCAGGGGGGATTAAGTGTCTGCACGAACCTATTCTCAGCACGGAGGTCAAAGTTGCGTAATCAGCAACGGTGAGCAACGGTTAACATTTGGAATTTCACTATGTAGAACCTGATGTGTGTTCTGGTTAGTCCAGCATCCCGTTAGTGTAAATTTGTAAGTATAAAAACGAAGATGTCTAGTTCAGTAGAATCAGATCAACAAAAATATCAAAGAAGAAAAACGCTTTTCAGATTTTCTACCGAGTGCCAAGGCATAAAACAGAAATAGTGAGATTCTGAATGTTGACTTTTGCTAAGGCCATCAGTATCCGATTCCGCAACCCCGACCTCTGTGCTCAGAAGAAGTTCGTGCAGACATTTAACCTCCCCTGATCCATAATCAACGAAGCCCACGATTTGGAACAGCGATTGCGTAAGTGATAAAAAACACGTTGTTCATAACCTCTATTGGCCATTTTTCTGACTCACCCCAGCTACTGTTTCCATACTTATTGTGTTGTAATTGGCCTGATGACCAAACACAGAAAACAAGTCTTGTTCGCTACCTTGTCATTCTCATGACATCATTGGGTATTTTCGAGCGAATTCACAGATGATTTGAGATTTGGCGTTGAGCGGTAGCGGTGTTTTCAAAGGTGGTGTTGCGTTACAGGTGGGGATGAACAGCGTGACCAGTTGAGCTGCATAGAACGTGTGTCCTGTGGTCGCCATGAGACGAGTTTTCAACTAAGTGGCAATGTCATCACCCTTGTATGACAAACGGAGAGAGCTGTTCATTTTGGGGGCTGTTGAACACATCGCGGCAGCCGGCTTTTGTTTGCTGAATTTCTCAACAAATACCGATGGATAGCCATATTTTTTCAGCATGGTTCTCAACAATGACATTTCTCTAGCCAATGTTTCTCTCGAACAGATTCTTCTTGCGCGATAGATCAAAGTCCACACCAGACCCCATTTTCTACTGGATGAGCACAAAACTGTGAAAGTTCAAGTAACGTCCACTTCAAGTGTGTGTCCGGTAGACGGACCGCAGTAAACAATGGTTGTTCTGGTGCTTCATGAGAACATCCAAAAACGCAACGGTTTCATCCTGCTCGTGGTCACTGTTGAGGCTTATTTTGAAATTCAGCTTATTCATAGAATCCAGCACGCTTTTTGCCATCTCCTTAGTATCGGTACTCATTAGCACAGTCAACATAACGCCAATAGAAACGAGCCTGATTGATAACAGCGTCTGCGCTCTGTTCCAGGTGGGCAACGAAAATACCGGCTAGTAGCAGACCGAGTGGTCTTCCCATTGATGTTTGCCTGGAAATTGAAACACGCACATCTATCCACTAGCTATCCGTCTGTTACTTGATTGCTTATCTCGTTCTTTCGTCTACTGAAATCTAAATACCCAAACTTGTCACGCGCATCCTGAGATCTGGGTGATGTTTGTCGATTGAACAAACCAAATTGTTTTTTCCTCCTTGCCTATATGGCTACCACATCACGTGAGTAACTGACAAGGACGAACAAGACGTTGACTGAGCACTTTGCGTAGCAATATTGGCTGTCTGCTAAATCGTAACTTTACTGACGCAATCAGGTCAGTGGTTCACAGTCCTCTGTCGTACACATTCATCCAGTCAGCCGACTTTGGTCACAAGACATGCATACTGTGTCCAGAACGGAGGGTGGTGATATTTTTGATATTTTTGTTGATCTGATTTTGTTGAATTAGACGTTTGTTTTTACACTTAAAAAGTTGTATTAACGGGAAGCTGGATTAGCCAAAACACGCTCATCATGTTATACATGGTGCGGTTGGTTAATCGACCAGCAGTTTGAAGTTGAATACGATTTGTATGCCAGGATATCGACCGTAATCTCAGTTGTAGAGGAAAATCAATTTGTGTGCCCAAAAGAGAGACATTAGACTGACTGAGCTAGCTTCATTAGTGAGTGGACTTGTATATCTGACTGGACGATGATAACTCCAGTAAGTCCCGAAGATTAACAGTGATGTTGCATTTGCTGTGTTTTGTCAATCCACAAGTACGAGTAGCGAAAACACTGTAGTGTGTAATACTCTACTATTCTTTGTTCCAACGTAACTGTGGCTGTTTCACTGTCACTGTTGTCCATGTCTAATCGAAAACCCAACAACCTGGATCAACACAAATGGGTGTTACTGATGGTCAGCAATCCGAACATTACTGTCCACCATAGCATCATTCTGCATCACCCTGAATGGTCAGTAGAGAAAATCGCTACCTCTCAAATCATCCACCACTTTACTTGCAGCGATATTATGTTAGTAGTTATCTGTTGTGCCAAAAAATCGACAAAGCACCTTGTACTGCTCAGACCGCATTGGGTCGACAGGCACAGTTAGCTTAGATTATATCCTTCCTGGAAGGTGCTGCATTTTAACAGATGTGGAACCGTTGAATAGAAATCCCATTATGTGCACACAAACATGTGTTGTCAGCAATGATGTACTATGGATGAACTTAGATCATGTGTTCTCTCATATTTTCCACCTAAACCCAAATCTGTCATTTATAGTGCCACTCAAGATACCACGTAGTGCTACCTACGAAGATGTTACTTATGAAGGCTTGGCATCTCAATAAAACAAAAGTAGTTAAATTAGTAGCATGGTTTCCAGCTCTAACAGACGATGATTGATAGCTTATAGTAATCGCTGCACAGAACACAGAAGCACAGAGCACGACATCCTAAAACAGTTATTCAATGAAGACGCAAACTGTCTCACATGGGGACCTATCTGACAGTAACTATCTCAAGTTCGACGTCGTATATCGAATGAGCGGACGTACACTGCACACCTGCATATTATTACACATAAAAAAAAGTCTCACCGGGTGAAGTCTTCTAGAAAAACACTGCTGTCTATTTTTGAAATTCAGTTTAGTATTGACCTACCTAATTGGCACCTTCTTGACCGTTTATTTGTTACACTTTAGCAGAGCAGAAATCCCAAGTTAACTTGGGCAGAAGAGATTAAGTGAAACTTAGAACAGGGAATCAGTTGAAGTTGTGCGCTGTGGGAGTCGTTTTAAAATCGTCGCACTAAGAAGAAGACATTTTATCCCAGTAAACAACACAGATAAAAATACCGTTCTGTCTACTTTTGAAAAGTGCAACGATTAGCGCGATATATTTCTCTTTTTTTATTGTAACATTAGGCACCCAGCCGAATTGTCCATGATCCAAAGAGCTACTATTTTGCTCCCTTAATTTTTGACGTATCGCATGTTGGATTCTATTTTACGCTAAAGTAAGCAGGCTATGATCGTGATTCTACGAGACATTAAAGAAGATGAGTGCTAATTACAGAGAGCTATACATCAGTGGCACACACTGATGCGTGAATGCCACAGAACCGCGAAAGAAAAGCAAACCCTTGGAGAGAACAGAATAGGAAGAGAAGGAACCTAACTACTAAAAACGGCCAAATATATGTTCAAACATCCAGGACCAAGGTGTCTACACCTTGCAAACAAACAAACGAGCCATAATTGAAAGCAGGACGCCATCAGCCAGACAGTTTCCTCACGGTTTCCACAGCCCAGCGTTCTTAAATGCATTCACTTCACAGACAAATCGGCCAAACAACGACAACGTTCACGCCACCGAGCCATATTAACCACCATCTCACCTAAAGTCTTCAGCCATCGACTCTGTAAGTCGCGATGTTCCCAGTCTGGAAGGCGAACCCGATCTACAGTGACCAACCCCTTCGTGGATGATCCCATTTCCTTACGCCACGTCATCATCTTTCTACCTCGTACCTTGCGTCAGTCGGCCCGAGCGTCGGCGAAGCGTGCTCGGTTTGACAGGCGACAAGCTGGCATCCTTAATACCTAACCTAACCACCTAAGTCTGTCCAACTGTAAGGATTAAACAAAACGCTCGTTTGGTAATCACTACCAATCAATCACTATTAATCACTACCGCCTCCTAAACTCCTCGTTGCTTACTCGTTGGTGCCATTTCATGGGGACAGTCGAACGCAAACATTGGTGGGTAAATACGATTCACGTCTTGCACAGAGGCTTGGTTTCGCTATTAGAGGTAATCTCAATTTACTCTATCTGGTTGTGCGCAGCGCAAATAACCAGATTGCCCGGATTACATAAAATTTTGTTTGCGCCTGGCATTCATATATATACACCCGTCACACCGCAGACAGACCCCACAAAAGGGATGTTATGAAATCTTTCTATTCATTCTCAGGCAAAAGATGTTATTCAGCCAGGGGACTCTACACCAGTCAGCTCACCGTGCTAGTGAACCTCAGTAATAACAGCTGATAACTGTACACTTCGAGAAGATAACTGTGGAAAAACGCTTGAGGTCTGTGATGTCAAATTTGAATGAGTTTGGAGACCTGCTACCTTTTAAGTGCACGCCACGTTACCATCCAAGTTACATATAAAAGAATGAAAATGAACTAAGACTTACGGTTCACAAGAGCATCTTAAAAAATGTCACTTGGCGAGAAAACTATTTATGAGGAGTCCGAGTATATTCCCCACACACAGTTCTGAAAGTCTGGGCCTGAAAACACAGACTGAACTAAAAAATCATTCACCAGATTTTGAATCAAATAACTCACCACAGGCGAGTTGGGTTGACAAACTACATGTGCCAACCACTGTGATGAGGTTGCGCCTGCCAATACGGTATCTTCTGTCTAAATCACTTAGTTCTGTCCTGCCACCGATTTACTGCGAACAGTTGATTGAGATCGATGAAAGCTGACTTCGGACAAATATACCCGTTGTTTAAATAAACTGAAGGATTGAATGACAACCTACACCCAAGCTGGTCGTTGAGTGCTGTTTTATGGGTAGGTTTTGCTAATATCTCCAGTCACTATTTCTGCGTTAAATTCTAGTAAACGGTATTGTACGAACCACGTAAACCCCGGCAAACAGGTTAATCTGTTGTATGGTTGTTCCTGTTCAGGATGGACAGACATGATGCTAAGATTCATTTCAGTTTCTGTGAGTTAATTATCATTAGTGAACACCAGAATCCACTGCACTCAATGAATCGCTGTTCCTGGTGTAACCTATAATATTTCCCCTGATAAAGCAAAGAAACGTCATTCTAGGAAACCAATATTTCAATAAACAAAGCGCCTACTTAACAAGGTTTTAATTCCGGTCATTCAATGGAAAACGGACTCAGACAATGAGACGACAAAACGAGTCACAACTGTCAATCATGAATGGATAGATGCCAACTTGCTAATTCGAGTAACACCTTTGAACAAACCGTTCACAGAACTCCTAAAAAATCATCAATTTTATAAAACAGTACACCAGTTTGTGGTTAAAAGCTACAGAATTAAGCATACTGTCTTGGAATAGAAAGACAAATCTTGATAGCTAGGCCGCAAACAGAGAAATGTTATGCGGGTCGTAGAGGACTTTTCTACACGGCTTCAAGGGGCCATGCTGCGCGGAAGAACAAGAATACAGTATCACACGGTTTAAGTGCCTGGAGAACGTCTTTAGATTTAAACAGGTTTCGAATCTCGAATTGCAAACCATTTCCATTTTATAAACGCAGTTTTTCATTATCCATTCTTTGGTTTAAAAATGACCATGCTACCGAAAACCACTAGGGGAACGATATGTTTTTTGTTTCTTCCTGTAAAAATCAATGAGTACGTCTATCAACAACCTGCTACTGCCAGTCGTGGCGGGTGGCGAGTGCAAAATACAGGTGTGACAGTGTTAAACGAAGTGGCATGTACGGTTCTTAGTCTCAGGCTTTTCATTGTCAACTCAAGTAGCCACGTCAAGTTAAGATGTCCCGAAGGGTGTCTCTGAGTTTCAGTGACGAACGGGGATGTACGGCTGAGTAAGCTGACAGACTCAGGGATTGGGCAGCTCGCACAGAGTATGAGGATAATGATCCATTGAATACGGGGTGGAGGAAAGTAGCATGCGTGAACCCAGCTACTACACTGACG
Source organism: Paragonimus heterotremus (assembly GCA_013368495.1). NCBI lineage: Eukaryota > Metazoa > Platyhelminthes > Trematoda > Plagiorchiida > Troglotrematidae > Paragonimus > Paragonimus heterotremus. The sequence goes on along the minus strand of LUCH01000017.1, from coordinate 163,158 downwards.
GCGGTATTCTGGACTTAGGTGGTGAGCACTCAGAAGGTAGATTTGACCGTACGACACAAAGTGTCTTTTTTGCATAGAGGGCGTAGGTTTTCAGACACAAAGATACTTCAACTAGGCTTCCGTCGTGCTCATTATCAAGGAGGTTCTGTAAGTCAAGACATTTCATTTTAAAATACTCGAACTGTGTCCGTCTGCGTACTATCCCGATAACTGTCTTGATAGTCGAAGACGGGGCTATAACACCCAGTCTAAACAATCGACTGTGATCTTTACACATGGAAAACGAGTGAACGTGGCAGATCGTATACAGGTTCAAAAAGCCTTTGATGAACTGGACAGGAAAGACCGTCGAATGTGAACACAGTACGGATCTGGTGGCTATTGTACCAGCGAAACAGTGTGACTGAGGGAAGATTGGCTGAAACGCATCCCGATATTATGACTAGCCGAGACAGTAGTGAGCACCGGAAGTAGTTGTTTGAATATTAGTAGGTACCAACCTAATTACGCACCTGATACATAGACTGGCGTTCACTCTGCCATCCTTATGAATACAGCATACGATCCCTAATCTGCACAAACCGACTGATTCAAGCTCACGTCATGTTTTGCAATTCACGCATTACGCCTAGAAAAAGGAAACTTTTGATGTTTGTCCCTAGCTACCAATCGCTTACGTGACCAGTGTTGAGTCGCATTTGTTTGTAAACCATCATCCCTCAGATAGTTCTATCCTTGACCTTCGTTGGTTTATTCCACTCGCAGCAACGGACGATAAGGAAAACATGACTCATTTGGGAACACATTTATATTGTAAAACAAGTCGGTTTAATGGGTATCAGAAAGATACTTACGGCATGGAAAGATGGATCACGGCCTAACTGTCGAGTATAAGCGGTGAAGTGATATCATCTTGCATACGTTGTCGACGAGGTCATTGTAAACATTGCGGCATGGAATCCGTTGAACCCAATGCGTTACAGACTCACACAAGGCAGACATCTCCACTTGTGTAGTACTACACCTTAAGCTTATATAGCTCTAAGTTTAATGTGGTCGAGTGTTGACAAAAGTACTGTGAATTCCTGCTTTTTATCTGACTTCTAGTCCTCTTTAGTAAACAACGCAATGTGCATAATGATCTACCTATAATCTAGCATACAAGCCGGCAGTCCTTACTCTGATTGTCCATTACACTTGCGGACCAACTTTGGAAAAATGTGGTGACACCGGGAGACAGCGTTCTTCCGAAGTAGGGGGTCCCAACAACAGTCCTATGAGAGGAAACAACACAAGCAAATATGAGCCAAAGGTCCAGTAAGCCATACAGATGACTTACACAAACAAAAACTAAAACGGCGCCAACAACAAAGCAGCACGCTCTGTTAGACAATTCATATTCAACCTGTCCTGGTTTCGACCGCCTGTTACAATACTAATCAGAATCCCTTTTCCACTAGTGATTAACATATTTTCCAACCTACATTATGTTTATTCATCTATCTTTTGTAGACTAACGACACACAGGTCCCTGGTGAAAAAACTGATTTATTTCTAAATACAATTTGTTTCATATCCAGGAAACATACTAGAATACAACCCTTAGGCAACCCTTTTAGCCAATGCTCATCCGGTTCAAATGTTAAACATTGTTAACATCTGATCATTCATTTAAACATAAGCCCTCAACAATGTGACTGTATTTCTGTCCATAAGGAAGAACGTGGTAACAGAATCATAACAACAACAAACATATTGTTTATCCTATTTACTCACCGTATTTATCGATGTATTTTGATTTTCCCTTTAGTAAATAGATTTTAGAAGATTAGAAACCCTACTGGCAGTTTAGTTCATTTTAATATTTACTATGTTAACAATCGAGCTGTTCATATTCCGTAGTGAAACGGTAAAATCTGCTGATTTATTCAGCTGTTCAAACATACACAAAAGTCAAAACTTTATGAACAAAGTCGGTTGCGGTTTGTCACCTTCGTGTCAAACCTAACACTACTTTATTTCGCCTCCATTCATACTTCTGTGCCTGAGTTAGATTCACCGACAGAGTTAGAATATGCATCGGTCATTCTGCCGGGTTGCCGGCCGGTTTTTTCTGGAGGGTTTCTGACACAATTTTGGTTCACTTGATCGACCGTAGTACTTAAGTCATTGTGAATACTCCGTACAGGCTGACCTATCTTGTCACAATTTTTCACACGAAAAACACCAACTTTTGTCGGCTGCAAAGTGTATTGGAATCCATTTAGTTTGTCCTAAGCTCGTTCGTTTGATCACACATCTAATTTGTTACGGTCCGTTGTCCTATTAATAAACGGTGCGACACTATAGTAAATACAATTATTATCCAAAAGTAGACCTTAACTCACGTTGAATCAGGGACTGCTCAGTATTGGTTTATCTACCATTTAGCATTTAATGTGATGCATTTATCCTGGGGATAGTGCCCCTAGAAAAGCCTAGTTACCCACGATTTAACTTCTGATAAACGCCACGTAGTCACACCTGCGATATCAAGTTTTGAGAGTTTGTAATGGATAAGTCATGAAAGGCGATTCACAAAATTCTATGTAAGCCTGAGAAAGAAATAAACGTGGTGTTCCATCGGTAATTCCTCCTGGAAATTTCCACATTTACAGAATAAATCCTCACATATTTGACTGTTACAGTTTACAGTGAGAATGAAATTGAAATGGTTTACAGCCAGTATATCTCTAAAGTACTCTCATTCTGATTATAACTACAATGGACTATTTTAAGTTGAACAAACAACTACTTAAAAATACACTTTTGAATAGATTGTGTAAGTATTCCAAGTTCGGTAATAGGCAGATACTACTGTCCTGCGTCATTGAAAACACAGCGGAATGTTAGGAAGTAGTTTGATCGATAGGATTGCTAGAAGGTTTCAGAAGCAGATCTTAAACCATATTAATGGCTTTTCCTTGAATCACATATCCTAACTATGTGCTGTTCAAACACACTTAGTTTCTGGGCACGACTGACGCAAGCACCAGTGTATGTGGGTCCATAACGGAAGGTTTGTGTGAGGATAATCAACTCGATTTACGCTTATACAAACCCCAACACAATAGAAAATCTGATAGGAGACTAATCTGAACGATGTGTCAAAGACACCAAATCAAGATTGGACTAACAACCTAAATATTACGCCTTCCGTTATTCGTCAGTCTCTTTGTTCTATATTGCACCAGTTCACAGTTCGGTTTTTCAAGTGCCAGTATGATCAGCCAATGACAGACTGTGAGTTATAGTCTCAGGAATGAGAACCGCTTACTGCTACCAGTGCGAGGTCTACTCTTTATTACTTGCGTGGGAAGTTTTAATTGGAGTGCGATCTCTAGAGATATTCGAAGTCCCTAATTCCGAGTATTACGGTTTGTACAGTACAGTTATCGAGATCGGACTAAGCTTTATGATTTACCAATACCAGCGAACCCATCAGGCCCGTCGATTAATATCTCCGGAATTTGTATTATGCTTAGACCGAAATGTTAACAGATGCAACTACAACAAATAAGAGTACATTGCTGAGAATAGTGGTGCTGACAAATCTCTTAACTGTCTTCAGTTTGGTATGCCAAACTGCGTCACAGTGATCATTGAATCCAACTATTATTGAGCCTTACTGTAGTAAATATACAGCCTACTATAACTGCAGTACTTGAATACAGGACTGCCTGCTGACAAAACGGAGTGGGTATATAGAACCGACGGAACCGATAAAACTGCGTTACGAGCAGTTCTGTAACTTAAACCTAACAAAATGGTAGTGTTAAAGATTGTCACGTAGGAATAGTACATACTGGCAACCCTGTCTAACCTACCAGCAATGCTGATGATGTATGATTCTATGAACTAAAAACCCATTCCAAGAACTAACTCTGACTCACACGCGTTATTCTATGTATGTGAAGTAAAAGCAAGTGTAAAATTATGTTATATGGATGGATTTTACTGTTTCCAAATTGTCAGCCTAATACCACCCGATGTGCACTGTGCATGTGTGAAAGAGAGTGACTATGACTCATATTTGTGAGCAGTAGTTTAAACTGCTGCACACAGCACCGCGGCGACATCGCTGGCCCGTTGGTTCTTGTTTAAACATGACTGAAACAAATTTTCTCACGCCAATCTAACCACATACCTGTGGAAACGGAATTACCTCTGATACCGAAGTACTGCACCATTGGTTTCGTGATTTCAACTGTTCTATGGATCTTTCAACACTGAATCTAACGTTTTGACACAAACACATAAAGCAACGCACCATAGTCAGAGAATCTATATATCGGTAAATTGCTACCCAACCGTCACAACACCTCACACTTCTGCACCAATTCTTGACCAAAATCTGAAAACATGTACTCAGTAATATGAGAAGAAATAACTTTGCGTCTGAATGCCAGTCAGTGAAATCGCCTAGGACCGATTTGGCGTTTTCCATGTGAGCAATGTAAACAGACACTAGGTAGCCAAAGTTATCTTATTACCAAAAGGCTTCTTTGTTTTTACATGAACAGTTGAGTTACATTAGGATCCTTTACTTTCATGCTGTTGAAATAGGAAGATACGGTTGTCAGCGGTTGAGTAAGAACGTATACCGAAATCGTTCTCTAACGCTATTTCGCGAATTACTTTGGATGGAAATTGAATGTACAAGCCCTGTTTGGCTGACTATATGACATTTTTAGATGAGACCCAACTGTTAAAAGTCAAGGCTTTGGCCGGATTTGAACCAGTGACAGAAACACCACGCCTCAACGTAGCGAGCGCTCTACCAGCTGAGCTATGAAGCCAGGCCAGGAACTCGGAAATTTTACATTAAATATCGCATACGTCATCAAAACTGCACGTAGAAATATGGGTACGCCGGTCTAAGTAACCGGAATTAACTTCCTGTGCACACAACACGATTACTCTTAGACGGGTGTTTCCTCGTGGGATTTTACTACCCAAAGTAGTACACACTCGACTAATCCATCACAGGGATTCGCACTTTAGAGTGTACAGCCACCAGATGGTTATGACAGATTCGACTACAATCTGTTGAACTATATATTCATGTGCGGTTCATCCTTGCAAAGCTGAAACTGTGAAGTAACTATAATGAATAGAGTTTTGTGTTTATTTCCAGAAAACTGGACATTGAAAACCTGACGAATGAATACGGCTTGACTCAGAATCAACCACAATAATGCAAATATAAAAACGAATAACACATAATCGGGTAAAAAGCATAACAGACGGTCTGTAAAACTGGACCCGGACACTAATCAACTCAAAATGTCTGTTGAACGTACCAGTTTAAAAATGTACAAAAATAGCACACGGTCCACAGTAGAAGCATACTCCCCTTTAACGGGAACGGAACTGAAGCCCACAATTATGACAGCAATGAAGCGCATGATTTCTACATAGTTTGAAGAAAGAAATACACTTGTTTCTGGTCCATTCTGGGACAAACAGCAACAATCACTATCTGAGTAGTATGGGCTATCTGTGATTATTTACAAATATGATGAGGTTAAGCGTACTTATACTTGCGGAAGTAACACCACCTGACTTATTGCATTGTCTGGTTGGTGTGTGGAGGTGTTATGCCCACTTTCGTTGCTCTACTTGCCAGGTTAATCTCTGGGTCGCTAGAGTGAATCCCACTTTCCAATCATTTAATAAAAAAAGTTATTTATCTGTGTAGTTTATTGATAAAGGAAATTAAGACAATCAATACAATCAACACAAAATAGAGTCCATCCGAGCGTATCATTTGCTGTTCACTGACCGATCGAGAAACCAACGTGTTTAAACTTGACACAATCCGATAATATCACAGGCATTACGTGTAACGTCCACAATTCACAGTTATATTTCATAATCCATTTTCGTACATTTTGTACGTATATTTTTATTATCTTCATTTGTACATTTGTTTGAAACCATCACCATCACTTTTTTAATTGACTCAACTCGAATAAACGGGGGTAACCGCGCATTGTTTCTGTCTTCTCCACTTGTGCGGATTTTTGAGCTGGTAAAGTAATTGCACGTTGACCATCATCTATGAGCGATCACGGCTACCAATTCCTGTGAAAATTCCAACCAACCCCTTTCGCAAAAACATTGGACTCTAGTTTTGATGTTACTGTGTCTCCTGTCCAGACAATCGGACAATATGAACGTTACTCACGAGTGAATATGGCCGAATGTTTTCATGTGGTAATTTAGTCATGCTGAATGTGAGGTTAGTAGAACATTAGTCCGTAGGTTTGCTTTATGAAAACGTGATCGGGGTTCACATTCCGGCATTAGTAATAGTATGTACCACTGATGTACAGTAACAAAGTACAGCACTAACAAGTACAGTTCTCTTCTTTGAAAAAAGACTGACTGAAAAGTCCGTGAGAAGATAAAGGTTGCGATAAGTTTTGAGAGTTGTTCAACTTATAGTACACCATCCAACAGAAGGATGTTCTGGATCCAAGAATCATATGATTTTCTTCATTCTGTTCATTTTTAGTCTACCTCAGAATTGTGCATCTTTTTAGTCGACGACTGAAACAGTTGATATTATTTTCGAATTTCCATTCTGCTGATTAGAAACGGTGTCATTTTTCTGTTTCGTTACATTTCACCCTATACAAAAAAGCTCACGTAACAGCTTGCTTGGTAGATATGCATGTTAGCGATCACAACAGTGGACGCAAATCCTCTTCCAAAGCATACGGGATAACCAACACTCTTAATGGAGATGTTCATGTCTGCAAGGTCATCTTGAAGCTAGTTACGGAAGCCATGAAATTATTTTTGGGAAGTGGACGGCTGAACAGTGTCTGTCCGTCAGGAAAAACCTATGACGGGTATGGCAACTGTATAAATGTATGTAGAATTTGTTGGGGATGATTAGTTGTTTGAATAAGCAAGATACTTATATTCAATGAATGTAGTCAATATTTTGTAAAAACCGACCGAAAACCAACTCATCTTTGCGAGTGTGACTTTTCGATAATCTCATTCTAACTCGAGTTTCTTCGAGTAAGCGTTATTCTGAGTTTACGGCAGGTTACTGATTAATAGTAGGATATGTTGATTTGTTAACACTGATTGAACATCACCTAAAATTGACCTCCACTGTCGCATTCCCATAGGCTTTCCAGTCGGTCCCTTTTGAAAAGAAACACTAGACTTGAGTTTCGCTCCCATTAAAGCTCGTCAGTAGTGCATATCCTTCTCAATGGCGGGATTAGAACTCCGGCCACGATTTCATGAGGCAACCGTGTTGACCTCTGCACTAAGTCAATAACCTCACATTAGGTACGACCGAGTCATCATATGTGAACGGTCAATCACATTCGCTTGTGAGTAATGATCATTATCAGTCATTGAAATACCACTCAACAAGTTGAGGACTTCCGTGATTTTAACTTACAGAGGAGTCTTACTCGATGAGCTATTGGTTAGGGTTAACAGGACAGTTACTGTGTTGCCTCTCTATGCGATTGGACAATCTGATCGTCACTCACAGGCGAATGTGGGTGACCGTCTGCATGGAATGATTTAATAGTGCCCAATGTGAGGTCAATGGCGTAGTAGTCGTCACGGTTGTCTCATAAAACCGTGGTCAGAGTTCTAGTCCCGAGCCCAGAAAGTATATCAGATAATCAGCGCTTAACGAGGACTAGACATTCCCCACCCGATTCTGTTTGCAGACAACAAGCTACTCTTCAGTCGGAAGCCATCTTTATTGGAATCTTCCACAACAGAGGAACGGAGTTAAAATATTTTTCTTTAATTTCATTTTCCATCTTTTATGAAATTATGCGATTTCACACAACGTTAATTGCTTACAACGCAAACAAACATCATGTATCACTAAGTTTCACAGATGTATATCGAAATTGGCTCTATCAGTATTCCGCAAGGAAAACAAAGTTCGTAATATAGATCAGTCGAGATGTTTGACGAAATACAAAATCACGTAGGTCATGTGCAACAAGGGCTTGTTTTCAGAGCTCCATTGCATAAAGTCGATGGTACCACGACGACTGTGCCTTGACACATAATTCTGCTAATCAGGTCTCACTCTCACCCATTTCCAGTCAGAGTGACAAACAAATACACAATAGTTAATGCCGTCCGAGTTATAATGTAACCAAATTTCTCACAATGTTTTGGTGACGCTGATGAAATAGACACTCTGAGTGCAAACATGATGCATGTTCAGCTTAGTCGCACACATTTTCCATGCGTACCCGTATGCACTACTTCAAACGACGGTTCAAACAGCAGTTCAATGAAATGATCCCCAGTTAGTTAATTGATGATCACATTCTTCAACATATTCAGTTAAACACAGGTTACATTTTTATGCTCTGTACAGAAAGACATTTGTGGGTTATATTGCGCCATGCTTCTTAGACTTAACGGAATCCGTTGAAAGGTATAGGTTGACTAGAATAGTTGAGGAGAACGTGCACAAATCGCGTTTGTTCCAAATACCTAAATTATTTAGAAATCACGTTGACAAAAGTTCTACCTTTATTGCTGAAAATGTGCTAAAAGCACACAACTCTTTTCATGACTGATATACGTCTATAGGAGGTGAAAATCTACCGCACATCCATCTAAAGTGCATATGCAGAAGCTAGAATGTGGTGACTCATTTGGGGTTATTTTTGGCACGCTTCTCGCATTTTATGGATTCTGTAGAACCGTGCTCTTGGACATCTGTACTGTGTCAACCACACAGTTGAATCAAACAGTCCTGGCAAAAATAACGTATTCTTATCTTGTTTACATGGGGTAGGTAAGTAAACCAACTACGTTGAACAATACCTTGATCAGTGGTTACCATAAAATATCACAGCAATACTATTAGCAGATAGACAGGGTTAGAAGTAGCCGGAATTAAGTTAACTGCACAGACAATATTAAACCATTCTATGAATTGTACTCCCATTCTAGAAATGGTTGAGTGAATTTTCCTGTTAGTCACATGATGTCTGGAAAGTCATTTTTTCGGTATATTTCATAAAAAATAGGCTTAGTATAGAGAATAATGGATAATGTTTTAAATTGTGTTGCTTTGTCAGTACTCCACTACACATGTAACATGAATATGTTCATTGTTTTCAACAATGTCTACGTCAATAACAATGTATCAAATATGTTTCCAGAAAATCTTAACATTTATGCGACGCTATTGGATACGTCAAACAATGTTCACGATGGAGGAAGTTTTTGTAGCACTTTTATTACGACACATAAAATTGGCTACATGAACAGTTGGGATTTTTCCCATTAACTGGTTTTTGCCAGGAGATGGGGATAGGTCACATTTGGTTATGCATTTCAGAGCAGAGTATTATTTCGATGGATATTGTTTCACGTTTCGAATAGCCCCCATTAGATCATCAGAAAGTAAGAGGGGATTTGGCGGTCAGTTCGTTTTCGGTTATCGATCGTCGGGCCAATTACATAACAGTTTATATCATCATGGTTGTCAAGCCAGCAAAATCAAGAGCAGTTTGTCAGACGTTTATGTCACACGGTCATGAATTGGATAACAATCAGGTGACCAAGTTGACTTCCACAGGTCTCAAATGAGTAACGAAAGGACAGTAACCGTAGCGCCAAGACACATTTCTTCTGAACTCAACTGTGGGTTGCCTAACCGAACTCAGATCGCTTCCGCGGTGGCCAGACTATTAAATTTGACTGCTATGGAGGTGCGACAGAATTGCACTCGAAATGGACTTTAAGTCGCCCTTAGTCAGCCACATGAGCTGGTGTCCACGTAAAATCTCAGGAAAGTGTCTGGTTGTGCGACCGACGTAACTTGCCCCCCAAGAGCATGTGAAAGAGTAAGCAGGTACGTAAGAAAAAATGATTGTATTGAGGAAGACCACCTGTAATGGTTGAAGTGTACGTAGAGTTTTACAGCAGGCCGGTAATTTTGTATTATTCTGTAATCACTTACCAATGGGTATCCTGTCTGTTCCAACTCCCCTTTCTGTGAATGATCCTCTGGAGTGAACGGTCTGCATGGTGATTCAACGCCACATCCAAATAAGACAGTTGTCTGTCTTTCTCTGCCTCAAGTGTAACTTTGAGATTGGGATGTACCGTGTTTGCTGCTGCAATTAGGCTCTCTAGGTCCCACGTTTCATCAACTACACTAAAGATATCATCCAAGTACCTCTTGTAGAAAGTGCTATGGTCAATTATACCACAAAGCGTGGTATTTTTATCATTGGTAAGAAGACATCTGCCAACAGTGGACCTAACGGTGACCAAATTGCAAGGCCGTCTTTCTGGTGGCACCTTTTTTCATCAATCTGGAAGTGTACATTCTGTGTGCAGGTTAATAACACATGCTTGAGAGTGTAATCCGGTAAGCCCGCATTTAGATTTTTGGAGCGAATATACCCACAGAAATAGTCAATGGTTTCTAAAAGTGGTACTTTCGTGAAACAAGAGCCGATATCGAGGGAAAACAACTTACTTTACAAATCCAGCGGCCGGATGGAAATGATGGACTCAAAAGTATCTTCTAGCAAATGCGATGTAATGTCCTTTCGCACTGGTTCCAGTAATTTTGTTAGCCACTAAGCCATCGAATGACATGAAGAACTATACATGTCAAGAATCGGGCGTATCGGCAACTCTTCCTTGCGAACCTTCGATAAACCATATAATCTCAGTATTACAGTTCCAGTCGGTCGAATTCGTTCGAATGTCATGGTGTTGTTTTAGGTTTCTTACAATCCTAGGGGTGTTTTTCTTGATCGCATCGGTTCGATCTTTTTCGTCTAACGGGCATCAGAATTTAGACGAATCACTCAAGATATCAGTCATTTTCTGCTGGTAAGTCGATCTGTTTATCAAAAGAACTCCGGAACCCTTGTCGAGCTTTAGTAACAGGATACTATCGGCTGTTATCAACCATTTGGCTGTTGGATATGCCGATTCGTCAGAATCCAGCTCAACTACGGTCTAGAGTTTAAGTTACATGGTTTTTTCTATTAAAAGGCAAAACACTAGCTATGACGAATCACTTATTAAACGCTTGATCCGAATGAAACGTATAATTATAAACAATTATGTACCATACTTGAATCTTTATAACTGTCATCACACAAAAAGCAGAGTGCCATCAATAACTGACGTGATGACAAAAACACAGCAACTTTTTCAGATGTCTATCGTATGTGACGTATACTTAATCAGTGCTAAAGCTTTTTATCAACAGTAAATTTAATCGTCATTTAGTAGCACATGCGTAACAAATGTGCTCACTCAGTAGAATAAACCAGTTGTGGTTAACCCAGTTTCCGTGGAAATGTAAGCTGTTCTAGCAACTGAGGGTAGATTAGCGAAGTTAAACCTGATAGAACCAACTGTAAAAAAAGTGAACAGTTGTTGGTACAACCCAGTATTTGTGGGTGAAAAGTGAACCACGACTCCTCGACAAAAAGAGTAGATTCCCTTTAATTCCCTTTCTGTTTTACAGAATACACCTGTTCCACCAGGAGAGTGACTAATCGCATAGTATCAGTCAGATCCGGCGAAATTTGCTTAGCTGGATTTGTGAACTGTAGATACTGAGTACTACGGCGGTCCACTCGCCCTTAAACCGACCGCTTTTACTGCAGTGTTTGTCCCTCAAAAATAAGGTCTAGCGTACTGCATGGTTTTACTTGTCTGAACCTTTCAGTCGTCACATCCACCAAAGTACTCCTTAATAATACACTTAGATAGCCCAACCATGGCGTTTATGGATTCCAGTGTGAACCGATTGAGAAAGCCCGCCTGGTCAGTCGATCGCCAGAACTATTTGATACATTCCGTATGAGACAGTGGGTTGGGTGTGCAACCGAGTGCGACTGTGAAACTTTCCACCTCTCGACGTGATTTCGTAGCCCAGAATGCATGACACTTGTCGCTTTTGAGTTTGTTGTCATTGTCACCGGTTCGAATGCAGCTGTAGCTCTCACTTTTCACTATTGGATCTGATCTAAACCATCCAGTCTGCCAAACTACTCATTAGTAAACGATCATACGCCAAACACACGGTGTTCCAAGATCTGTCGCGAGCATTATTGTAATCAACGAGAACTAACTAATTCGACTCTCCATTTACCCTCAATGGCTCACATTGTATATGGAACGCTGATAACTTTTGGTGATCATAGAAACTTTACAAACACCCCAACCTATCGAATGTAATCGATAACGGGGAATGGACTGAAATAAAATGATCACAAAAGATATTTGAACCATTCCTTTCCCGTCAAAAAGTTGAATAAGGAGGACAATAGCTTGATAACTCATGTACATATATCGGCGACTGTTTGCGAGTGCACATAATTGGCCATTTGTACATCAATATGTCAGGGGGCGCATCTCCTAACGCAGTAGCCAGAACCCATCAGGCCACACCGATTGATCGACCCAGTTTCGGGTGGTATGACGATGGGTTGCAGTATGGTACCAGTCAACTAGTCAGATTATAGCCGTGCGGCTGAACGCATGTATTTTATCTGCACTGTTTCCTCGTGTTTGTTTTCTGATGCCTCCCCTAATGTGATTTGTTTTAATGCTTTGATTGTCATACATGACGGTTTCATCTGATTTATTCTGCACCTGACTGCCATATATAATCTTCTCACCTGATTTTCCTCCGTATCTTATCGGCCATGTATATTGAGAGCTACCCCATATATTTAGGTTTTCTTTGGTCTAATTTTCACCCAGTTTTCCAAATAAACGTTGTTGTTGTCAAGTCTCTTCTTCTTTGTTTCAGGTCAAACGGTTGAGGAGTACGTAATGGGAAGGACGATCCGACAAAATATGAGAAAGCGAACAAGATGCCAGAGAAAATGAAATACCAAACTTCATAATCGTTGCCACTACCATGGTAACGACAACCTTACAAAAAGATTTCTGCATCCACAATACAGCTAAGAACATTCGCATAATAGCATTCTCGGCAAAGCGCAATGTTCGGCTGTGTGACATTAAGTACATAAAGCAAAATATCGTTGCAGAATCGCGTTGGTGTTGCATCATTAGAATATGACTTGCGATGGATGGTGTAGACTCCTTCTTTCGAGAAGCGACTACGGCGTTATGCTCTTGTGTGAAATGTTTATGGCCTAACCCGGAATGTGCTCCACGACCCTGATTCTCAACTGACGCTCGGTCTTGTTTCAGTAGAATACCATGCATCTACATCGATATTCCTAAATAACAATGGATTTCGCCAAAATCCGGACAAAATTGGTTTGAAACAGCCAAGCGTAGGGCGGACAGTATGATGTACAACTCGCTGAGCTATAGTCACACTGGTTTCTCAGAGTCATAATGCCTAGGACTAATTCGTAATTCAAGTGTCTCGTTTAGGGATTTTGTGGCCGTGATGTGATTGAGTCAACAAAGCTGATCGCGTCCAGCGTGAGTAGCTCAGATCATAGCAATAAAGTGTAATGCAAATTAATGTATTCTCTTTCATTCGCTTGTATTTGCATCAAAAACACCCGTCCATAATCACGTTTTAATAAAGTAGAAAAACCAATACCAACTGTAGGCGGATAAATGCTACATAATGTTCATCTTGAAAGATGTACTGAATTTCCGTTATCAGTTGCTTGTAATTATCGCACCTGGCTGTTCAGCTAATGTAATCTCTGTTTAAGACTGTTTGGTCTACGACTTCCGTATAGAACACGTGACTTCATGTAGTCTGCAGTCTTGCGAGTGACGTAGACTCATTATCGATTGCTAACGGCCCCTCCTCTATTATCGTTTAGCCAGACCAACTTGACTACCTCAAAGACTGATTTGAGCAGTAGTCACCAATAAAGTCATCACTAACGTAAGAATTGTCAAATCAGTTGTAACAAACTGCGAAATCTGAAAGCTGTCCCGTTCGAATCTCTCAAAGTATACAGGTAGCATGTTAATTATGTTTCTTCACTGATCAAAACACACCGGGAACCGACTCTTGTTACAATAGTTCACCTAACACATTTTGTGCAAGAGGACCAGATAGAACCTAATGTTTTGCAGAAGCCGTGGGTTGTTAATCTACTGCACCACGGGAATGTCGTGTTGAGACTGCATTGAGCTTTGCTCAACCGTACACACACACTATTCTAGTGTACAACCTGATGGTCCAGTTACCTAACTGAAAGCAAAGGAGCGCTCAATTAACAAGTTCATTACTTATGTCCCAGTTGGAAAACAAGCTTCCAACAGTCACTCCATCCATCAGCCCCACATTTCCCAGTATGAGTAAGATAGCTCTGAGTGCGTGCACGTTATCACGACCGAAGGCCAACTAAATGAACCGGATTGGCTTTCGACTGTAAATAGTTTTCAAGTTTCAGGAACAGCTGGCTGTCCTCGGCACATATTTTTTCCATGACTGTCACTATACTCAGTGTGAGTGACAATAACCAAAAAACAAACATCAAATTTTATACGCGTAGAATACACGTGGAATTCTTCAGAAATTTAGGTGGTTTCATAAAATGATTGAGGTTCACGTGGTCACCGTATAGTCACTCAGCTATCACAGTTCACCTTGCTGAAATAAGTGGTAGGCTCAAACAGAAAACTAACTTCAATAAACCCAAAGGAATTAACTGAATGAATTGCCTGTTTCAATTTATTTAATGCCCTTTAAAAAACAAAATTACCCTTAAATTGTTATAGAAATTTCAGGTATCTGATTTAAATCTAGCGCCCTACCTAGCTCAAACTCGTGCCCAAGTGTGACAGTCCTCAGTCAGGAAGAGCAAAATGAATCGTTTAGGATTTGTCTTCATGTAAATGCACTCTTTATCTATCACACTGGTTGATAATATTTGATACACCTTCGATTTTCCACTGACAAAAACGTCTTCAATGAAAAATTCAAACAAATTCTCGTTGAGATTCACACACAAAACTGACAGCCAGTCAGAGTTTTTATACGGGAAGCATAATATGGATCACTGTCCCAAAAAAACTGTCCCGTGAAGTTTCAAGAAGGTTCTTTATTAACGGTTTCATGAATTGCTTAAGTGGACTCATCAATAAGCCTAACGTGTTTGTATGCGAACCATTTTGCAGATTATTACGGTGAGATTATTAACGTCAGATAATCTGCACTGAAAGTTTCTTCTCCGTTATTCTAGTCCAGTCTCACCGGTCATTAAATGCGCATGTTCTTTTCCAGCGTGTTTCAATGTCCGATGTGGCTGCAGTCAGCAGGTTCATTAAGTTTCTTTTTGTGTATTTCTGTTCATCTTTTCTTTTCACATATAAACCAACCAACACATTTTCCTCCCGGGCAGCACAGTGACAAGAATGCACAAGCAAACATCTTTCTGTCTCTTGTTACAACCTACAAACCTACGAAAGACAAACAAACATATGACATTTCGTGAACGTGCATGGTGTCCGATCGTCACTTCATATATTTCATGAAATACGTTGAAGCAGACCGCTTCCGGCCGCAGTAAAAGCAATCGGAAAAGGCCAACTAGGACTGGTCACTTCATTCACGAGTTTCTTTGAGGAGTTTGCTTCCATTTATTCTCGTAGTTAACCGTGTACTGACGTCCTCCAATCGTCTATCAGGGTCAACTCAACTCGCTGCGAAGAAACCAACTGTCATATGTCACCAATAGCTGAGGCGGCCATTATCTGATTACGCCACTGAGATTTGTGTGTTCCTTAGCAGTGCGTTCAGACGTAGCAGCCGTCGTTGTCAAATAACGTTGCCAAATCTGTGAAACACTTTGACCTAGTCCAACTGACTATCTTTGTGGTCCTACCTACAGTATGAGGGACCTCACAGTTGTCAGTTAATCTTATATAGTTGTGTTGGTGATACTGAGTGTTTTACTGGTTCACTTCTAGAAAACGCTAACTAGAAGCGTATAACTCTGGACCACAGCTGGTTGGGATTCAGGAACTTTCGATCGTACCTTTTACTATCGGGAACATCTGACACATTTACTAGCCAGTCCTCACAACTTATTTATGATTAGTTTCCAAAGTGGTTAACACTGACAATACATTTTTTTTTCGCTCGAATCAAATGTCAGACGATGCGTAATGTGGCTTTCTCTGTTATCGTGACTTTTAGTAAAAGAAGACAAGCAGTTACTGCGATCGATCCGTTCAAAATGTTGCCCGTTAATCTAAAGCCAAAATTAGAAGTGACTGACAGAATGAGTCAACTCAGCCAGCATTAATTGGTCTCGTTTACACTCCAGCTTCGTGTGAACGATCTTCTACACAGATGTTAGGCAACGCAGAATAATAACAGAACAGTCCCAACGTACCAAGTAAATGAGCCAGCAACCTTAACTGTATCTATCGTTAAACTGATAATGTAAAAACAAATCACGGGAGTCAGAGATAAAACAGATGTCAGAAACAGGGAAGATACTGTACACACGGCTGGATAATTAAATGCGATAATATTGCGTAGATGTTTCACGTGTTTGAGCCTCAAACATCAATACAGTTACTACAGCAATTTTTCATGTAAAGGGTTCATCTTGAACCCCTGACACAACGTAGTTTCCCATAATTCATGGTCTCTTTAAATGCGGTCCTAATTCCGTATACAATAACTGGGAGCATCATAAGTATCGGCAACACAAAATAATTATCATTGACTGTTCGAACTTTTAACAAATGCAGATGGAGTTTTTACAGCATACCCTGATCACGTGAACTCCAGGTCTATGAATTTCAAACTTAAATACATGCAAGATTTAGTCAAGTTCATACTTTTAGTTCTGAGTTGCAATCTTAAACAGGTGGCAAGATTAGCGTGACTAAGCCATCTAAAATGCGATAAATTCGGTTGCAAAAATGAGGGGAATGCCAATGCTTGTTGAATTTAACACACAACAGATAGATGGTTGGGCGTAGATAACCACAAGAAAAAAAGTATTCACTAACGAGCAAAGTGTTCTTAAGGTTTCAGCTTACCAGATCTTAAACGATTGACACCCTGTGCAAATTCCAAATAACCATTTAACTGGAATACTATACGAGTATAATATTAGAACACGCCCAAGTGTAAGCAGTGTGCAAATGTCTACTACAAAGCTACCCTCTTTCCAACTTTAGTTCTATAAAGTAGGATCTTCCAGACGATCACCTCAGAGTTTCTAGTGTCTTTGTTGGAGTGTTTGAAGTGATTACGTCAAACTGTAATTTGCAAATTAAATTTATCTCCAACCCATTGCATCAAAATCTGAAGCTGCGTCAGATGTAATCCTCAAATTTCAAGTCATCTGGACATTAACTGAACAAACATTCTATCAGTAAGCTTCTCCGGTTGTCTATACTACTGCCAATGAACAGGTGCCTTTTACTGGCAAATTGTACTGTGAATTTATTTAAATTCACAATCGTTATCTGCTGTTTGGTAAAAATAGTAATGTAACAACTCAAATCTAATAAACACCATCAACAGAGAAAATCTGTTGGATTCTTCCATTTATCGGCATTCGTTCTGAACAGCACTGTGGTATACTCTAGCAAACATATATCAAGTTTGCTTGGTCGCCTTCGAGTATTGTATCTGTATTATATACAATTATTTTATACATTTTGTACAATATACGTATGATTTGTACAGTATATATCACCTTACATATATATCACATCTATATTCGCAAATGTGACGTCAAAGTATCCTGTCATTATTATGACCTTCTTGATTTATGTTCTAAATTGAGGTTTGTTTTATACACTTGTACTGGAGTTAAACCCAGGCGTGTGTATCGTGTGTTCCCGAAAATGCTGAGGTGGCCAGGCTAAAAATACCATGATGGTTGTTGATATTAACTCTGCTTCAGGAACAACATCAACAGTGATTGTAAGAGAATCGATAGATCTGCGAAGAGTGTACAAATGGTATAAACAATTCATTTGAAACAATTCACATTCTATTGCCAAACTTGAGGACAATGGTGAAAGATATATTCTCAGAATGGACTTCCCACACACATACTGATAAGTGTGTGTTAAAGTGGACTGTGAAAAACCAATGCACACCAGTAGGCGTCATGGTATATATCGTGGCAGTCGCTTGTCTTTCTCCACCGGCTCAACGAATCATGACACAATGCTTTTGAAAACTGAGGTTGCGATAAGGTGTCCAAATGTTATTCGATTTGTCAGAAAAGTATTACTGGAGTTTACTACACAGTTGAACAGTGTTACAGTGTATTTGATTTATGTTTTGCGAATGCAGCCATAAGGCTGCTCTTTTGAGTTGTTCAACACTGGTTATCTGAGTATAATTATACACAAAGACACCGAAAGACCGTCTCAGCCACCGTCGAGATCATAATGTTTATGTCAGTACAAACACTATAATCAATCCTTCGGCGCGAGATTTATTTTCACGAACGTATTCCATCGGAAAGCTGGTTAAGATATGCTTTGAATGATCTGTTAACAGGAATTTTCTGAGGGAATTGGACAATTTCGTCCCTAAGTTTATTTCATGCTGTTGGAAGTACCTTTGGTTGGTCACGAAAGAATTCCAGTCGGAGTGGAAGATAAGGATTAGGTTGAATAGATCAGTGAGAAACAATAACCACCGGTAGACAGATTTTACAAGATATCTAGTTGATGCTGCAACATTTTCCTGCGAATGTGCATTTGTAACACTTGTGCACGTTGAACTGTTTCACAACATCCAGGATCATACTAGGCGTGGGTGAGACAACAGTAGTCTTTTCTTGATTGCATTCTTACCAATGTATTAGACGGCAGGTGCAATTTAATTCAACGTTCCCCCCGACAACTTTCACAACACGTAACTTGAGGTACGTGTTTACGGGGACTTCAAAATGTGGGTTCAACATCTATCATAAAGTGGGTTTTTCAAATGCCGAAAAGTGAATGCCTTCGTCAAATTACCACATTTTGTCCCCAGTATCATTGGCAAGTCATCGTCTAAACAAATCTCCGAATAAGTTGACCATCCTACATAATTGAACGGCCCATTTCGGTTAATAGGGAGAGGCACAAATATGGAATGTGAAGTTTGGTTTTGCTGAAAATTTCAGAATTAAACGGATACCAGTCAGAAGTGATTGAACCAGTGTCTGCCGATGTTGTCATTTGGCGCTGTCTAACTACGGCCGCTATCAGAAAGTTTGGTCTTGTAAGCATGATCTTTTTCAAAAACTGATGATATACCGTAAGACTTTATTACACTACGTGTAGGAACAGCTATTTCAAACCTCACAACTGTGATGGATCTACCAACACACACGCAAAGATGGCTGTCAATTTGGGCAACCCGTACATGAATGTACTTAACTGCACTATAAGAGGAATAGTTGAGCACGACAAAATAAACGTCGCTTACAAACCAAATCACGAAACGTGTGGATACTGGCTTCGTGTAGTCCATTCCTGTCGTAAACAACCCAACATAAACATATCGTTCTACCTTCCCAAGTGTCGAGTAATCAATTAAAGAGGCCATATAAACTGCAGGAACCTCAAGTACGTCATTCTCATCTACCAGATCGGTTGGCACCATACCGGCTACTCGTTAGATGACCACAAATTTCGTCTTCAGCCCAAAGTTATCCATCGCCTAAAGATAATGAGGTGTCCACAGATCAACATTACACACTGGAACCGGCTGCTTACAAAAACCGGAAGACCATTTCTGGCAGTATTCCGATCGGCTACGGCGATCAAACGTTGCTTCGCTTGAGGTGATTCATTGCTGAATTAAGCAATCCACAATGTTGACTCAAATGGCAGCTGCTGAAAACAGCAACCGGAAAAATCAACGTCAAGCAGCGACTATTCTCTAGCTTTGAGTCTTGCGATTTATCTTGACCTAAAGGAACCATTCGCCAGTCGTCAACATAAGCGTGCCAATGCAACGAAGGGTCCTAAAACATCCAGATCATATAGAGAAAATGCGTTTGATAGTAAAAACAAAAATGTGGGGTTTACCGTCGGACAAATTTCACAGCATGTCATTAGGTGCATGCTGCCGTGTTGTTGTTTTCGAGTGACAGATATAAACGAGGCTAGTAAAAAGTTGCGTGACCACACACACACACACTAAGAGTGAAGTTGATTATTTACCACGGCAGCATCAGGCTGACGACCATGTCCTTCTGTTGGCAATAGAGCGGGATCATCTGAGGATAGCAACAGCCACTTAGCTTAACACTCTCGGATATGTTAATCATACTGATCCGATGTCAAGCGGTCAACAAGTGACGCTCGGTCAAAGATACTGATTGCGTTCCTGGTACTAGTAACGCAGCACCGATTACCGGGGTCTGTTTCAGCTTACAGCTATGGATTCAAAATGTCATTGTAGAAATCAGAGGCACGCATTCGTTTGTGGTGTGCTTATGTGCTTGACACAGTAGAGCCTTCAGTGAGGAGTTTCATTCCCTGTTTCCTTGTGAGTACAACGTTTCACTGTCTAGTTATCTGTTTAATCAAATAATGGGACATATATGGTTCGTCAATACATTTACTCATGACAGGTGAATGCGTCAAGAAATGCCCATAAATGTAATAAATATATTCAATATATCTGTCGGAAAGTGTAGAAAGGTATATAAAACGCACTGCCTCTTAATGATTGGCAATTAGCGAATACACTTACAAAATGAAAATTATATATGAAACTAGTCTATGGGATTTCGATTGCTAATCAACACCGCTACCGTGGTATTTACTCCATTATAGTACCTTCGGATGGTGTCTGGACAAGTGACGGACGCCTGTTACAGAACTAATCCTAATGTTCAGGAATGGAATAAAGAAATATGTGACCTGAAAATACGTCGCTTGGCGAGCCTACAGATAATGAGTATCAAATTTAACCGATCGATTGGTGCGCGTTAGTTATATGCGTATACGCAAATTTATGCGACTAGTCTGAGGGACTTAGAGGTGTACTTCTTAGTCTTGTTGGAGGTCCACTAACAGTAATGACTAGTGCATAAAAGCGGTCCGGTGAACGAAGTATAGCTGCCTGTAGGCGTAATATGATCACTCTGTGCACGTGTTCACTATTTCATTAGTCAGCTTAATAGTTATAAGCGTGATGGACTGTGTTATATCACAGGTCCAGTTTCGTCTACTGATCCACAATCGCAGCGGGCATGTATTTCAACTAATACACAAAACGGAAATCAATGTTGGTCGAGGCGTGCAGTACAAAGACTGGGCCAAAATACGAGAAGATGTGGTTGCAAGGAAACGTTAACTCCAACGTAAAATTAATAGAACAGGACAATTTGTCGTAAGAAAGAGACATGAAGAACTGTTCACGGTCGAATAGTGAAGCGAAGGTATTGCAAAATCAGGGCTGCGACACAATAATTATTTTCGACAAGCTCAAACAACTTCCCGGGCAATGTTGAGGAAATCGTTTGGTTTTCCAGGAACTTCCAGATGATGGTGTTGGAGCCTTAATAAACACATGCAGGAACCCTAATGTTTGTAACAATAACCGGAAAGCATACCCTCAGAACATAAAGAAGACATTCGTCAGCATTGTTTGCAATGAATTATATTCACTGACCATTCCATTTTGTTCGTGTTCATGACAGCGGGTAAAGGTAAAGTTAGTTTAGCTTCGTCATCGGAACAATCGGAGTTTCGCAAAACGATGGCATTTTTCAAATGACAAAAGATAGACAAGTGCAATCATGAGACCACTTCAACGTCAAGTTCCTAGAGAATAAGCAAAAAAACACATCGGCATGGACTAGAATTCAGTTGTTGTTATATAAAACTGTGGACTCCAACTAAAGGATCTGCGCACAAATGATGTCACTCATCCCAACTGATTACGTCGTTTTACAATTTTGTCTGGGACGAAAATCTGTGTCAAATTCGTTTGCCAAACAATCCTTTATAGTTACACATCTTTTCTACAGTTTTCGAAAACGAATATATCAGACAAATTTGGTTATATGAATTGGTTTAACAGACTGTCCCTAAAAAGCTACTATTGGGATGGTACCTGTCCTACTGAAACGGATGAAATTCGGAGTAATGTTTAGAAAATTAAATATACGTATATATACATATATGTATATGTATAAATATATTGGGTTAAATTCACTCGTGTTTGATGGCAAAACTCGGATCCAAATAGATTCTCAACAAACCTTACTTGAAAACAAAGGATTTTATGTTCGAATTGTGCTCCTGTTAGAGGAAATCAGGGGTTCATATCATTCCCACTATCTGGAGTTGAACCCTGAAAACGTTACTCATTACCTACCGCTGCACCGATGACTCAACCTTGGGCAAAACCCAGCTTTAATATACAAACGCTCGACTACATTGGTGTGTGGACAAAGCATATGGATAGTAGCCGTAAGGGCATTACGGGACAACCTGAAATTTACTCACACGAATGTGACTGAACAATCAGCCAGGATAAACCAGCATGGCCTAGTGTGAGATTAGTGGAACACTGGTCATGAGAAAGTGGATCGGAGTTCACATCCCGGTCGTTTTCAAATAAAGTGCTAGTGAAAAGTTTCAGCAAGACAGAATTTCAATGTTTGTATCATCTTTTATAAGGGGTTGGCTATAGAATTTCAACTTAACGCAAGGTTTGTAACAAAAAACAAATGGTGTTCACGTTGTATCAAACTAACTCACTATTTCGTCAATAACTAGGAAGTTCGTGATGAAACTCACTCATTTGTTTGCACTCACTTACAGCATGTGCATTCGTCATACAGTCCTACCGAATACTAAACGAACGATATTGGAGTAGCAAGTAGAGGTCTTCCTAATGGAAATCACGTGTCTGCTTATAAGATATAGAATAAAATGTCATTGTGTATGAGTCCATGGTTATAATTTCAAATCTGTTTAAAAATTAGTACTGGTCGAATATTGCGAACATTCTTATTTCTGTATGATGAAATGCTGGTCATGACGACTATTGTTTGTATGATCGACAGAGTTGATTGATTGGAATAATTGAAACAAGATGCAGATCGTTGTAAACAACCGTGTTCTTTACCCTTCAAACGAAATCTAATTATACAAGTGCTACATATACTGTATGCGAATTCACCATCTATTTAAGTGTTCGGCATGGCGGTATCAGCAGCCATTCGATTAGCGGTGAGGTGTTCAAAAATTATTTTATTCATTCATTCATTTCCCATGTGATCCACAGGGGTAGTGTGGAAAAAGGAGGCTATGACACAGCAAACTTGATACTGTGTGACATGTCAGCAAATGTATTAACCTGACGAAATTTCTTGGATTTAAGCTACAACTTTCTATTCGGACATACAAAAAGTGAACCTGAAGGGGATGAGAACTGTCATTTATTGAAATGACCACGTGAATAAAACTAGGAGTATATCCGCCAGCTGAAAACGTTTATTTAAACAATCCATTCAGACCTGCGTGTAAAGCAGAAGACAGTTAAACACGTCACAATTGGATAAGACTTGTTCCGTAATTAGTGGAATAGCCCCTGGTTGCCGTCTTCATGAAGAAATAATCCCATTTTCTCCTTCATTGTAATAATCAATCCACATGAGAGTATGAAGTGAACATTACTGACTAGTTGTTAAGTCACTTATGTTCAGTTGTTTGCAAAAAGTCAACATAAGCCTACGCGAATTCATAAAACATTGGTTCACGGTATTGACAGAGAAATTTATTTGAAATTTACTAGGGCGTTACACTTACCTAGGTCTAGATTAGTCTCATTTTTACGGTTAGTCTACGAAACTTGTGAATATTCATTTAAATGTAAACAAAGCGTTTTCGTAAATTGACCTTTGGAAATGCATTTTTATACCATTAGATATTATTGTGTAAGAAACTCCTGAAAAGTATGAATTATTATTATACAACAGTTGAGATGTACTGTTCCAAAGGATGTCGACGCGGACCTGAACGATGGAATGCTTTGCAAAAACGCAAAGAAACTCAGCAGCTTATTATTTCAACCTCGTCTGAGAAACTGGTATTCTGGGGTTTTATAATTTAATCGTATTGTTTATATGTGGTTGAAGTAACTGAATGTAAATCACACGGTAATACGACCGAACTAACTAAAAAGGAGCTTGCCAATTATTTCGGTAATAACGTTGGTTTACAGCCAGTTTGCATTCACTCCGAATAACACTAATAAGTTCACAGGATTATCTCACTCCAAGAAATATTAACCGATGTTTTCACATCCTCATGTTTTCTTCTAATCTAACCTGACCGATAATGCTCATTTTGTATTCCAAGAGTGACTCACTCGTAGGTTCAGAATCACGTCAAATGTCTCAAGGGGTTTACGTGTGCGGTTTACTGCGCGTGTTTTGTCCTCACTGATTTTGTCGTCAGCCGATACGTGCGATCACATTAATATTGATAGAATTATGTTTGTCAAGTGGAAACACATTATTTTTAAGGAGGGAGAGAGTTCCTCTAGATGAGAAAGTATTCTAAACAAAAATGTTGTTGGATTCCAATTGACAACAGGACAATTTGTTTACGTTCATATGTGCAACGAGATGATGGATTTCCATTACCAGTGAGTCAGCAGAGGTTTATCCAGCTCGAAATAACATTTTTGTGATTTTGATGTTTCCGGGTGTTTTTGTGTGATTGGGTGATTTATCAGTATAAACGAATTATATTTCTGGCGGAAAGTGAAAACTCAGTCGGTAGTCTTCGTAGAACCACCGGTGTAGAGCAGCATGTTCACATTAACAGACGTGCTTTAGTAAGTAAATATATGCCTATTCACAATATATTCTGAGGCTTGTATAGTTAGCTTTAGTAGTCTACTAGCTGCATTCATTTAGGATCAACTTATCGGAAGACCAATTGACTCGAGTTGAATTTCAGCCTGTACCACTACGGAACTAGCTACCTCTAAACTGAGAATTTACAGTACGCCGATTTATTGTTGAAGTGCTTCATACCTTATCCTGGGTGTTCATACCTTCGAAACTTTCAACAAGAGGTGAGCTTTCGAGATGGGTTTTAGCGCATGAGCATTGCTTGATATACACTTATACACACTGGCAACCAATGGCCACTAGACGAGAAAAGACTACGTCATCAATGTTAAATTTAGAACCCACTACAACAAAATCAACGTGGCTACTTGGACTGTTCAAATACGCAGCAAGTTGTTGTCATCGTTGTTTACAGTCAAACACGGTTGTCGACCCCCAGTTAGAATTACATGCATGAGTCCACAGACAACGTGTGTGGCGCTTCAGTCATTCAGCCAAGGGTTTAGAACGAACATACTGAACATGGTTTCATTCGTTTGAGTTGGTTTCTCAGGCGGTTTGGACCGAAACTGTTGAGAACAGTCAATAAGGTGCGATGGTCACAGAGTAAAAACGATATTCGGGGGACGAAAAGTGATCCGGATTAGCCACAAGACCATCAGAAAGTCTAAATTGTTAGAGCACATTATGTAAATGTCAAATTTCTCTTTACTCACAGACAGAATACGATTAACCGTGTTCGAAGTTGACTAACGAGGATACTGACAAACTTGTAGGATATATACACAGGTTAAACCTAACACACATATATTAGTCCAAAGGTTTACTTAAGAGAAAAATATTTACTATTCTGGTTTAGCATTCAATTAATGCAAGGATACATTTGAAGCCGAGTCGATGTTCGAGTACAATTGTTTTAGTCACGATCATGCACTCAGTAATATTCAAAACAGCGTGGTTGAATCATTAGAAAACATAACGGTAAACTTCACGATGTAGAGTGCATCTAGCGAAGTATTCAGGAGACCGCACTTCACAACCATTGGAAGAGAAATTTCACTTCTCAGGGAGACTGAAGCGTGGTTCGGCGTAAGTGGTTAATGAACACGGTTGACGGCTGTTAAAAATGCCTCGATCATCCTATCGTGACATTAAAATTGAACTGTTATGTTTGTACATTTACGTAGTTTCCACTGCTGGGACGTATGCCCACGTAACTGTTACCCGTCAGGAAAGTAGTACACTAATATACATGTTGAACATGGGAAAGTGTAAGTAACATCCTAGGAAATTTATTTTTTTCCACTGGTTATTGTACAATCTTGCTTTCAGTCCAATTAGAAGTACATTGATACTATATTGGTCAGCAACCATAAGCATACAGCAGCTGAACCATCAAACTGAAGAACGTCACCGGCTGCACAGTTAACAATACAGGCCTCGTTATTGTAATTAGCAACTTATCAGAATCTTACCAGACTTCTAAACGAGGCTGATTATGCATACATTATGCCAACGTTTTGCACATAAAATGCTGCATGAGCTTTGATGCAAGATTATTTTCTTCTTTTTATCACATTCATGATTAACACATTTCTCAAAAGCTTCTGTTATTGAGTGTCCAATTTTCTCAGAGACGTAGGCGGGAAAATGATGTTATGCAACATTGATACAAAGACACCCATAATATTCCAGTTATATGTGTGAGTTCTGAATATTTGATCCGGCTAGACAAAACAAGGGGGCATCTTAGAACATCAAAAGCGTGTTGTTAGTCAAGTAATCTACCACAAGGCTGCATCAATACTACTCCAAAACCTAGACCTCATTCAAACGAAATCCTGTCATGCGTAACATTTCGGTCCAGTTGCAAGTGCAAGCTGCTGTTCTCTGTACCGCATTTACTGGTCTACACAAGTCTCTGGGTACATTCGTTCATTCAGTTTAATTTCATGTCTTTACCACAGATCTTGCCGAAGTCCTAGTATGGAAGTCATTCTTAAGTGGTTTTGTACAACAGTTAATTAATAGGCAAACGTTCTGCCGCCGAGGCCATGCACGGACTCTACTAGGGGGCACTCAACCTAGCTATATGTGCTAACCAAAACCAACGGTTGGCATCAGTAAACAGTGTCAGACAGAGTTGTTGAGTGCAATGGGATAATGACACGCGTGTCAGCATCTTATACTGATACATCGTGGTACTGTATTCGTAATAGACTTTATGTATGGGATTGTGTTGTGTATATTTTTGCCAATTATTTAATTTGACAGAAGTGTAAAACCGGTGTTACCTCATCAAGTAATCGGTCTCCAGGTTTAAGTATACAGATTGCTTTGTACAGGTTTCAACGAAAGTTTGATCCAGTCAAAACAGACGACTTTAATGGTTTGCACAAGGTGTTGCGTTTATTTTGTATAACCAGTATTTTAAACAGACGTTTCTGATTGACGGAAACAAATATTGCTTTCTAACTAATATAAACCCCGGAAGTTTCAAAATCCTTGGACAGAGTAGTAATTTGGTTTCTGCTGCTGCGCTGAAGTAAGTGGACAATCCCGTTGACTTGGTTTAACACCAAAAGATTCGGTGGTTTCAGCGTACACTCTGGCAAGCACTATTAAATATTTACGGTGGATAACCAGCGATACTTCTATTGATGTTTCTGCAACCCATTGAACTATCAACGGTCTGTTTAGTACATTCACCATGGAAGTTTGAATTACGTGGCTTGTTATTCATAGTCAGTGTGAATCACAATACTGATGAAAACTGAATGAAACTTTGAAAAAAAATACAACCCTACTGTGTATATCTGTGGGATTAATGTTGGATTAAAGCTTCGTAGAACAAAGTTAACATGAAAATTCGAAAGTTCGTGATGGAAGCGCTCTAGTTTATAAATACTGGTTTATGAGAATATTCGGCCAATTAGCATGTTGAGGCTAGCAGACGTTTCACACCCTTAAAACAATACAAGATCAAACTACAAAATCATTTCTAATTTTTCATTGTTTGGTCCAGTTTGTGATTTTGCAGTATTGTCTAGAATGTTCACAGGAATTTTCATTCTAAGTATTCTAGCTGAGCAAACTCAACAGTAATGAGACATTTCAGTACAAGCGCAATCATGCAGATTTTCAACCATTGTGTCATATTGTTAAGTGGCTGAGTGAGTAAGGCAAACTTGAAGATCAGTGTTGAATGTGATACTTTCGACAGCTCCGCCATTTGGCTAGTAGCGTATTATGCACATTGAGCGAAATACAGCTCTCAGGATAAAAGAAGACGATAGTGGCATAATATAATTGGGAAACCTGTAAACAATGATCCACCTGACTCAGTGGTGTGCGGAGAAGATAGAAGATGTTAAGCAGGTGGGAGGAAATAAGATTTTCGTTATCCGTTCCGAATACCATAAATGAAACTAAACTGAATCTTAGCGTCCTTGAGAAAAGGTGTACCAATCACTTCGTCTGCTGTCGTATGTAAGTAAGCAGTGGTTGTGCGCATCGTTTCCCTGTGATAATTCGGTCGTGTCTCACATGAGGACAAAAGCGTGGTCGTTAGCATGGTCACCTCGTTTACAAGTGGTCCAAGTTCTAGTTCCAGCCATGCCAAACAACTGCATTATTGACGAACCCCGACAAAGGTGAAACTCAAGTAAATCGCTTCTTTTCAACAGTGAGTGGTTGCTGAATCTTAACGAATGCGACAGCTCTGACCGGTTACCAATCATGCCCTACTCACCCATTTCGGTTTAAACCGGAAATTTTAGTAACATTCCATTGACGTCTTCGAACTATACGCAGAATGTTGCTGTTCGTGTAAATCGAGAATCGAACCCACGACCCGTGAGTAAGTGGCAGATTGCAGTCAAGACACTAATCCACTAGACCACGGGGTCACGATCACCTGGGTTGCAGGAAGGTGTATGGATTAGTTTCCTTAATCTTTGCGCTTCCTTTTGATCATAGACTGAAATCGATCAGCCGTTTTGTGGTTGGCCTGAAGACAAGCAAGCATCTACCACAGCCCTGGTGGCGCTGGTGACCATGACCCCATGGTGTAGTGGATGAATGCTTGGACTACAATCTGCCACTCATTCACAGATCGTGGGTTCGATTCTCCGGCGTGTGCGGTACAGATGAAACCCAACTAGGTCGAAACAGCTGTCCACCAATTCGCCGTTGGTCAATGGGATCAACCGTTTGCAACAAAACCCTTTCTCAGCCCAATCTAGGGCTGTGGTGGATGATTGCTCGTCTGCAAGCCAACCACAAAACGGCTGATCGATTTCAGTCTATGAGCAAAAGGAAGTGCATGGACTAAGGAAACCAATTTTCCCACTACTTGACATTCATTATTGCCCGTGTCATCGTTAGTTTCGATACAATATAGGAAACAAAAGTATTGCGGGGACATCCTTGGCTTACCCAAAGTATTAATGCAAACAATAAAACTGAATCCGGGCATTTTTTGGAGGTTCGAAAATACGTCACTTCATATTTAATTTACTCTCCGCATAGGAGAAGAATAACGTTTATTGAAAAAACTAATCGTTTCCTAAAGCTGTGTATACCCTACAGTCCAAGCATGTTGAAACTTGTATTCGTAATGTTGTCTTGACTAAAAACAGAAACCGTACTCTCAATTACTTACTGATATACACTGTGTGTTATCAGTTAATAGGAGTTCGTTTCATAACTTTGGTTGGATAATCAAAACTACATTGTTTGGAAATGGTGCATCTTCTCCGGGAGCTGTTTTTTAATCCCAACTTAGTTACCATCGCGAAATAGTTAGGAATGCAACACGCTGTCCTAATCTGCGGTCAAGAAGAATACGCAGAAACGTTTCGACATTTGTACACTCGACGTAAGGGTGAACAAAAATCTTGCTCATATTCAGAACCTAACCCGACAGGTCAACAGGTCAACCATGAACGTGGTTTGAACACTACTTTCGTATGCTTTAGTAGGTTGAACAAATGAGATCGTTGGCCAGTCACGTGCTGTGGAGACCACTTTAGCGCAGCCGTCGAGTTTTTCTCGATCTGTAAAGCACTAATCGTGTTTTGTTCCCTGACAGACGAACGAGCCACAGTTCGAATCCAAGGATCCCTGGCCCCAGTAAAATTGAGATCAAGTCTTTATCATGGTACCTCAGGAACCTTAAAAGGTTGTTTGGACGGGATGCGTTCGGCAGATTATGGCAATTTCAACCGAAGGACAGAGCGTTCAGGGCAAATGTGGTTGAAGTAACCATCCAAAGTATACTCGTTTCTTCCACAGTATCTCATAGCATCTGTTTAGCCTAATTCATCTGCGTTAACTATGCAAAAGACGTGGTTTGCCAGATGACGTGTTACAATCTGACAAGGTATGATACAATTTTACCAGTGATTGTCTTCGTAATTTCACTACTGATCCAGGCTAGGTGCAACTCACTGCGTCCTTCAGCTCATTTAGCTTGTTTCGTAGGAAAAGCCTGAAAGCTTCGCCTCAGGCACAGAGGGCGAACGCAGCTGATATGGACATGTAACTTGGCAGCTGGGAAGAGCACTGTTTTCTTGATGTGGTTCCAATAAGCGTGTCACTTTCTGTCAGTACAAAGATGGCGCTGAAACGAAAACTGAAAGTTGCGCAGCGACAAATGAACAGCTGGATGATTTGATGAAAGCCTTGCATGGTAACAAAGTATTCCCTTAGAATGACCCAAAAAATGCATACTTACAGATTCCACTGCAGTCCGATCCTAAAACACTCGCCACGAGTGATACGAACTGGGAATTATTTCAGCACAATTTTCTATCGTTTGGATTATATGTCTCAGACGGAATATTCCGGGTTGCGAATGATGAAGTACGGAGTATGGGTTTGTCAACCGGACGTAATCATAAACGCAGAAAGTACAGAAGAACATCCTAAGGGATTACGTTCGCTTCTGCAACGACTTGAACATATGACTATTGCCATTAAGTCTTTTTAATGTTAGTTTTAACTACGAGAATTGAGTATTTAGTTACACTATATGCGAAGAAGAATACAGACCGAACTAAGATCAGTAGAACACTGTGGTTATCGTTACCTCACCAAAGAAACACAATGAGTTGTATTCAATAATGAGCTGTCTCCAGTACTATTCTCGTTTTATACCGAACCTTGCGACGAAACCACAGTCATTATTTACACTTCAAACAGCGGACACATGAACGTGGACGCGATAGACGAAGGTCTGCTGTCAGATTTAGTATAAGCTATAGTTAAACAATCACTGTCATTTCATTTTCTGTGTTTTAAGTTACCACACTAATCGGATATACACCTGTAATGGTTCGGTACCCTGCACCAAACCGGATGGCTCAGTTCTAGCCATCTATTCTTCCCATATCTGGTCAGCAGACCATACACTGACTGGCCTGTTCTCAAGATCACAGACACCTCATGCGCTCAGCAGGCCAGCGCGTGGTTTGACAGTTTCGGTCAACCCTGCACGTGAAGGCTGAACAGTATCCGTACGGAGTAAATGCCCACATGAGTAGGCCGTTAATGTATGAGTTTTAATATTTCTTGAATGGTAATTGACGGAGTGCTTTAGGAAGCATGAAATGTGCCATTATTGCTGTAGGGAATAAGTTTGTTTTAATCTGTTGAGTATTTTTATCAGGGACGTTAAGGAATTGTGATATTTCGATAAAGAAATACGTTGACGAGGTAGTTAAATTTTAGACTTTGGTCGATTTAAGGAGTTTCAGCAACGAAATAATAATGAACGTGCACAACGTAAGTTGTAAATTATTTTTCTTTGAATTGTGTATCCGATATTCCTTGAAACAGTTGCTCACAGCCGATTTAAATTTCAGGTTGTATAATCAACACTACGTGGAACTGGGAACAACACATACTCTGCTACATCGTGAGCAAGTGGATACGACGGCGAGTTCCAGGCGTAATGTGAGCCTTAATCCGTGTGATCTGATTGCCATAAGTACTGCTCACTGTAATCGGACATGATGTACGCTTCTTTGTAGCACACTGGAACACTTAACCGTTCCCTGAGTGATCTTTGGGTGTTCCAGAGGGAACACTAACCAACATGAGAAAAATATTTCGTTTAATGTAATCTTACATGCGCAATTGCTCGTAACAATTAATACAAACTGTTTTCTTGTTGAAAAACGTGTTGGCGCACCTAAGTCAGTCGTGTCGAATTTGTTTAATCAAACCACAACACATTAATTATTGGGGCGCCAAATGGATAATTTCAGCCACCTTGTTTCATTTGTTACGTATGAAATGAACGATAAGGCGTCGAATAAATCACGTGGTTTTTCACGTGCTCACGTGTACCGTTTGGCTAAATTAACTCGTAAGGAACGTTCCGGAAGCAACTGCAAAAACGGACAGCCCTCGCTTTTCGTAAGGTTCAGACGGATCCTCCCATTCTGCAACATTTTCTGGGTAAGTAACTGCTGTGATGAGAAGTAACCAACGTAGACGAAAGTTCTCTTCAAACAATCCCGTGTTTTGTGGAAAACGTTGAGGAATTTTTGCCTGCAGATGCAAGGTCCGGGGATTCCGTTCTACGGACTACAACCTCGGTGGTCAACCCATCAGTGATCATCAGAAACCCTTCTACGGAGCAGGATGCAGGTAGGTAACCATGTCATTAAACACTATTACCATCAGTGTTTCAGACAACGACATCATTGGCACCAACGAGGAGAAGAGGATAGCCACGGAAATTTTTTCTCTCGATTGCTGGTGAGGCTCGTTTGTCTTTGAAATCCGTCGGAATTATACTCTGCCACTTAAGGGAAATAATGCCCGAGTTGCCGTTGAATGCACGTACTCTAATGAGAACACCACGAGAGTGCGCTTCTACCTTGATCGAGGGCGGGGAGTATGTTCACTTTGGTTTGAAGGATTGCGTAAGCCATGCTCTGCATGGACGATTAACGGATGACTTGCAATTTCTCCGGCTTCAACTGCACGTCGACGGCGTTACCCTTTTAAACAGTTCACGCTTACCAATTTGGCCGATACTGCGAAGATTGACAGCTCCTTCAACACCTACGTTTGTCGTGGGATTATTCTGTGGTTTATCTAAACCTTTAAATGTGGACGAATACCTTGATAGTTTAATTGAAGATTTATCGGTTCTACTGAAGGATGGTTTAATGCTGTCAACTTGTAACTCTCATTTGCAGGTGTTTTGGATTGCATAATTGGTGCTGAACCTGCTAGAGCTTTCATTCGTCAGGTGAAAAGTCATACAGGTTATTACTACTGCCAAAAATGTACAGCACCGAGAGTGTACGTCAACAGGAAAATGACGTTCGAACCAAGCACATGTCGCTTACGAACGGATATCGATTTCAGGACCCGACGCCAAGAAGAACATCATGTTGGTCAGTCTCCTTTCGGGAGATTAAACGTGGATATCATATCCAACTTTCTGCTAGATTACATGCATATGGTGTGTCTGGGCATGATGAAGCGTTGCTTGAACCTATGGAGAGCAGGTTCAACGGAACAGAGAATTCGTCTAGGATCATCGCAGGTGAATCAGTTAAACAGTATAATAATGAGACTCAAAGGTTCTGTGACTTGTGATTTCCTTAGGAGGTGTCGATCCGTGGTGGACTGTGACCGGTGGAAGGCTACTGAGTTTCGTCAGTTCTTGTTGTACATCGGCCCTGTGGCACTGACAGGAATAGTGGACGCCAAAATCTACGTTAATTTCTTAATTATTTTCGTATCCATCTACTTACTATGTTGTCGAAAGTGGTCTATTCAATATGTGGACTACGTGGAAGCACTGCTGCGGAAAGCGTTGGTTCAGTTTGCCGGTCTCTATGGTGAGCCTGAACTTGTGTTTAACTTCCACTGTGCCAGCCATCTGTGTGCAGATGTTAGACTACATGGACCACTTGACTCCTACTGTGTGTTCCCATTTGAGTCATACATGCGAACTTTGCGCGGGTTTGTGCGATCTCCAAATATGTCTGCCTCACAAATGTTTAGACGCATAATGGAAGGGATGCAATCACAGCTTCCGAACGACGATGCAGTAATGGATGATGCACAGGCATTCCAGTGGCGGCGAAGAAAAAGGGTCAATTCGTTCACGTAGGCTTGATGTACAACAATGTCAAACCGAACAACGTAGTTTTGGTGGATGGATTGCCAGCAGTTATAAGCGCTTCGGTTGGTAGACGCATTTTCATACAACGTTTTGAGACCCGTAGCGATTGTTTTGACAATATACTGCCTTCAAGCAGGTTGTACATATTCAAGTGCTCCCATATTTACACCTCTACCAGTTGCGTGGACCGCGAACATATTCAGTGTAAATGGTTATTGCTACCGTTTAAAGACAGTGTTGTATTTTACCCTATCATACACACTTGGAAATGTGCTTAAAAAATATTTCTTACTGAATGTCGTACCTTTTACATTACAATTAATGCAGCACTTTCAGCAATTAACAATCCTCTTTCCAGATGTATCAGGTTGTCGAATGCAAGGATGAAAGCGTGGGAATAGTGAACAAATCGTGGATTACGCAGTCAGGATTCACACTTTGGCCAGAAATAGCATCCACGAAGCATCACAAATTGTCGTTGGGTGGCATGACAGCGACCACTGGCTCAAAGTTGTACAAAGTCAAGAGGCATCGCGAAACAGGTGTGCGCCGTCGATTTTTCCCACATTTCCTAGATAACCTGCACTTGGCATATAAATACCAAAGGATCCTGGAGCAATAATCAGACATACCATCGTCTGGCGCCACCAATATAATGGCTGATCGTGGCAAACGCAAAAGGTTAGATGAAATCTTATTGTATAACTACTGCAGACAAGTAGTCGTACGTTCCGATTTCACTTACGAAGTTGAGGAAAAACGACAATCGACGGTTTATCCCGTCAACATTGATTATTCCCCACCGCCACCTCCATTGGAGGATATGCCGCATGAAGCAGCATCTCCAAAACGCCGCCCGTTTGGATCAGTGAAGAATCTGCCAACGTTCTCCAGCCCTATTGCTTTTAGGTTTTTCACTGATACAATTTCGTGTGATTATCATTTAGCTCGACCGCCATTAGTCCGTCAGCTGCACACCATGAAGCAGCATGCAAAAACGAAATTGCAAATGAGGTGAGAGAGTTGAAAATTAAGTCCATATGACAAAAATATTTACTGTTTAACCAGATGCAGTGGAGAACGTCGCTCTCAAAAACATCATAATGCGAGAGGAATTGCATGCTTTACGGCTGGAAATAAATATGCTGCTGGCGGTCCACTAACATCCGCGTCGTTTCCGGTGCGCTTCCCAATGCAATCCATAAGAGACAAGCAGTTGCTGGACATGAAGTTGGAGGAAGTCGAAGTAAACAACCAGCTGGTATGTTCCATTTTTCACATTCATAGCCTTCAGATAACCTTTCTTACAAGCATTGGTGGTACATCCATGGATGAATGTACCCGTAATGTAATGAGAACATTACTTACCGATGACGTCGCAAAATCTGTCAACTGGAGGGCAGTGAACAACCGCGTGTCGTTTGCCTCATCACCTTTACCTGCAGCCATTGTTGATATGTTCAATTACAACGGATTTTCACTTTACGAATGCAGAATCCGTCATGAAAAAGGCCAATCCTGGCGTATCACAAGCAGACGTGAAAGGAACCATTCAGTGATGGATTGAGACGGCCAGATTACGAGCAATCAAAGAAACCAACGATCCCGTCATTAATATTTCCGCACCGTGATTTCGATTACGTACCAGTCAACGTCATACGAATGTTGATATAAATATTTTGTTAAATATAACTTTTCTTTGCCTATGTGCCTCATCACCTTTTCATGCTGAATCGAACTATGCGTTGTACTAAATATGCGATGATAGGTTTCCGTTTAACAAACTTGAGCACCGTAGGCAAATAGGAAATGTGCGGTGTTTGATGAAATAGTTTAAAGCGGCTGCGCGCGCCTTTTCTCCGACTGTTCTCTGAGTGTTCCCAAAGTGTCTCCTTTGAACACTGAGGGATCGCTCAAGGAACGATCACGGGACACTGAGGGTACGCTCAGAGGTCACTCGGGGAACTGTCGTGCTACAAGGGCTACAGCTGCATGGTTGTTTCCCTCCTATTGGTATCCCCCCTCCCTGTGACACGGTTTCCCCATTACACCAAGCCGTCAACTGAGTGCACCCTATGAGCCAATCATGTGTCCTTAATTCGTAGGTCGTCATTGGTTCGCACTCGCAATAAGTGTGTGGAAGGGCATCAGAAGGGCACCGAAAGCATGAGAGTGAACACGGTTGATTTCTCTGATTTGTTTCAGGAACACTTTGGTAGTGTCGCGTCTCCACGACAGTTCCCGAACTTAGATGCGGTGGAAGCCGAGCTTAAACGTTTCGAAGTTCAGTCTGGCTCATCTTACTGCATCCGATCAACCGAACCTGCGGTCGGTGATCATAAAAGACGCGTCTACGCATGTGTCCATAAGGTCCAAGTATTGCGCTCACCTTCCGATGTTCTAGAAGAAACAAGCGCCCAAAATGGATGGACGTCAGTCGGAACACTGACGGAGGATTTAGGGTGACTAAGTT
Source organism: Paragonimus heterotremus (assembly GCA_013368495.1). Lineage (NCBI taxonomy): Eukaryota > Metazoa > Platyhelminthes > Trematoda > Plagiorchiida > Troglotrematidae > Paragonimus > Paragonimus heterotremus. Next base: position 126,701 of record LUCH01000017.1, on the reverse strand, counting down.
CGTCATGCTTCACAATCCTCCGTGCGCCATAAATGCTGCAAAATACAAGGCAGCAAGGCGTCGCCCAACCCCGGAAGAAATCGAGGAAATTCGACCATGGCTGCTCAATGGCACCGTATCCTTCAATGTGACTCAATACATCCGCAAGCACTTCGACAAGAAGGCAACGATAAAGGATGTGTGAAACCTTCGTGCACGCCTGTTCGCGGAGAGAAACACTGTTGGCTACCTAGGTCGATTGAATGCCTCACTGAACACAACTGGTAAGTGCTACTTAAATGTAAATGCTGTAAACCGTTTAACGCATTTCATGTTCATGAGTAATGAACAGACAGAGTTTTGTCGGCGCTACCCTGAGGTCATGGTTATAGACACCACTTACAAGAGTTGTAAGGAAGGATACAGTTCATTTATTTTAGTTGTTGTAGACGCTAGTGGAGTCGGCCTACCAGTCTGCTTTGGTTGGCTTTCAAACTAAACTACGGTAGCCATCGCGACGTTTCTCCAGCAATTTATCATATTTGTCGGACCAGTGGACACGAAGACGACGATCATGGACGATAGTGCAGCGATACAGGCAGCAATAACTCAGGAGCTGCCGCACATCCGTCAACTGCTGTGTCGAATGCACATTTCGCGTAAAGTACGCAACAGAACTTCAAACTGGATTCTCCAAAATTGGTTCCTGATCGCTATGCTGACACGCGACCACTGGAGGTAGACTGCATCCATCGCCGTAATGCAGACAACGGATGCGTCGTTCTACAATGAGTAACTGATGCCCAGGCTCATTAGGAGATCTGATAAATTGGCCAACTACCGCAGCGCGAAGGTTTCCACATTCGGCAGGCGAGACAACAACTTTGTCGAAGCAACCCATCGTTCAATAAAGCGACACAATTAGAACGCCCTCATAGGCTTTCCAGAGATCAACCTATAGTCCCAACGCCACGACCTATGGTTGGACGCACTGAAGTCTACGCTCGACAGTCAGCCTTGAAATCGTCTTGCCGTTTACAATGCAGTAGGGGAGCACGATTACCGAGATGCTTCAAAACTAATTGACTGGCGAACGTCGTCAGCTGGGACAGTATATTCGTGACGTACACGTCGACGCTAACCACCTAAAAGCGGTCACAAATATAGATGCACTGCATCTGAAACTTCCGCATTGGCCACTCGCTGTGTAACTAAATGTTACTGATGGCCGTGGCTAAATGATCCCGTGGATGAGTGCGCTTCTTAAGTAGCTCACTGGCATCCCCCAGACGGTTGTTCGGTTCCCGAAGCGAACAACGTCTGATTGTGCATGAATGGCCCACTTTGTTGAACCTTAACCGTAAATGGGCAAATGTTTTCACTCAGTCTTCTAACTTATCCGAAGTTGCTATACGATTAAACAAATAGCGACTTCTAAATGAATTGGTCTAAATGGAGATTATAGGGTTAATGTCACCAACTTACGTGTTTCCTCATGGCACCTCGAACATGTAAATAACATAACGTTATTTTGCACCCAAACACGACTCGCGCTGCCAGCATTTAGGCTGCCATTTTGTCAATCACAAAGGTTCTCACAGGTATGTGATCCCCCATCACATCACGAAATGGAGGAAAGCATACTTTTCACTGCGAACATAACCATACATCACAGGTCTTCCATGGCCCATCCCGTCTGTGACAAGAAACTGACAGAGCTTCAAGTTACAAAAGCAAATGTGAACTGATGGAGGACCTACTTGTGACGATTGGTTCCATGCGTGGCATCGACGTTGACCACATCAGGAAAACGTCTGAACAACTGTATTTACTGCTTCCGCGCGAAACATATGTGTGCGTATCTATTACTATCGTCTTTGAGGACACGCAATATGCCAATTTCGTCTATGTGAATGGCGTTGATTTTCCGCAACATCGATGTACACAAAAAAAAAACTTACTTATTGTCGGAGGTTTCAAACGATGACCAGTGTTACAAATATCCATTGTCGTTACCTACTTGCCATAAACGTCCGCAACATACTGGTTTAACTCCGCAGTTGGAGTGTTGTACTCGAACAGAGGCCTATAGTCGCTCACTTCACTTGTAGTGAACCAACGATTTGTTGGGTTTGCATCGTACAGCAAGGCAGTTAGGTCATGGTTGTGCTCTAATGCAGAAGAGCTAACAACCGACATCGTTTCCTTCCTAGCGACATTAAAGCGTGATTGGCAGCATGTATCACGAGAACTGATCAATGGAGAGTAATTGAACTCAGCTCACTAAACACGTCGTAATCCGCGTCTTTCGCTTCTACGTCACTTGTACTTGGTACACCTGTACACCCTCTACCACGTAACCTAAGTAGTACTCACACTCACGTTATCATACTTCAAGCGTCCATTGCTTGAACCGAACACGTACAAAACACTGTGGTCCTTCATATATTTTCCAAACAACTTCGAAACTACTGGAAGCTAGAAAACTCCCGATCCTCGATTAGATCTTTGAATCCCTGAAGATAATCCATCATCTAAAATCAAATTTATAGGCGATAAATCACTTATCAACATAGGACGGTTAACTATTAATCGACCATACACAGCTACTTCAGATGAAAACGCATATGTACAATCACAGCACCCACCAGTAATATTTTCAATCTTGGCGCCAAACAGTCGGTTAAAACAAACTTTTCAACGTTCGTGATCATTTTTGTCGCAAAACCCGACGATTTTCAAATTCTTGAGCGATACCACCAAAATATTAACAGAAATTCATGGGTCTGTCGTAAATTCGCTGTTTCAGGATAGATTTTACTCCCTACGGATAATTTTCAGCCCCGAGCAGACTCTGTTAGGTGTTTTTCACCATCAATCACCAGACAGACAGTGAGCCAAGTCCTGCTCTCTCCACACTGGAAGTGCCAAGGCCACATGTACGAACGCAAACACATCTCACTTGAGCCAACTACATGCGCGCTAAGTTAGAAACATGTGACGCCCAAGCACGGAGGCGACTAAAACCGCAAATACACGCCTAGGACGGTGAACAAGTCAGCAAACCGTAAAACCGACGGACATGAGGACCTGAGTAACACCACGTCTGTAGAGTAAAACACCGTATCCACGTGATCCTGTCCATGCAACACTGGCGGCACATACCTTACATATGATTATTGTTATCCACACTTTTATCAACCAGGACATTATTTTGTGTTGTACGTGAGCCTCCAGACTTGTCTATTTCCAACCATTCCCCAGTTTATGTTTATTTATGTAATACATCTTAATACTCAACCGTGTACCCTTCTTTTGTTCTAATTAGAAAGTGTTAGGTTGTAATTATTTATCTATAGCCCACCCCACATCCCTACGTAACATATTTAATATCGACAATGGCGCGGTTTTTGAACAAGAAGGATATCCAACCAAAAACCAACCGCAATTATTGATTACTGCAAGTAAGTATATTCACAAGCACAAAAAGAGGCTGTCACAAATAAATATTTGTTTTATAATGAGTTCAGGTTTGTTACAGATAATCAGTATGTACAGCATGTGTTTGATCCGAACAACTCAGATGCCACATTATTGGCGGGAAATATGGAGCGATAGAGTCTAGTTCTGACAAGTTACGAATTCCGCACGCACATTTTCTATCACCATATTTCAGTTTTTCAGCCCCTGAGGTTTGTTTCTACGTCGCGCCAGCCGTTTCAGTAAGCCATGAGGACCTGACCAGAACTACAAGGAACCATCAGAATGCGATAACTACTCCGATGATCGGTCATCAGTTATTAAGAAGAAACACCCAGTGCTATTCCAGAGCCGTGAAGAGTTATCAATACATCCTGGTGGTGTTTTGTGTCGGAAGGATCAACTGGTCATTCCACCATCGCTACAAAAAGTAGTATTAGATGACTTGCACAAACGTCAATTGGGCGTGGAGGAAATGAAATAATTGGCTCGACAAATGTGCTAGTGACCGGAAATAAAATTGGATATCAAGAGCATTGCAATGAACTATCACTTCCGCCTACACAAAATGAAGATAAGACAGAAGATTTGGACACCCTGATCGGACAGATGTCTACCGAGGCAAAATTTGCATCCAGACTATTGTGGACCACATCTAAGTAAATATTACATTCTGGTTTTTATTGATTCGTACTTACGGTGACCGGATGTATTTATTACAACCTCAACTTCCACGTCATTTACCATACAAGCATTTCGCAAATGTTACAATCAAGTGTGCATTCTGCAGGTCCTGGCTACAGACAGCCAAACACAGTTCTCTTCTGTTGAAATTAGTCAATGACTTGACAGCATCGGGTGTGTCTATTAACGAGCGGCGTAACAGTGTCTACGTTCTAACGGTACCTCAGTAAATTTGATGGAAACGCTTAGAAGTGCCGCGAGGTCTACTAACCTTTAAATATTTGCAGAATTTGACACATTCCCCGACAAGTTTCTGTTTCCGCACGTGAACTCAGCTGAGTGTACAAAGAAGGAGAGTCCCACGATGCGATTTTAGTCCTGAGGCTTAACAGCGTGGCTTCTCTGTGTGCATTCAACGGAATTAATCTGCCTTCGTGAAGACAATCTGTGACCTGTCAGTGGACTAGTCACTCGCATAGTAGGTAGTACAGCAGAAACTACTGACTTGCATTGTGCCTCCGTTAATCGGAGACCCTCTGACCAGGTTCAATTTCGAAGCATTGAACACAAAATATTGGACGAAGCAGAATTTCTTGTACCCGAAGTGTTTGATGCGCTGAGAAGATCAGCACCAATATCAAATGTGAATGCATAGTCTTCAACATTTAAATATCTCCAGACTTCCTCGCTTCTATTTTAATGCAAGCTGTTGAGTGTTGTTAAAATGTGTTGCACTACTTAAAGCTGATAAAATGGGGGTATCCAATATAAAAACGCCTGTTCCTCGTATTGTGAATTTTAAACTCCATTTTAAACTACCAAAATCGTAAAGTGGTTTGAGTGACATGATGCCAAATGGTACGTCAGGCCTCCGTAGACATTGTCAACTAGGCTATTGTCCAGGTCCTCGATTTGGACTACTCAAGTTGATTCTGATACCCTCGTTTGACATATCTTTTCAAGTGAACTGTCTTGACCGAAACTCGTAAATCGTGGTTCTACTACAAGTTTTACACACCATACATTTTTTTTTACCAAATGTAATGGCTATCACTTTTAGTTAGTTATTTCAACATAGTGTTTAGCTAAAAATGTGCGTCGTTTCTGTACGTTACGTAGTACAACAAACAGACAGGGTGACTCGCCCGAGCGCCTACTCAATCATAGCTTAACTTGTTAGAACGACTTATATAATGCAAATGGCTTCACGTACCTTCTGATTAGCTATTATTGGAGGCCATACAGCATTCAAATCGTGTCACCTGGAATTGCAAAGAATGTTTCCAGCTAACGATGTGGATGTTTGCGAATTATCTAACCAAGTTGAAAGCAGTTATATTCAGTGGGACGGTCAAAGCTTGCATAGCCCATGGTCACACGATTGCCTGATGGCCTTTCCGTTTTTTTTCAAACGTCAACAGTCATACTGAACAATGCGCTGTGCTACAAAGACTGTGCAGGTTCATTGTCCAGATCATCGGACGCCAGTTAGCAAGTTTCGCAAACACTTCCAGGAGAAAGCGGTGGCCGACTGTTTAAAGCCTAAGTATCACATCCGCACGAATTGGCCAGGCTTTTGATTCATCAAATAAAACTGAACCCATACGTACTGTAAACCTTGTTCTTAATCAGTAAACGGACGTCTTTCTGAAGTTGCAAATAAAGGTAGGTTTGCGAACACACTTCGTACTTTTGCTTTCCGCTTGGATTCTTCGTCAGCAGTAATACCAGCTGACTAGATGGCACTAGCCAGGCAAGTAAACTGATTAGCCCTCTTCAAAGGCTTGTCTTCAGTATGGAGAATAAGTGTTGTGATCCAAGAACGCGGATGACACAAGGGTTATTTATCAGACAGAGCAATACACGGGTTAAGCATGTAAACCAAACCTGACACAAAACCACTCATTTGCACGTAGTATTCGGCCTCAGACAGTCTCGGCTACCACAGATGTCAGTGCTCAGTTCCATTGAGTAGGAGGGACCGTTATGAGTGATGCTCCACCTTGATGATCCTTCTTGCAGTCTTCTTGTGGCTTGTAGGTTGTCAAAAAATATACCTGCTACTGAATAGCCGCGGTATCAGTAGTATATTACGATCGCTGAACTCCACTGCATAAGGTCAGTGTCAACCCAACCTTATAACAACTCTTCACACTTCGAAGGTGTAATGTACATACCATAAAAACTGTCCGTACCAGTA
>LUCH01000017.1:108303-119937 GCA_013368495.1 Paragonimus heterotremus | reverse complement strand
ATGCCCTGCACCTGCTACTGAATAGCCGCGGTATCAGTAGTATATTACGATCGCTGAACTCCACTGCATAAGGTCAGTGTCAACCCAACCTTATAACAACTCTTCACACTTCGAAGGTGTAATGTACATACCATAAAAACTGTCCGTACCAGTAAACCGATCTGAATATCCGTCTGCATATCGTCTACGACAGAACTAAGTAAGGCATTTTTGTTCAAGTACCGTGGACAGTTTATTACCTAATGGAAACTCTGTTTCAAGGTTCTCAGAACCTGTGAATGGTACTTGCATAATATCGTTCACCACAAAGTTGAAATGAAAGGGAAGATCAAACACTTATATCGAACGTCACTTGGTGGGCAGAACGCTCATGACGGCTGTCCTTGAATGTGTACTCTGTATTGGGAGCTGGTATACAATTTGAAAAGTTAAAATACTGAACTCGGACTCTTCTGTTATGAAGACAGCCCCGGAGAATGTGTCGGTCGCTCAAGGGAAAGGCAACATTTAGGTTCAAAACACCACGACCGCTGCCTGAGAAAAGGGGTACCGACGCCCCAAAGTATCTCACGGAGTGAGATTGTGATCCACACACCTGCGACTAGGCCGAGAACCCTTTGGTTTTCACGGGTCAGTTTCCTTCTGTGTTTAAAATCGTCTGTATTAGGAAACCTGTAAGTGGCTTGGATATGACAAAGGCAAAGCTAAAAGCCCTGTTGTTGTTTCTGGATGATCTAGCACCTTTTCGTGAAAATGGCAGTGCTGCCGTTTAGGATACACGTCAAACCACGAGCTCTGTCTCATAGTCAATCCACCATACAATGTGATAGCAATGGCGCGTCGTTTTATCGAACTAAAGAATAACAGCACATTAGCGATGAGACATAGATATGACAATAATTCACCCAACGAATCGTCTGGATAACACGACTGGATCGTTCGGATCTGGAGGAAGAGAGAGGGGCTTACGCGTCTGATGGTACACAGATGATGGGCGGACAGAAGCAGGCGCGAATTATGAGGCACCCCATCACTCTCTAATTTAAACAGAGGAATGTTAGCAGTCCGGATAGAAATTTGTACTCACAAACTTTGGAGAGGTCTGGAAAAAACGGGAATCTGTTATGTATGAATAATGTGGGCTTCAAAGCCACTACGTTTTCTGGCGTACGATTCCCGGAATTGTCATAATCAGTCCCACAATTTCAGTTAGTTACAACTGAAGGAGTTGGCTCAGATCAGTTGAACTGCTCCTGAAAATGCTCAATCCATCTGTCAAATTGCTGACCGGTTGAAATTTGTGAGCCATATTTTTACATACAGTCCCACCAACAGTCGAAAGCCAGTGAGCCCATGAATCGGAGTAAGCAGAACCCGACTGTTTGTCGAGACAAGATATGTACATTTTATCTTTGGTTCACTCGCAGCAGTAAGTTTAGTGGTCACTACGTAGACTCTTCTGTTCACGTCGGCCCATGATGTAACAGGTGTCAACAGAAATCAGTTAAAGTTTGTTTGTTCGATCTGCCGAGTTAACAGAAAGTCCATTCCGTCTTATTTGTGGTGCACGTTTGAAACTGACCTATTCACAAGAGGTACCGGTAGCTGTTGAGTTTTCTGTCCAGTGCTCACGTGGATTATTCTAAAGTTTTGACCCAGACAGTTCAACTGTCAGCGCTGTTTGATAAACGTTTGGTATACTCTGGTCCCTTAAGTTGTAAGTAAGTAACTTATACTTGCCAGTAGATTACCTCTAAGTAGACAATAGTAGGAAGCAGATATGGGCTATGGCATGATCTGAGTCTGGCTGGTTACTCCAAACCAGATGACAACCTTCACAGAACGGGCGTCATCAATAACTAACAACAATGCCATCGATTTGCGTTCATGGTCGAGTTACAGAAGACGATCTCCACTAGAGACACTTCAGTTGTTTTTGTTGGAATGCACAAATCAATAAATAGATGGGTAGAGTCCATGAGTTGCGGATAAACGTAATAGTCGAGCACCATATTGAGTACGTTACGCCGGCATATCAAACATTTCACCCAACTGATTCCTGTCTGCAGTAAGATGACCACGGTGAGCTTTCATATCACTAGCAAGCAAAATTACGTCCGTGTGCATTGTTTAAACCAGAAAATAGAACAGGGCATCCCAAAAAGTGTTTTCGACAATAAGTGAACCATTATCTTCCGGAGTATATGAAGATATGACACATGAACACCGTGTTTCTGGTTTTTGCCAAACGATATGATGGATATGGACGACCATTCACCAGCAGGTTCTCCTCCGCCTTAGACCTGAGTCTGAATATGAAATTTGGTTTTTATCGTCACGAGTGACCACAAAAATCAACCGATGGTCCGTAATATTATTCAGGGGCTAAATCAAGTGGTGGAATGAGCTAAGATCATAATTATGTGTTTCAGGGATAAAACACATATTCGATTCTAAACTCCAGTAAATCCTCGTCAGAGCAGCTTTACGACCACTGCCAAAAAGTGGTCGTCAACATTTACTAGATATTGTTTACTGAAAGGAGAAAAAACAAGGAGCAAAAGAGGAAAAAATAACAATAAGCGGACTGGTCTGTAAGGACGACGATAATTTATGATATTTTCTAATCAATAATTGAATTGGGTGACTTCATCCAGAGCTTTTGACTCAAAAGTGATGTATACTTAAAATTGAATGGCTTGCTTTGCCCAGGAGAATGCAGATAAGACGTCGGCATCTGAATCTACTCAGTGCTAAGCGCGGTGAATTTATTCAGGGCTACATCGAACATTTGAACCTCAAATCAAAAGCAAGCAGTTTGGTGAAATTTCTCTATGCACCTAAAGAGGTGAATTTTTAGCCTTTTCAGAACCAGGTTTTAACAAAACTTACTCAAATAAGTTATGGGTTGTCAGGGTTTATAGGAAACCGTATTTGATGAAGAACAATAGAATACCAGTAAACAAGATTACTGGTTTGGAATGGGACCTAGTTGGCAATATAGATGTAAGTTAGGAAGAGCGAAATAAAGAGGTGGACAGGGAATTTGAAGAAAGTGTGGAGGCAAGTAAGTGTGAAACAGTGAGCCACAATACGTACAGTGAGGTTGTAACGAGGAAAAATCACTACAGTAAGTCAAGTCCAAAAGACAAAGCCAAGTTATCGGGAAACATTACTGACGATAGGAAATTATACATGTGTACACAAAACACACGATAAGATCATACAAAGTTAACACATGGCTTTAGACAAGAAATAAGAACCCTGAGCCCTTTCGCTTTAGTAGCAACATTGTCCAAATAATATCATGTCCACAAAACGGAGCACCTAAATACTTGTTGCATCAGTGTTTTGAAGGAATTTTTTATTCTAGTTCGTAATTTCGAGAAGCAGTCTGAAAAAGTTGCTCATAGGTTGTTTTATTAAAAGGAGAAAGCGAACCGTCAAAATATTTGAACGTTTTGTTATATAAAAAGCCTGTATAAACATAACTAGGTCGTTCTGTAGAGCGAGAGGTGGGGAAACTTTTAAGGGTTGTGAACTAACATCGTTTGCTTAACTAGACAAACAAGAACTCCCTCGAATGGCAGGTTGCTTAACCAAAGAAGAGAAGAATGGAAAAGAAGTAAGTAGTCCGAGGGACACCAAACGTTTTTGAAGATTAGAGAAGATACGTGAACAAACTGAACATGCTAGCGCTTCAAAAATGATTACTTAGCAGCAGTTCTTAGAGAGAAAGCCAATATATAAATATCCTCAAATATTGTGGAAAAGGTGAACCATTTTATACTTGTGCTCTTTGTCAATGAACAGTGGATAAGATATTTAATACAAGATACTTCAACAGCTCATTACAGTGTCACAATCAATGCCGTCATGTAGTAAGTAGAGGTTGTCTGACTGACGCCGAGACAATCGGGTGCTGAGTTACTTTTGGAAATGACTGTGTCAGACTTGAAGTCTGCTAACCAAAATTTGCAACACACTAAACCAGGGTTGAGTTACTTAAATGAGCACGGTAAATAATATTCGTATCAGTGTATAACTGATCATCGAATACGACTGAGCTGATTCGGTGCTAATTACAACTAGGAGTGGTATAAGCACTGCTTATAAGGTCTCATACAAACAACTCGAATTTAGTACTGCTTTCCGATGTAGGCCAGTTGAAACACTTGCCTGAACGTGAGATCGAGTGCTCACTTTTAGACTTTGTGTTTCAGTTTTAATAATTTCTGATATCTGGAAATCAGGGCAATGTAGAAAAGGAATATCAGCGATTGTGAGCTTAAATAAAAGGATTTTATCTGTATAGAATGAACTGTGGTTTGGAATGATTGTGGGTCACATTGTTAACATGCGATCAAAAGTGAATATTAGAAAGCAGGATAGAGTGTTTAGTTGAACAAAGACGATGCACTCAATTACATTCGAATTGTCATAGTAAAAGTTTTTCTTCCCAGTTTCCTCATATACATAGGAACCAGGATTCACAGACAAGTGCACCAATTGTAGGTGCTCAGTTTCTACTAAAACTCATGAACAAGAAAGATTAGATTGGGTTTGTAGATGTGGGAGGCGTATTTGTTTGCCACGTTAGTTGTGTTTTAGTTGAATTACAACTTACTTGTTTGTGATGGAGAGTTAAAAGCCTGAGTGGTAAACAATCTGTCAGTAACAATGAAGTTCTTACACCTTACCGTCCGAAATATCAGCAGTTTCCCACAGTATGAAGGGCATACTAACTGGTTATAATAGGTTACTTTAATATGTTTAACAGAAATGCTAATGGACAGTAATATTATGACACCACGAATTCGCATTTGACACTGAGCAACGGGCCAAGCGACTCAAACATAGTTTAATTGCCAGATTTTAGTGGACGAGATATAACGACCTGTTAACTATGAACAATGGGACTTTAACTTTTTTACAACTGGCTTACTTCGTTAGTTAGAAAACTTTTCGAAAGTATTTTAAAATTCTTCGGATTCTTCGAGGGCACCTTTCTGACCGCACGAGCTCAAGTGAAACTTTCAGAATGATCTAGACAATACGATTTGCACCGACAACCTGGTTACAATTTTAGTACAGCGCCAGCTGAAGCAGCAGGACACAAGATGATTTTAAAAAAAAGCTATTGAAAGCGATGCCTATTTTTCCCAATAGAGCCATCAGACACATACATCTGGGACATTTTGGGAACAGAAGTCTGTGTTCATTCCTACTAATCGTACAAGCTTGTTTACTACCTAGGAGCATTTAAAATACTGAGACGAAAACCAGCTGTAAAGATCAATATATAGTCTGCAAGCTTACCATCAGATTGACAATAACCTTGTCACCCAAATGCATCACCGAGAAATGTTGCTCAAGTAACTGAAGTAAGGATGCGGCTTGTTAAACTGTGTACATCGACTTCACAACGAGGATGTTTCTTGAATATTGGCTTTTGGCTTGTTCAGAAGACAGGAGAACCAATATACTTCTTAAGGCCGGAACATGTAATGGCGAGTTGTGCATAAGAAAACCAGTTGCATCAATTAACACCATACTGATTAACGTTTGACCGTGCATCTAAAGCGACCGGTTTCAGATGGGAAATTGAGAGAAAATATAAATTGAACACCGGTGATATGACGGCTTATGTATTCTGATGGAATTTCTGGCAACATCTTTACTAAGGAAGCACCAGATTCAGGTTTAGTTCGTGCTAGATCTCATCATGACCAGATGTTAATGTTTTCTTACGTTCTCGTAGGATAACGGTGTCCACCACCACTTCAGTGACTTGAAAATGGGCACAACCACGTTATCCCGTACAACTGTTCACCCACACACTTGAAAATTCACATAGAAATTGAGATTAACGAATAAACCAATTTATCACATTACCCAAAGCGAGTCATAACACTCAAGTAAAGTAACTCTTGAGGTAGTTTAGGATCAGCATTTTTCAGCTTTCACTACTTACGTACAAGTAACTAGGTAATGGTAGAAGAAATACTGCTAGAGAGAGATGGGGTAGATGCATACAGATGACTATTTATCACAAAAGATGTATCCATACTTCAGCAGCAGTTGAACCGTACATCGAGTTAATTGTTTGTTATGTTTTTGAAAACATGATTCAAGGGGTAGCATACACTAGTGATATCCACCTTGAAAAACATAGATCTCCGTCCTTTCGAATAACTGATGAGATGAGAACCACTGTTTGGAGAAGCAATAATGTTGGAATGCTTTCAGTGATCCGCCTATCAAGATATCGATTTGTCCTCTGTACACGGCAACACCGTACGATTACGAAAAACTGTCAGTTATTTGCATTGTAACAATCCACCTGGTTTTTGTTGTTTCTGGACAGAAAAATCAAGTAAGTAATATGCTTTATGCACCCTTAGAGGTGAAATTTCAAACGTGGTGCAATAGTAAGAAATGAGCGGCGTATGTAAACCAGGTTATCAAGAGTGGATAGTGGTTTCTCGCCGTATGTATTTGTCAACAACAGAATCGATAATCAAAACGCACAACAAATCAATTGGCGGTCATAGTGGAAATTGGCGGGCATGAGAAAATGGGGAACCCAACTGTTTGAATAAACAATGTTTTTAAGACAACGAAAAAATTTGACATTTATGGCCGTTACTTATTAGGGGATGTCTTATTGATTGTTCAGAATTGTCATAAAGAACATTTCATGTTCGCTATTCCGTAGTAATGGTTGAAATACAGACTTTGCAATAAATCCTCTTGCATGATGTCCATCGGATGAAGTAAATGTGAATCGCAGCTTTGCATTACAATAAGCTCACGATCAGAAGTGTTTTATACCATAATTCCTAAGTGAATAGCTCCTTTTGAGTTTTGTAAAATTGTTCAGCGAGTGTTTTACAATTGTGGAAATGACTGCTTCCATTTATGAATAATCCCTCATATGGTGTTCGTTTTTCAAAGTTCATAATCCCACTATACACCATAGGGACGAACCATAAGGCCATCAAATATTTTACAAACAACTTTTCTATAGTGCATCGCCCAGTGTTCATTTCAAATGTATAACCGAGTGGGGGTGAATTCATATTCAAACGATGAATATCTATTCAGCACTTGTTTCCTAAGAGTAAGTTTAAAACAGTGTCAACAGTGTCAAATCAGTATGTTTGTAGGAAACTGTTTTGTTGTCTGTCAGAATGTTATGATACCGAGCTTCTCAACGCAGCAGGCAGCATACACTGATCAATACTTACGCACAAATGTGAATTATCTGCCTAAAATAACGTTTATCAAACAACTTCAAAACACTAACCTCGGCCAACTGATGAGAACTCGAAATGATCAGCTATATCTGGCAGAATCTTCAAATGGTGTGTAACTAGTTATGGTGTAACAACATGCAGAATTGCACAAAACCTCATTGATATTTCAAGTTCACTATGTATAATGAGGTAGTGATCTACCATTTAGGAAGCACACAAAACAGTCGTATTTACATGGTTTTCAAATATTGTTCCACCTAATCTGTTCACTGAATATAAGTCTGTTCCATAACCCGTTTTCCACCACCTCGGCATTTTGAAGGTTGTTACTTATAGGCATATGTCAGTGAACCGTCCAACTACACGTTAGCCTGATTATTGGAACGGCTAAAAAATCGGACTGAGCGAAAATCATGAAACTAGAGCGTGGATAGGTTATAAAGATTTTCAATTAACTGTTCAGCTGTTCACCTAGTTCAGTCAGTCCTGAATATACTACAAGAATTATTAAGAACATCTCGAGTGGCGACTGTCTCTACGTTTGTTTATTTGTGACCGGTTGTTTAGCCAAAGTTTTCCGTCCGGCCACCTGTCTATCAGTTATCCATTATCTATTTTCGTATCATTATGTTGTGAAGATCAAGTTAGAGGTGAACATATCGGACTGCACACTACTTGTTCAATATGGTTTAGTTCTTCGGAAAGTAGGATGCGACAAACCAGTCCTTTTTTCAACTGTTCAAAACCAGACAACAAAAACCGAACTTATACGTTAATGTTTTAAGGCGGTCATGATGAAGTTCATATTACATCAGGGAATACTAAATTTATGCGCCCATCTCAGTGAAGTCATTAGATCATACAGCGAAAAATTATTTACCTCGGTCTATTCTCGATCGGTTAATGGCGTATATTCAAGAGTAGGTGAAACAAAACTCAAAATCACCCCCACGAGTTTACAGCGTTTTGGTTATTAAAAACACTGCGCGCACGAAGCACGAACCTACTGTTCAGTGGAAAAAAACATCACACTGTGTAAATATGTGGGACTAGAGGCTCATAGAAGACTGAAGATTGTCAACGTCTTAACGGACTAATGGTCCAAGATACATAAACGGTTTCCTTGCGTAAAACGATAGGAATAAAGCCTTTTTAGTTTCTATCAATACAGAAACATTGGTGGTTTTATGATGATCCTCTTTGTGACACCGATGTAAACTTACTTTGAGGAAACGAGTGCTGAATAGATATCCATCGTTTGAATATGTATTCACCCCCAAGTGGTTATACACTGGAAATGAACACTGGGCGATGCACTATAGAAAAGTTGTTTGTAAAATGCTTGGTGTCCTTATGGTTCGTCCGTGTGGAATCATGAACTCTGAAAAGCGAACAGATGGAACACCATATAGTAACGAATGATTTGTATTACAACGGTGTTACTGTTTGACGGATCTTCCCAACCTAACTCAGTCTGTCTTTAAAGGGGATGATCCATTATACCTGCAAGGTATACACTTGGACTGGGACTGTACAACCACAGAGTTAAATCTTTCGCGCTCGTTAGTGAAATCCAAAGAAGAATTCAGCAAACATCATAACACATTAAGGAGCACGGTTCGAAGTTTTGTGCCAAGTCAACCCCACGATTTCACTGCTATGGAAAGTATCCAACAAAAACTGCAATTGTTGATTCACAGTTGGGGTGTTTTGTTTACAGTGCGTATAACCCGATAACGTCAGTGGTGTACGATAAGAGGAGAAGATTGAAAAGTTGAAAAATTCCGCTGGGTGAGTAGTAAGAAACAGAGACCACGTATATGGCATGTTTAGTAGAGTGGCAATCCACAGAATTAATACACCATGTCACCTTACTTTAGGTGTACAGCTGATTGGTTTGTTAAATATTTCACACGGTTCAGTAAGAAGCGTCCAACTTTTGCTTCCATAAAGTGATTTATTTTACAAATCAGGATAAATTAGGAAACTTACAACAAGCATGTATTCTTTAAGAAGCATGCTTCCAAAGAACGTAGTTCGGCGAAACAACTGAAGTTTTACCACATTTTTGCCTCCTTGCCGCTAAAAACAGCCAACTTTCAGCTGATAATCTCTTCATTATTATGCATGTGGAATAGTCCAGAACGAAGTTAATTACTGTCGGCCACAGTGCAGCCATACAGTTTTGGGTTAATAAAAGATTATCTCGAGGCAGTGACGTCTGTGTGCCCAATAATCGGTAAGTAATATCTGTTTGTCCATTTTCATCTGACCGACAGCGATTTCAGACAGGTCCCTTAGTTATAGGTTAAGTTTGTGTGAATTTTTTACTTTTAAATGTTACGGAACACCGGAAGCAACACTCATAGACGCAACAAGCGCTCTAGCAGTCGAGTTAGAAATGTACACTAAGAGCTCAGAATGGTTCCATCAGTGAGGAAGCTGTTAGCTCAACTTTCATTTTTGGTACACTGACAACCGGGATATGAACACGGATCACAGTTCCATAAGGCAACCGTTTTGACAGTAACACGAACGATCCCATAACGGCAGCAACGAAATTATCACATAAAAAGACAGTCACGTTAATTCGTCAGCAATGTTAAAATAGCCCCACTGGATATCCTGGCATCCACTTCCGAAAATATATAACAAAATCAAGAGGACAACAACTCAGCAAACAAATCCTGATTTGTGTGTTCGATCAATAGACTGACTTCAACACTGCAAATATGAGGACAATAACCAGGGTTGGTAAGAAATACCTACAGTGGAAGGTATGGACAGCCTGTTTACTAGCAGTTACACAATTACAGTTCTAAATTATGAACCTGACTGATTGCATGCCAAGGAAGAGTAATTGTCCGTATCAACTTCTGAGACCAGGACTAAACAATCAGGTACTAATGGGTTCGGAAACGGCCAACATTCAGAATCTCATCATTTTTCGTCAATTAATTGACACCCGGTAGATAACCCTAAAGGCATCTCTCTTACCGACAAAATGACCAGAGTCGGACAAATAAACAACAGTCGCTCTTAAAACCGTTTTAATTACACCACCGTTAAAACACGTAGGATGAGGTGCGCACGCTATCAGACGGTTGCCTTGCACTACGACCAATATGTGAGGCTCGACAAGAGCAAATAAATGAGTGTATACAACAACCGGTTGAAGAACATAGAGTTTGGTCTTCGAGTCGTGACATGATAACGGGTGTTTAAGGGAAACTCATGCACATTTGCACGGATGGTTAGATTATTTCCAATGACTTTCTGAGCACTCTTGCAACAACTACGGTCATAGGGTCCCCCTTGAAAGGAAGACTTATAAACGTTATTTAATTAAAGGAGACTACAATTTCGACGGTACCGTTTGCACTGCCTTCTAAATGAAACCTATCGGGTAGCGATTGTGAACGAACACTTCTTGTAAAAAAAAATCTAGCTCAGCTTTTAAAGCGTCCGTGCAAATTCTCAACACGCTGCACTTCAGACATCGCGCGAGATCTCGCGTTTGATTTGGCGGAAAATACGGTCAAAGTGGATGTACTGACTACTCCATATTTCTCCTGTAAACTAATCTTTAAACTGAATCACCTTATTTTTTTTTAATAAACAACATGCAGATAATCAATGTGATCTTTGTTATCTCAATCTTGTTGAAGTTAACGCTGTTGTGGACTGAGATAAAAATCCTCCATAACACTGTTAATGTTCGAAACTGCATTGACGAAGCAAAGAAGAACGTCTTTGTGGCGATTACAAAATATGAACTATCTAAAAGATAAACGTCAGAGATTCGACTCCAGTTTGCTCACAAAAATGTCAGCGAATATTAAGTCCAGATGAGCGCCAATTGCCATTCGGTATCGTTGCTACTAGCGTCGAAATCAAAATAATCAGCCAGAAAAACGTTTTGGAATAGCAGTTGTGTAACCGTTAACACACGCACACGACCCAGTTGTTCGTATTTTATATTCACATTGGTTAGTGTTCAAATACATTATGTGATAAACAAGCCCACCAATCGGATAAACAAGCAAGCTCGCATTTGAATACGTGTCATCAAATAAGTCAAACGATTCAGAGACATGACAGCAATAAAAACTCTGGAGGTATCCGTGTATTTGCCTGAAATTTGCCGAGTATCAGGAAAGAGTACCGATTCTGAAACAATAAATTATGAAAAACCAGTATCCGAAGAATTGATGGGGATTAGTTCATCAGAAATGAGAATTTCATAGACTTACGATAACTCCATTCTTATGACCTCAATCACCGCGTACTTATGCGACTCGAGGACCATCGAAATGAATATATAGGTTCACTGCCAAAGTGAATGGACAACTATCAGAGTGATATCCTGCTAACA
>LUCH01000017.1:92959-103219 GCA_013368495.1 Paragonimus heterotremus | reverse complement strand
AATTCTAGCCTTTAGATTTTTACCTATTAGAATTTACACTACTTTCTGGATCACTGGAAACAACCGTAGTGTTTAGTAGTTTGCTGCCGCGTCTCTGTTCCTACCTCTGAAAGTAGATATGATTTATAACTGTTTCTAGGTTTCCCTAGACGGTCAGTCGATAAGATATGAGTAACAGTTACGCAGGTGATTCTTCTAATTTGGTGGCGTAGCTTTCAAGATAACAGGGAATATCAAGTTTGTACGGTGAGATTTGTGGTCTGATAGGTTTATCTGATAGGTTAATCTGAGTTCTGTCTCTGAAATTTAGGGATACTTCAATCAATTTCTCCCGATGGACTCAAACGTCACTTTTGATTTGCAGTTATGCACATCTGCGTTTTCATTACACAAAGTGCTGGTCATCTTTCTGGCGGCAATGGTAAATCCACCAGCGACGTAAAGTTGTAAGATATCAACCTCATTTCTTCTACGTGCCGCAAATGAATTGCCAGAAAGCCTGGAATTCATACTCAGCTTGTGAAGAACGGTTAGTTGATAGCAGTACCGGTTCTGTCTGGTTGCAGAAGTGGTATGGTTGCCAAGCACAACACGAGCAACATACACAGGTTCAGTCTGTTCTAGTTGGCACCTGTTCCTGTTTGAATGCTTGAATGTAAACTGACGTTCGGTTCGTTGACCTGGAAGGAATATTTCACGGGAAATTGGTTGTTAACTGCATGGAAAATTTTTGCCATAGTTGTCCGGCAATGATGATTTAGATCGAATGTGAGAATGGAATCAGGACACTTAACCTTGCTGAGTTATGTGATTATTCTTTCAAAATTCATTTTATGAGTTCTGTCAATCCATCCCTTGAAACGGCTAATTGTTCAGTCATGTTCGACATTAGCGTATAGGTTGTTAGTTCTGCATTTTCGAGGCACGTTAATAACTAGTCATACGATATCGATTGAAAGCAGTCTTTAGTTTCTCAGGTTTAAATTGATGAATTAAAACATGTCCTATTGACTGTTTTGATTGTTCCAGCCTAATGGGTACAAGCAAACAGGCGAGCCGCTTGACCTGAGCATGGTAGGAAATGTTGCCCATATCCGAAATCAGTCTGAAGCACAGACCGTCTGTTTTCATTCTTGACGGACCGTATAGTCTAGGGATAACTGTTCCTATGAAGTGGATTCGCTCGAAGGTGGTTTTTTCAATAATTATCTTCTACCTTCTTCCGCACAAGGTTTCAGATATTCTCTGTTTTACTGTTAGTGTCCCGCCTCTCTTTGTTTTCTTCTAGATTGATTTCGAATTATCAGCCAGCATACCTTTTATCCTGGCAACAATCAATTCTATCTGTTCTTTTATCTGATCTCAATGCATTATGCGCTCGTCTTTCGTAAACGGTTGATCATGTCTAAATACCTCGCTGTCAAGAGCTGTTTTGATTACAATGGATAGTTTGGACATTGTTAGAATGAACCAATGCTGATTTCATTGCTGTCTTGTTCACGTTTGATGATAGAATTAGAGCAACCAGCTTAAATATCCAGTTCAAGTTTATCATGCTTATAACGCAGACAGCAAAAGCGATAGTACCTCAAACAAAGTAGTGTTCAAATCCTGGGAAGAGGTGTTTTGAATATACCACTCTGGAATATTGGAAGCTACAAACCACGGTTTCGCGGGAATCAACTGACTGGTCATTTCGATCTTTCTGATACTGATTCGCCAGGTTGAAATACTGTTGTTGAGACCGCAAAATACGCTTGGCCTGAGAATCCGTTTATTGAGCAAACTCCCGCATAGTTCATGTCAAAAAGCAAACCACTAACGCGTACACTCATCTGCACGTCAGACATGCACTCACACACATCGGGTGTTAGTACGTTGTCATTCCCCTTGGTGAAACTTCTGCCATAGTGCGTATACACTATTCCGATAGTCTATTCTTGTCCATCGTCTTCCCGGCGTTCGCAGCCTGCTCTTTTGTTCCTGAACGTCGCCTGTGGGTAATATACTACTCGTGAGTAGTATACAACTCAACGAAATTGCTTGCCATACAACACTGTTAACATATACCTGATCATGATCGTTTTCCGACGAATCATGCAATAGCCTTCAACTTTAGCAAATTTCCAATCCTCTTCTCTAGGTTTCTTCACCACAGTTTGTCGCCAGCCTCTAACATGACGCTCAAGTGCAACAGCTATTGAATTTTCATGACTGCATTTCAGTGATCCCCTGCAAGGCACTGGAATACTATTAATTCATACCTCGAGGTGATCAGGATCGCTTTACGACAAATCATGAGATAACTCCTTTAAGAGAAGCGCTGGATCCCGGCAACGCTTTTTTTCCAACTCTTCAGTAGTGGATATGCGTGTCACGGCCGTGATTAGAACTCCGTTTACATTCTCTTGATGCAGTTACTGGATGATCTGAAACAAGGATGATTACATCGGTCTGCATATTGTCTCAGTTATTTTAACCAATTAATTCTGTTGACCATATAAACAACAGTCGTCATGCCCAGCATTTTATCATACAGAAATAAGAATGTTCGCAATATTCGACCAGTACTAATTTTTAAACAGATTTGAAATTATAACCATGGACTCATACACAATGACATTTTATTCTATATCTTATAAGCAGACACGTGATTTCCATTAGAAAGACCTCTACTTGCTACTCCAATATCGTTCGTTTAGTATTCGGTAGGACTGTATGACGAATGCACATGCTGTAAGTGAGTGCAAACAAATGAGGGAGTTTCATCATGAACTTCCTAGTTATTGACGAAATAGTGAATGGAGTTAGTTTGAGACAACGTGAACACCATTTATTTTTGGTTACAAACCTTGCATTCAGTTGAAATTATATAGCCACTCCCTTCACAAAAGATGATACAAACATTGGAATTCTGTTTTGCTGAAACTTATCACTAGCACATTATTTGAAAATGACCGGGATTTGAACTCCGATCCACTTTCAGGTTGTCTGGTAATGTCCTTACGGCTACTATCCATACGCTTTGTGCACACATCAATGTAGTCGAACGTTTGCATATTATAATTGGGTTTTGCTCAAGGTTGGGTCATTGGTGCAGCGGTAAGTAATGAGTAATGTTTTCAGGGTTCAACTCCCGATAGTGGGAATGATATGAACCACTGATTTCCTCTAGCAGAAGCACAATTCGAACATAAAATCCTTTGTTTTGAAGAGAGGTTCGATGGGAATCTATCTGGATCCGAGTTTTGCCATCAAACATGGGTGAATTTAAACCAACGTGTTTATATATACGTATTTATGATTTTCAAAACAATATTCTGCATCCCATCCGTTTCAGTACGAAATGTCTCATGCTGTAACTGCAGTTTGATAAATAGAAGTCATCACCTTGTAGGGACAAACTGTTAAATGAAATTATCTAGCCAAATTTCTCTGATATTTTTGTTTGTAGATTCTATTTCTAAGCCCAATGTGTCAGACAAGAAAATGCTACCTTAGATGTTTCCTCCCTATTTGCCAATGTCCCCCTGGTCGAAACAATACAATTTTTGTGTGCCTATATCGAAAGTCGCCGGATTAACGTCGGTCTACCTGTTTCTGAACTGAAGGAGTTATTAATGTTTTGTACTAGTAACATTCATTTACAATTCAATGGTGAGCTTTATCGCCAGGTTGATGGCGTAGATATGGGCTCAACCTCAGGCCCGGTACTGGTGGGTATTTTTATGAACACACTGGAGAATAACGAGCTGGACGAAACGATTAGGACAACCAGTTACTATCGTCGATATGCGGATGATGTTTTTTGCAAAGTGGACATGACGGAAGACATACAGAAATCTTTGACCGTTTTTAACAAAGCGCCTAAGAACATCGCGTTCACTTTGGGACAAAAATTGATGACTGCATGCCATTTTTACAGGTAGCACTTACACGGAGATCACATGGTACGTTACAGCCAAGTGTATATGGATAGAAATCCTGGAGTGAGCAATATCTGCACTTCCACAACTGTGTACCGATTGGTCTGAAACGGGTTCTTGTACGCTGGTTGACACATAGAGCAAAGAGAATCTGTACGGAAGATACGATAGAAATGGAGTTAAACATGCTACAGGATATCCTTTCTGATAATGCTTATCCTGTAAAACTTATCATCAGAAACATGCAAAAGAGGCTTATGCAAGCCCCACTATACACAACTGATAAGAACTATGTTACTTTGCCGTTCAAAGAGGACGCGGCAGCCGAGGAGATAACGCGCCAGATAACTTACACGACCGGTAGTACTTATTATGTTGCAAGTCCTGTCGTAACGTTTCACTCAAAACGGACGGTGTCACTTAATCTGAATGATAATATACTTAATAGTGCTGCCTTATTTTTGATCTGTTCACTTGCCTGTTCCTGTGGCTCAGCATATATTGGTCGCACCACTAGGTGTTTAACAATGAGAATTCGTGAACACTGCCCGGCGTGGCTTTGCTCCGGAATAACAAAGAGAATTTAACTCATCCATTCTGGCCCACCTGATTGACTGTGACCCACAAACAGACACGCACAAGGCGTTTCGCATAGTCTACCGTGTCCCGGCCACCTCGTCAAGAAAGATCAAGTGGTGCCTCCTGTCTGTAGCCGAGGCGGCCACAATCCGATTACGACAGCCGGATTTGTGTTCAAAAACAGTTCGCGTACCCCCTGGGATTACCGTGGCCATCATCCTCAGTCAACCCATGCGACAACTCGATCCCGTCCTTCCCAACTCAGCTTCATTAACACTGACTTCCTAAAACCTCCCTCCCTTGTGATCATAACCACAACGAAGTCGTGTTTGCATTTTACCCAATCACTTTACCCTCATACTTTTTTAGATCAATAACTTCCCTCACTGTTTCTTGATTTGATATATAATTGTACCAGTCAAAGATGGGATTTCATTGAAAACAGTTCTGTTCACTGAAACCAAAATTGTTTTATATTCGTTTTCGAAAACCTTAGAAAAAGGGGTGTAACAAAGAAGGATGATTTCATAGACGGATGTGACATACATTTTCGTCAGTATGTCGTTCATGAGCACCGTAGTCAACGAGTGTTTCAGAGTTTGGTCTAGCTACCCATCCCATCATTTCCAGACTTTGATGTGTTTACCTGATTATACGAGCAGAGAACTCTGTGATGCCAGTGTCAGTCAGTTCAAATGAATCACTTTTCTGGTCCACGCCAGCATGGGATTGTAAATCTTTAAACCATGACCCTGGTAGGTTGACTCACTGATCAGTATAAGATATACACCTTTTTACTTTGAAGGACTACTTGTCCCATTTTGCGCATTTGCTCGTTGGTTCTCGATTGCGTGCATAATTTTGATTAGATTGTTGCCGGGGCTGACTCATTGTTTTGAGGTTGAAAAACAAGCTGTGGTCTCAAACGGACTATAGTTCCTGGATATCGTTTGTCTCCTAGGAATTAATTGTTCGTTATGTGTTCTTTGCATGACACCAACCAGGCTTATTGTTGATGTTGTTTTCTTCGGTTGGAGAGAGGGTGTGGAGTGGACAGTAATGTTAATTCCCGCAACGTATCTCATCACCTTGAATAGAACGGTTAAGACCAGTCTGTCCTCTAAAAAATCCGTACTTCAACGGGATGGTTACAGCATGCTTAACGCACCCCGACCGAGTTTGTCCATCGAAGACATCTGTATTACTTAGATGGGATAGTAGTTCATCCAGCATCGGGATCCAGTGACCAGTCCGCAACATCCAACCTACCCAAACATGTAAACGGTTTCTCGGACTGATTTACTTATTCACCACCAATCAGACTATCAGCCTTGGTATGTAATGTTCCATTTCATTCTACTTTAGTGTTAATGTAACGCGGTTCGTAACAGTGGGTTCTAGTCTACCGTACTAGTCAACACTGATCAATATTGAGCAGACGGTTTCCATGGAATTTTAACGTATCTCCTAGACATTACGATCAGAAAGACCTATCTCTTACACTGGCAATGTGTGAGATGTACGTTCCTCTGATTGGCGTGTATATTTTACTGGCTTCATCAAATAGGTCGTTTAATTTTCTATGTAAATATGAAATTTAAGTGTTTTCTGTTTCAATGTTTTTGATGTTGGTTTTCTTCTACTTGGTTGCATCGCCAGTTGTTTTTGAAGCGGAACTACTGCATGGTATAATACATTTATTCCACTACTATCTCAGGTACTCAACAAATGGTGATTGCGAACGAGGTATTTGAAAGACCGTCTTCAGTAGCATATGAAGGCAATTAGTTGGGACGAGTGACATCAACTGTGAGCAGATCCTCTTAGTTGAAGTGCACCTTTCTATATTACAACAGCCGTATTCCAGTCGATGTCCACATGTTCATATATTCCTATTTCCCTAAGAAGTTGACGCTATGTTCAACAGCCATTGTGGCTTTTTGCGATAGTGCACGTTTTTGAGACACCCTTTTGATTAGTAGTAACAGTGACTCAGTGGTCTTCGAACCGGCTATATTTAGCAACACATATGTGAGGATGAGGATATGCAACATAAATTGGATAACCTTGGTAATGTAAGCGCTCTACAATATATTGTAATGTGCAATCCAAACTAGCAAGCGCGCACGGATTGATTTAATGGTCATTTTGGTTTTCGTTTGTTTAAATTGTGTGTGTATAACTTACTGTACCTTTGGCTCATGCTTTTTCCTGTTGTCTCATTTTACTGGACTTTTCCTGGATCCCCTACTTCGGGAGAACGCTGTTCTGTGATGTCTCCAAATCGACCAAATTCAGTTCACAAGAGTATCGAATAACCAAGTGAAAACGGTCCGCCTGAACGTGACATTATCATTAATATGAGTGCAGTAATTCGGTTGGTGGATCAAGCGTTGTGTCCAGATATACTGCTAAATGGGATCTGGCAGAGTTCCGGACTTTTATCTATGGGATCTTGTTAACCAATTCTCTATGGCAATTTTCATGCCATTTCGACTCTCTGCGACGATTTTGGTGGACTTTTGCCCCGGTTTTTACACGGAACTTTATCCTGACAATCAGTCAACTAGAGAATTGGCCAGAACCATGCGTGGTGGATTAGCTGTGTCAAATTGTCAATGTGAGATTTGTTTTCTTAGTTTTCTTTCTAAATTAATTTCAAGTCGTGGGGCTAGTTCACCAAGGCTGGACGAGCATAGGTCTTTCTATATAGTCCTATTTTCGTTCTTATTAAAGTCCCTTAATACATTCGACATATAACTATCGTACCACTCATTGAGATCGAAGTTTCGTCCTCTTTATAGGAAAAATGAAATTTGCATTGTAATGCTTAGTGGAAACTAGCAAACGCGTGCGGATTAAGTCTGATTTGTCTAACAGAGCGTGCTACCAAGTTGTCAGTACCATTTTGTGTCTCGTTTGTGTAAGTCGTGTGCTGAAGTAATCAGATTTCACTGGTGTGCATTATCAGCGTAGCTAACCACAACACATCTAGTAATTGGAATAAGGCAAGTAATTCTTGTTAAGAAAGTAAGCCTAAGTTGAAAATTTCATCATCTTATTACTGGTTTGTCCTACGTGTATATATTCACTCGAGGAAATTAGTCAAACTTAGTATAAAGTTACCTGGATCTGATATAAAATATGTTTCTAGAGGTTCCAATTTAGAACAGACTTAAAATGAGAGCAATATGTGCTTCGGGTGGATAAAAACAGCGTCGGAGTCAACAGGATCAAATGCTGCAGGGGATCTACTGTCTTCACTACGAAGTCGTCAGAAACTTAGCAATTTCGCATTTCGACTAAATCACCTACTCAACTCACTGTGTTGTATGAAGTTTATCAACCAACCCAGAAGATTGACTACCACACAGGATGTATCGAGTGGTTTACCCTGGAACATCTGAACACCATTGTTCCAAATATGTGATATTAGAAGAAGGGTTGAAACACTACAGAACAGGTCTGCACGATAACTATACCCCGGACCCACTGCCGGTATCATTATTCGATAACTCGCCTCATTTTCTTCCGCGTTGTGACCGAGATTGATAAGAAGTGTTTGGCAAAGGGAGGAAAGGAACAATGAATAAATCAATGTTATTATTTGACTTATATTACATAAATCAAGATTTTAAAAAAATGGGACATGGGATCCTACTGTTGAGTGTGATTTTTCGGAGGCTGGTGTTTATTGCCTACCTTGCTAAGGGTAATAGAAATCGGTTTTGATGAGAGAAATACAACCCGGTATTTCCCACGTATCAGCCCTGTTTGTGGGAGTAACAAAACCTGAACATTTTGCGCATCCAATTGATGACTCGCAGTCCAGTAAGTCAGTAAACAAGAAAACAGAATGATTCTGACTTTTCGCCAGTTTCTCATTGTCAGAGACTTCAGCCTACGCTTTTGGCCAGAAGAGAACGAAGGCAGTAATTAATGGTTAGCTGGCCGGAACTTGATGTAAGAAAGGGTATAGTCTCAGATTTAGACTCGTTGCACCCTTTTACACGTGTGAACTCGCACCTGGATGTCGACCGCTTAGGTGACCAATGCTAAATACCGGTAATCAACTGAAGAGACAGTCCTTACGAAAGTACGTAATCCTACTAAGACTTTTGACTGTACTGTATGTTGTGAGTCCAAAACACCGATAAAAGAGTATAAGCGACGTATTCAAAATGGCTGTGTTCTTACGTAGGTAGAGTTTCATTTCGTAAATGCTGCTACCAAGTTATGACATATAGTAAGTGACGAGCAATCGATTATGTGGGCAACCGGTTGCGGGTCAAATTTTCCACTTGCTGCCAGAACACTTTTGTAACTAGCCACTGAGGAGTGCGCTCGGCCGTTCGGATGGTTAAATTCCTTTCAGCTCCATCTAGGTAGCAGGTACCGTAGCTACACTTGAGTTAATAAATATGATGAGAACTGTTCAGGATGGTTTTGAACATCTAGGACAGATTACTGCACCGGGTCACCTTAAAATGCCGATGGTATTTTTTATTATATATCCTTAGTTTATCTACCGCCCAACTCCCGAAAGCTGCATTTTCGGACATTGGATCACCTGGGTTCCTTATCGTGGAATTCATGCAAACAAGGCGACTAAGAAACAGTTTAGATTAAGCATCCTGTATAGTGGAACCATTTGAACACACATAGAGATTTGAATCGTTGATGTGGGATGTCACCACACGCAAAACATTCAGAGTATTGTTGTCTGTAGCGAGTTCTTGTAGCTCAAGTTACTGACAGTGCATATACAAATGACCAACTTGATTCTTCCTAATAGCTAGCTGAGAACCACTTAAGAACCAAACCACCATCAGCCATTACTCGGAGGATTTCATCGAAAGCGTGATGTCGTTGAGTGGTTCAGTTCATCAAAACCTTCAAAGAATTTACGATACACTTTAAAGCTAGCTTGCCACCATTACGACCCATTCGAGATGATATGTATCCGTAAGCTTGAGTTAACCCACAGTCTCCATCACTCAGTTACACTTACAGTGGTAACGATTAACTGAAATTTATTTGACATATCTCAAGCGATGATTTATTAACATACTGTATGATAAACCATATTGTCAGAGGTTAAAATACAGCGATTTATATATGTTTATATCACAGATGATCCCCAAAATACATGTGCTAGGAAGGGTCATCTGTATAAAAGTGGGCGAAAAAGAACTGTGCCGGTCGTATGTCACGTTCTAAGGGGAGGAGTAGATTTGTAGTGTAATTTTCCTGTTAAAAGATATTTACTTTGGGGACGCACCTTCATTTGGGGAAATGTGAAGAATACATTATATTAATCATTAGAATTCCGAATCGGTGATCATCAAAACGCCGAAAAAATTATGTTGTTCATTTCTTTTTTATACACGGCTTTGTAATATCAGGTAAAACTGAATCAGTCAATGTTTTATTCATTGACCCGTGTGATAGGTATTTGAAGATTTTTAAATTTATTCAAACACTGAATCACAAACATCGGTGTCGTTTACTATATGCTAGTTATGATGGCTTTCTAACGATGCGCTTTCTTGCGACAGTGTTTTTATTCACGACGCACGTTCTGTTTCCTCAGGTTGTCCCAGTGTTTTTCAAGTTTACAGACACAGCAACTTCGGTACTCAAGCTACATTGTGTGAATGGGCCAATCGTCAATTACGGAATACTCAGGTTCACTTACAAAAACAAATAGTCTGCTGCTGATTAAAAATTAATTTAGCAAACATTACCGTATGCC
>LUCH01000017.1:56546-88664 GCA_013368495.1 Paragonimus heterotremus | reverse complement strand
ATCCGTCTGATGTACTGACTGGATTTAACGCCGCGCACCAAAATTTACAATTTTAGTTGGAGACCGAAACAAATAATCAACTAGGATTTTTGGATATACGCTTACGTCGCCGCGCGGATGGCTCAGTTCAACGCGCGATATACAGAAAGGGCACGTGGAATGGTCAGTACATTCATTTTCATAGTTTTGTACCACTCGCCCTGAAAAGAAATCTAATTAACTGATTGACGGACATAGCGGTCAGAATTTGCACGAGTGATACTATAGCCGAAGAGGTGGCTTTCATACGTACAGTATTCATACAAAATGGCTACCCGGAAAGATTTGTAAACAGAGCTATGCAACAACAAAGGGAAAGGAGCCAGCTATATCAAGCGGAAAAGCTAATCGTACACATCAGGTTACCATTCTAGGGTGTCAAGTTAGCTGAAATTATTACACGTAGACGCACGAGGGCAGTTAGTTCAACGTACTACGGGGCTAAATTACGTGTCCACTTCATATCCAATCCAGTTTTGTGCCCACGACTGAAAGATAAGGTGCCTGCTTCTGCAGCTTCATTTTGTGAATACTCATTCACTCGTTCCTGTGGAACCAGTTATGTAGGCCGCACGACCAGACGCTTTTCTGTCCGGATCTGGGAACACCACCAAGCTTGGCTGAACAGTGGAATAACGAAACCTGTCAACAGTGCCATACTATCGCACCTGGTGGATTGGAATCACTCTGTCAATGTGGCGGACGCATTTCGCCCAATCTACCGAGTTAAAGCCACCCAGCCGAGGGCAGTGAAGCGTAGGATTCTGTCCACGGCTGAAGCTATCGGAATTCGTCTGTACAACGCACCCTTGTGCGCTCAGAAACGTCTTGTTCAGGCGTTGGATTTGCCATGGTCAACCCCACACACTTTTAGCTTGTCAAGATCCACGATTCAAATGGGTACTTGATTGCAGTGTGACATTGAATTGATTGACCTGATTAACCACCCGTTCCCTGTTTACCCCCTCTATAATTCCCCTGTAAAATTCGTGATATAAATGTAATGTATTTAGCCTGATGATGAATAAATGAAAACGAGCTTGTTCGCTATACAGTATTTTTCATGACTACACTGGGAATTTTCGCGCGATTCTTGAAATCGACAGATGGATAATAACGGCAGGGCTCACCATCTAGTGGTAAAGGTAAAGCATACAAAGGTCAGTTTATTTTATATTACTCATAACTCTTCTCATTAAACCAGGATGAACGTTTAAGGGGTCGGCCTTCTAATTATGTTCTTCACTATGCAGGTTAGTTTATACACAAAAATGTACCACAGTTAAGGGCCGCTTGCATTGAAACATTCTAACTCTGTGATTCTATCTTACTCAGTTGAATGATTCACATTTTCACTCGACTGAAATACACGTAAGAGACGGCCTGAGCTATAATTTTCCAAATCACCATTCTAACGCATTCCCACAGGTCTTTAACTGTGTAAATCTTATCTAATGCTGTTACACTTTGTTCCGTTATTCGTTGCTAGTCGGACTACAGCCAGCTACCTCGTTAGAGGTTCCTCCTTTTATCTCCGTTCACCTTTTCCTTATACCTTTAACCGATCCGACACAAGTTTTACACACTGAGACAAGAATACACAAGCAAAGATCTTTCTTCTCCGCGTAACAACTTAGGAACCTTTGAACCTACACAGATAATGAAGGAATTCACAACTGGTCACTCGTATCGAGGAGTATATGCTAAGATGACTGAAAGCCAGAGTAGAGTCGAGATCGTTTGAACTGATGCTGACGGACAGGAACGCAAACGTAAATATCCTTTTCTCTCTTGTGATAACCGATGAACTTATGTCTGATTTTCCGAAATGTAGACGGACAATTTAGTAACACGGAAAGAAAACAGACATTTCCAGATCGCACTACTTGAAAGCTTTCCAGCTAAACACATTTGACCATAATCGAAGAAATTTCCAAATTAGATTATCTTCAAAGTTCTACTCAACAATTTTGGACCAAATAGGGACGGTTCTTGATGCGTGATAGCTAATACCCTCACAAAATTCAAAGTCGACATTAAATTATCAAGGAATTACACAAAATTTCGAGTTGAAATAAGGTAGACAGCTAGTGATCATGAGCTGCTATCCGATGAATGAAACTGGCTTACACTCTGCTATTGAGTTGTTTAGGCGGTTTGCTTTTATAGCGATCGATGCTTGAGCCGAATGGGATTCTATTCCTTCTTCTTGATTTCAGATTCCCAGTAATTAACAGCTGTGGACAATTCACCACAGCTGCGGGTAACTCAGTGGAACCCTCGGGAATAACTGGAATATGGCGCAGGCTTATATACCATAGACTAAAATAGAATACTTAATCGCCGCTTTATGCATTGTATTATTCACGTCAAACCAAAAAGACACCCATTACTATACTTTGACGTGAGTGAAACAATTACGAAACCGCCTGATCAGTTTAAGGCAACCATATCATTATGGAGCTGGAATATACCTTGAAGTGCTTTAACTTCGTATGCAATTTTAACCAAGCACATCGTTTCCTGTTGGGGTTAATTTTCGTTACATTCTCACTTCGCGTACAACTGTCAACATGCCCTCAGTGCTTTGACCATGCTATAAACTACGACCGTGTGACTATGACCAGCATCCACATGACCACTGATGATTGCTATCAGAATGACGCTCACAGGCGATCAAGTATTTAAATTCTACTCGGGCTCAAGTCCAGCGTTAATTTTTGACAGGGAAATCGGGTGCACAGTGATCAGGCATCACGGTATTATTGAAATTCAGCGCTTGTGTTTATGATAAGATAAGGTTGTTATGAAGACTACAGTCGAATCTGCTTTTTTCCCTACGGACAGGATACGTTGAAAAGCTCAGAAAGCTGATAAGTTATCATGATTGGATTCAGTCATGAAATTAGCCCTTGAACGTTGTTTCAGTGTTTTGGAGTCTTGATGTCTTCTTCTTCTGTAGAGGTCATTGAAGCTACCTTTAGGAGAGACCGTTACCCGAGGCAATTTTGGCAGTTCGTGCAGCGTTTTCTTACTAACTTCGCATCTTTCTATAACACTCCTCCTGATTTGCGTAGCGATGTTACCAGAGCCATGCGAATATCATGTAATCGTCACCGTTGCATCTAATGTTAATACACAGTTAGGAGCTTCGTAAATGTCTTCAGTTAGGTTAGCAGTGTGAGAGGCACGACTTGCCAGTATCCGGTAAGAGCATGTTTGCCATTCACTACCAGTTACTTGTGTGTAGGACACTACATTTAGTAGCTGGTTCTAAAACACCACCTGTCTGTTCCGATTTAATACTTGCTCTTGCATTAATTCACATTCTGTTGTAGAGTGGACTACTTTATATGTCCGACGAAACAAGTGTACAGAGGGATAAGAGGACATCAGCATGCCTGTTTTTAGAAATGAAACAAGGAGCCCAATAACAAACACTGTCGTCACTCACCTAGTAAGCACAAACCATACACTTCTACAGACGGAGTCATTCAAGGCGATCTATAACATATGGTTAACCAACTGCCTTGTAATGGTACACCGGACTTCGAGTCGATTACGTAACTGAATGCTTTACGCAAAATATATTCTTTCGTACCATTTACTTCCCGTGCACGGCTGTCAATTAATTTTGTTTCCCAATGACCAAACACAAGAGACATAAGTCCCTCGTGGTCCACAACATTGCCAACCTCAACCTACGTTATCAGGCTGTTCAATGAATCTGCTTGTCACAAGTTAATCTATAGATATGTCTTGATTTGTTGATGAGATCAAAAAAGCAGGTTTGTCTCGTTGTTACCTTGCCGTATCTGAATAACAATGCAAACCGAACGCTGTTCAAATCTGGATGAAACTTTCACATTCAGAAAAGCTATCCGTCGGCCCACTTTGAAAAAAGTGAATTGTAGGATGTCCGGTAGTGATTTCACCTATCCTTGGTGACAACTTTATAGCATGGCTGTCAACACTGGTGTAATTCGCAGTATTTCACGATATTTCGCTAACGTCGTATATTCAAAATATAACGAGGGTCCACATGTACTGCGTTTGTCTAGCCTAGTGTGCTCTTTGTTCCATGTATGTACTTCGAATGCAACGCACTCGTGTGTCCACATAGGATGTGGATGTGCAAGCACTAACAGACACACGTAATATCCCTATGTTACTCCAGAACGGTGTTGGCTGCGGCCAGTTAAACTGTAGAGTATTTCAAGCATTCTACTGTATGCCGCAAATTGTACTTTAATTCCAATGTCGAAGGTGAAGTCTTTGCCAATAGAATATCAACGGAAGAAAACAGAGTAAAACGGGTGAAGAGATGTAGTTAAAACTTTTACGTACAAATAACTGAGTTGTTACGTGTAACTAGCAGCACCTTGAGTGATTTAAGCAGGCCGGGATTGTGACAACTCAATAACGCATGCACAACGTTTATCAAATCCCCTCTAACACAAACTGGCCAAATGGTTGTGAAGGTTTTTTCAGTGAATCTGTACACTTGTCTTAACATTTAGTTTCAGAGACATGCTTGAGATGTGTGATATTCTCGATGCAGTTGATCCGAAAAGAAACGTCATGTGCTTTCTTGACGTAAATTTACTATCTTTAAATCTGTTCATCAGAGAGATAGTCAAGTTCGTCTGCGACTGCAGTTGTTTAAACGATGAAGTTTCACGTTTCAATCGGTATAGTAAAAGCTTTATGTAACTGTTCGATCAAAATACTAAACTTCGTTTTAAACTAAGGGATATGAGTAAGTAGACAATATTATGACCTTCATTTCTATGAATCCCATTTAGACTGAAGTATTTACGTCTAGGATTGAATTGCATCTCGCAAATGCGCTATAGGAGATGGCGTTCTATTGACCATACGTGCATGAGAGTAGTATTCGTTCAAGAAAGAAAAACAGTAGAAACCTGATGAATTTATCTAACTCCTCTTATCCGTTCCAATCTTTGTCGTCTGAGTACAAAAATGAAGATGCACTTGTCTTTGTGGACATCATCGTTAGACGACGAGAAGACAGTGCCCACGTAAGTCAGAGCATCATAAGTTGATCATGAATAACCAATACCTGGATAGCTCAACAATTTACTACTGACCAAACAAAAAACCTTTATGACTCGGTGCCTATTTTACACAATATATACATATATATGGCTATGTGACCCACCTGATTTGGAATTAAAATTTGTTCTTGATGTTTTATTCCCCAGTGATTACTCATAGGAGTTTATTGGCTTCAGTAGCAAACCAAAAATAGCGGACCTGCAAAACCTTTTATGTCGAAGAAACCTGTGCACCTGAAGGAAAGAATGGTACACTGCGTCGTACGCAGGTAATTTAACGAAAGTGTACTGCAACTGCAGTATGCATACTCAGTCTCATTAGGGCGATGACACTCCCCTAGGTGAAGAATAGGATCAATGGACTATCACTTTCACAATGGTTTATCAGTTCAGTTTTATGTACTGCGAAGTCTACGTTGGTAGAACTGACCGATCCCTGCGTTTTAGAATGAAGGAACATGTCTCCAAATTTAGCAAGAATTATGGGCGTGAAATGACCTGATACGACTCCACTAGACAGCGACAGCGGGCACTTCGTACCTCAGACACTTGGCAAAAGCCGGTCCTGTGGTCGATCCGATGAAAACGTTTTTCGCCTGTTGACTCATCATCACAAGCCTGCCCTTCTAAAATCACTAAAGGTGCTGCTGGGTACTCGCAACAAGCGGACTTCCTGTGTGGAAAATTTACTGACCTTGAAATTTCGATTGTCTTCGTTTTGAACAATGATACACTAATGTGTATAGTGACTATGTTTATCAGCCTGATTAGTTTCATCAATTTGTGTCTCGTTGTTATGTGTAGCAGCTGACGGGATGAAATAAATAACCTGAAGTCATCATTCAAATTCGAAATTCGGCAAGAATTTTTACGGCTACTCGCTGAAAGTGTTTCGTAAGATCAGTAAGTCACTGACTTGTAATTTCCATCATGTGCCAAGCTTACAGGGAAGTCTCGTAGATAACCTTTGAATACATTGGTACCCGTCAAGTTTGAATTTATGCTACTTGGCAGTAAAAAATGATTCCTTTCAAAATTCGTCCAATATCGGACACCTCTTGCTTATTCCACAATCGCATTATAAACCAGCAGTCACTCGTTATCATTCATATGAGCCTTCTAAGTGACAGCTGGAACTACTGGTGTGTCAGTATTCTTCCAAAGGGTGTTTTGAATCCCGTACCTTACCGATAAACCGAGACATGATCTTGAGTATACTTACGGTTATCTCACACTCTGTTCAAATTTGTTTATCCATGTGGACATGTCTTCGCGGGAGTAGTAGGACTAGAGTTCGTAGTCCACAATACTTTGAAGCCGATCTCAAAAGAGGACCTACCACTTATGGGTCGCACAAAATTAACGCGCTTAATAATGCTACCATCCAACAGTAACATGCATATCATCTGATCAGACGCTTAGCTGAAGAGGATATGGAACGCTAACGAACCCGTATAGGAAAGAGTTAGTAAAGGTCAGTCGTATGCTCCGGTATCAGACGTTTGCGAACAGAAAGCTATCGCCGAAGTTCACACGTTAACAACCAGTATGTCACCGGCCAATCTAAGACAGTCTGCTAATCGATGAGCGAATCCACCTGAAACTGACTGCTTAACCCTACTGTGTTTGGCTACATAAACTTTCTACCGTCAATGATAGTTTTTATGACCACAGGCCAATCATGTTCGATTCAATATTAGCAGGCATTCGACGTTAAGTGTACATCGCATAATTATTCCCGATAGATCTTGAAATAAGAATGTCGTTTTGAATGGCCAGTCTGGCTATTTCACTCCAACAACCACTCCATATTACAGTGTTTTTGCAAAAACTAGTGGAAGTTTCACTGAAGAAAACGACTAGAAAAAGAAAACTTTGTCAACATTATTTCTCACTTTTGGCTTTGCAACACTTCAGTTGATGTTCATTATAAGTAACTGTTCGAGAACTATTGCACAGGGGGAATGAACATCTCTTTTCGACCACAAACATTACGTTTGACATTATTTTGATTATGGATGTCTCAAAAATGCACAACATAACTTGTGTTAAAGTGTGGTCTTGAGTTAGTACACCGTTTTTTAATTCTAAACCTTCGTACAGTTTTTGACCTGTCTTTATGGCTTTCGTTTTAAGTTCAAGACAACAGAGAAGACTGGTTGAAAAAGAAAGACCATATTTTTTATGGAAGGTGTGTTGCACTTCGAGAAGACTAGTTTGAAAAACACGAGTTTCCTTTTTCTTCTCTCACACTGCCTTGGATACCAAAATCGTGACTTTTGGTACACACACACCTTGTAGATAGCATGCATAAACTGCTTTTGATGTGTGATATGTTGTTGTAGTTTCAATTAAACGGTTCCGTGGATTGAAAAAACGAAATATTGATTACTTTGATTGGGTCAGTTTTACTGGCTTGCACGCGAATTGTTTGTGAGATGCTATGCATTACAGCGGTTGTCACACGTACCACTTACGTGTATACTGTGTTGAATATAGTGTCAACTGAATGTACGTTAAATATGAAAGTGAGCCCATTACTATTTAGGATTTCAAAGCTCTCATGTGTGTGGGGGTGTGTGCAAGATTCACTGTAATTAACAAAAGCTGCCATAACAAAAACAGTTCAACACAATGCAGAACTGTCATACACAGGCTGCAAACTGTCATGTAGTGAATGGTCGATTTCCTTTCAACGAATAAACCCGCGTGAAATGTGATTTAAAAAAATAAATCAATGGTTACTTGGTAATGGTTACTTTATTAAAAGAAACGTCTTCTAAGCGTTCAGGTTGGTGTTTCTCAATAACCACTTGGTCTAGTACCTGACACAATCCAGAGCTGGTAGAACTGAAAACTATAATCAGACCTGTTGGTACATATCACCATCTTCGGTAGATTCTAAATATATGTCGTTCAGAGAATTACAAATTAGATATTGTATGATGTGTTTCGGTTGCGATGGTATCACTTACTTGGCCTCCGGCACGTTCTATAAAACAGATGAACTTACGGATAGTTGGGTAAGTAAAAATTTTATTTAAGGAATACTCAGCAAATATCCGGACTTTTCTCACCAACGCATATAATTTCTAATTGATTCATAATCACGGTGCGAATTAATTTACACTGTTTGCCTACAAGTGTATTTAAGTTTCAAGCCAATTACATTTTGGACTTTTGTTAACATACCACTCATAAGCAACAAAACCAGCATGCTACGGTCAAGAATTTCCGTACCACTGGTTAATTATCGTGTACTGGTTCAAGTTTGCTAAACAAAACTGGTGTATAGTGTAAACCGCTGCTGACTGATTAGGGGTTAAGCTTTCCTTTGTACCATATGCATCATGTAACGGAAATGAGCCCAGTTTTATCGTGCACTGATAGGCAATATGTAACACTGAAATGGTCACAGTTTACGAAAATAAAACCAGTTGGGTTAAGTAGGATCAACTTCACTCATAGTATGTCCTTTGCACCATAGGCAAGTGAACAGTACACGTTGTGCATTTCCAAAAGACGAGCGTTTAGCCATCTGCATACTCACACCTTCAATAAATGACTTGCAACTGGCTAAGTGAGCGTGAGCTACTAATAATAGTAATGGAATTAACGGAAGTTCCAGTGAACAGTCTATTTGTGAGAACTGCTGATGCAGTTCGGTGATTATTTTGTTTACAAGAGTGATGTGTTCAGAGAAAAGTCTAGCGAATAAAAAATAACGAATGAACGGTAAGACTGTGAATAGCCACACAAATTTCTCACCGCCGAAGTAATGGTAGAATAAAGGGGAGTGTTCCTCTCGGGTAGGATTTTTCTAAAAATCATTTTACATATCGTAAAATGATCAAAAGCAATCAGATCAACGAGGAATTGTAGTCAGAACGTTCACCACGTTTTGGCAATTTGGTGAAGAGTGCAAGGTCATTCGACAACAAATTAGATAAAGCATATAGTGAACAACACCGTCACTGGACGAATATCCACGTTGATATATCGACTAAGTGTACGATTGACCATTCCGAGATGCAAGAGCAAACTTTTTGTTTTCAATAATTAGATATCGCTCTGAAAACAATGCAAGATGGCACTTTCATGTTAATTATTGTTTAGAAGTCGTAAAACTAGATTTACGTGCCAAATGTATCATCAAGTCTAGCATTACCTAGACAGATGAGTTGACGGAACATATATTCTTTCCATTGGAAATTCCCTCCATCTGTTGTTTTCCTGGCACTCTTTTCAAGAAGGGGCCATATTTACTTCACATTTTAGATAATGCATCTTATCATGATGGAAGTTCCAATAGATATTTTGTACATTTTACTGTTTCTAGTTGCTTTACATTGTTCAGCAAACCTCGATTCATCTACCAAATTATGTTAATTCAAGTCATTATTAGACTATCTCTAAGTCCTTAACTGGGCCGTGAAGCCAGAAGTTATAAGTTCCAATTTTTTCCCAATGTTCTTCTTTACTCTCCGTTCAGCTCATGTCCCATATGAGCCTAATGGTAGCATTCCTGAGTTGACCAAATAAAGGAATCGATGACGTTTCCAACTGATGTGGCAATTGCTTTCATTGCTCATAATTTTTAGTCGTTATTCAAGCACGACTGAAGCTGTGAACCAATTGTCATTTATCTGTTGAAAATATGTGAATGTGTCGGAAATCCAAGCAGTTAACGATCGAAATGAGTGAAATCATCGTGGTGACTTCATTTGGACGCAAGAAAAACAAGAATTATGAAGATTGTCGGAGTGATTTATGCACTACGTCTACGTGTTGGGTTGAAACATGGACTAATACAGAGACGGTGAGATGGTGATTTAAGAAGCCGAGCAATACGCAGATAAGAGTGTGCAATGCCCAGATACTCAAACATAAGCCAGGTTATTGCAGAGATCTGATCTAGTGTTTTTTTCTAGTCAACGGCGACCAACAGCAAGACTGAATTGAATTCCTTTGTGTTATAAACTAAGCTTGCCCTGTTTCGCACACCACCAAGTTTCTCTACACAGATCTTAATTAGGTGAGCCTCATATTCAAAACAGTGACAGTTAGCCATATTACTGCGTATGAATCATTGTGATTGAAGGTCAGCGCGATAAGTGACCATGGTTAAATTAGATCGGGTTTGTCAGTAGCAAGTGAAACGTCACATAGAAGAAACATTTTGTGAGGTCTGGATAAAGGTAGACCAAGTGAACTGAAGTCCTGTCCTGATAAATTTAACAGTGTATAGACAGTAAAGAAAACGTTGATCTTCTAGTGCACGTTTGAATTATATTTACATGTTTATTTCTGCAGCTGTTTGTCTAGGCATGGTTTTTGAAACCTTGGTCTCAGCCCTACTATACTACGTACTAAGATCAATTCGTACAGCAGTTTTTCCGTTCGGTTATCGCAAGCTTCTACCGACAGACTTATCACACAATCTATAGTGTCACTCTTCCTCACTCCTCATAAACTCGCACTTATTTATCAAGGTATATAGAATATACATCGAAAGCACGGCACTATCGAGTTGTTTTAATCTAACAGTCAGGCTGAAAATTTGAAACACTGCCGATGATCAGTGTTGCGTTCAAAGAGTTGAATCGCACGTAAGCAGTCTGTACAAAAATTTGAATAAAGCAGCTCAAACACGAAGAGCGGTAAATGCAGACATTTCGTATCGACTCGTCAGCACCAAATTTACGATAAAATAAGGCGGTTTTTTTATATCAAACAATTAGGGGATAGATCGTCAGGATGGGTAGTCGGCTGGTGAGTTTGGAGAGAACGCTAAGTCCAGAGCACAGTCAAGTGCGCAAACAATTGCTTATAAACATACAAGATCGGCTTCAGTCAACGCATTTCGACCACCATAGTGAACCGCATGAATCACAGATTGGGTTGACTTAATGGGCTTCGGAATGCGCAGGCTAGGTCGATAATATGACCAGTGGTCAGGGCTTGCCTTGTGACTTTGTAGACTGGTGTTTTGTGTGTTTAAGCGACATTACCGCTCTTCGGTAGTATGGACTTTTGCATCTGTTTAGGCAAGTGGTTTTTCCCTCTGAGGATCTAGCATCTTTCAGTCACCCTTACGCAACTTTCTTTGCAGTAACATTCAAACTGGAATACATAATGTGATGGGGTAGCGAGAGGCTGATCTTTATGGTTTGAGAATACACGTAGCTTTTGAGTGTCATTGAGTAGGCGTTTGCTTCCTAAATCTTGGAATCCATCACATATAATACCTTCATATTAAAACTGTTCAGCGTTTCAAGAAATACGGTAACTTTTCGGCATTGCTGCCTTTTGCTCCTCAAAATGTATCAACCTATTTCCCTCAAATGGTTATATTGCCAACCTCGGAAAATGCTTCACTCAACAATCGTGGATTCCAGCGTGAACTGTTTGAGAAATCCTGCCGAGACCGTCGATCCCATAGATCATTTAATGGATTCCATATGAGACAGTGGGTTGGGTGGGTAACCGAGTCCAAATGTGAAATTCCCGAGCTCCTGTCGCGGTTTCGTAGCTCAGCTAGTAGAGCGCTTGTTGTGTTAAGGCATGGTGTTTCTGTCGCTGGTTCGAATCATGCTGAAGCCTTGACTTTTCACAGTTGGATTTCATCTAAAATCGTATATGTGCTAAATGTCTAAGAATAAGAGTCATTGGCAATTTTGGAATCCAGCACTCCACCCCACATCACAAACCTGATATTGCACAGACTCATAAAAAACGAGAACGAATATCGGATAATAATTATACTTGTCGTAAAGCAAGCTTAAGGACATTTAAGTCAGTTTTGATTACACTTTGTTTATTGAACAGGATAACGGACTACAAATGCTGTATTACACTGACTGAAGTACGCGATTCAACATTATAATCACTTTTCATCTGGACTCTGACTCCTTTTGAGTGCAACATGTGGAGTTGTTTGAATGACAACCTCATTCTTTTGTATCACTGGAAAACATATCCACAGTTCGGGCACAACTCTACTATTCGATTGTGGTTTAAACGTTCTGAAGGGCAAGTATAACGAAACAGCGATCTGGAAACAGCAGAACAACAGTAAGAAATAAGCAGAATAAAAGCATATTTATTCTGTTATCACACGTCAACACTATTTTAGCAGAATGACCCAATCGTGATTTTGTTGAACAACACAACCTACTGATAAACAGTAGTTTGTTACTTCTGCAACGTTGTCTACGAAGACAGTTGCACGTTTCGGGTAATAACTAGACTTGGTCTTGTGTTCATG
This sequence comes from Paragonimus heterotremus, assembly GCA_013368495.1. Taxonomy (NCBI): domain Eukaryota; kingdom Metazoa; phylum Platyhelminthes; class Trematoda; order Plagiorchiida; family Troglotrematidae; genus Paragonimus; species Paragonimus heterotremus. Next base: position 76,280 of record LUCH01000017.1, on the reverse strand, counting down.
TTAGATTCGAATGGTCTAGAAAACCAAACGTGTACCACACATATGTATACAGTGACCAATCAGACTACAAACGTTATGGTAATCTAGCAATCGAAAAACTAAAACGGTATAACCTAGAGAGTCAGTTGAAAAAAGATGGAACATAACAGACGAGATGACAGTCGTCCAATGAAATTCAATCGATGAAACGTTACACGATTGATAGATATGTCTACAAAGGATCAGCATTTCCCACAACCTCCACCAGACCATTAGAGTAACATTCTCATATCCGAACAATCAAACATTTTGTAATCCACCTTACAGTTCTCTTAAAAATAAGTAAGGGAGTAGTCGAAAACTTCAGCATTTTCCGTGGATATTAGTTGTGAGGGCTCACCACATCTGTTTGCTCAGTATATTTTATTTCAATTGACTCCATATTAGAAGCACAACACATCCTTCGAGTAGATACTCGTGTCAAGAAATTTGTACTAAGCAAATGTCCAACTTAAGCTACATATGCAGTTTGTACTACACAGGGGTAACAAACCACTCACTAGCCGGATTGTCGGAAGAGACAATAAACTTAACTATAACGGACTAATGTGAGGTCATTCAATGATGACCGTGGTCTGTTCTGACTGCGACGGAGCAAAACCGGATGATGCGTCTGTGATACCAATGTGTGAAAATCCGGAAACATGAAACTGATCGATACTGAAATTGTGGAAATGAGCTTGCGCAGGAGACTACTGGTCAGTAGACGGAAACACTTTCCGTATGGATCGAGCACTTTTTGTTCGCAGACTTCACATTCAGACAAAACAAGTCGAAAAGCCATTCTCCAAAAGAGATTTTGGTTCCGCCAACTGCCAGAGCTCATCAATGTCGTGTCTTCATGCCCGACCAGCCTTGGTGTACCGATCAATATGTTCGCAGTCCAAAATGAAATGAGTGATTTGGACATAGCTGATGAACCATTGTTGCTACGTTATCGCCTGGGATTAGCCAGAGTTTCTGCAAGGGAAGATGAGCAGTTCATGCAACAGCGGGGTGGCTGGTTGACAGCAACGGAAAAATATACAGTCGAAATAAATTACATGTAGCTCACTCACTCGTTATCTCTTTGTCCACGGTGTGTTCTGAATGTGTCGATAGCCTACCAATTTGAAACGATAAACGATTCTCAGTCGCATTCGCTGCAATCCCATATGGCTACGTTACCTAAAACGCCTATAAGTCTTCTGCGTACCTCTTGTATGTGAATTCAGGACCACGTAATGCGAACCATGCGTTCATTATCAATTCAAGCAATTTGACGAAATTCTGAATTTTCCGTTAGGAAAGTTAATTCAAACTACATCGACGCAAATTCTGATTTTCACTGTGTTTCCAAACATACCTGAAATGTAACAAAACTCTTACGGTTGTCACAGTTTTTGAGTAAATTTGTATAAACAGGGACAAGACCGGTCATACACAAGAGGGTTGAAGACAAGAGTCATTAAACAATAACACCCACAGTTACAGCCATTTGTGGAAGACAGGAGGTTGTTGGTTTAAACGTTTTGGTAACAGTTTTCTGGATTCTAGCAGAAATTACATTTGCAGCGTCAAGGACAAAAGCGTATTGCTTTTAGAAAGACTAGGACAGGAATCAGTCTAATTCCGTTGACAGAAAAATGCAAAAGCTTTTACATGCGCTTGCGAAATGATAAGGGTCTCTGTAATCAGACGTAAAAACACCCATAAAAACACTTTTTATCAAAAAAGAGGTTAGCTGCAATCGAACTGACTTGATAAGAATTTACACATGATGGATGTCAATTCAAGAAAGTCATGGAAGTAGGTTTGGTTCTGTGAAAGGCGTACACCCGGCGGGTTGTTGTAATTTCAATGACTTCCAAAGTATAGAAAGTCCTTTGAAAACAATAAAAGATATGCATTAGATAAGTCAATTACAATTTAATGAGGCAAGTATATTATGCAATGTTTAAATGATATACCGTTGGTAGTGCAGTCACATAAGTATGGTCGAGCACATAGTATGTCCAGAATGCAAACACAAACGTTAACATCTTTTAAAACGTTTACATGGAACATACAGATGACGGTACAACCATACCTGAAGACTGATATGTACTTAATGTTTCCATAAGGGTAGAATTCACTTCGTGTAACCAAATGAGAGTTGCTACAAATTTACTAAAAGGAATAACCAAAGTGGATTGAAAACAACCCATGTTGTATCTTGTATTGTGTACTATAATCCGATTTACGCCTATCACCGACGACCAGGCTACAGTAGACAGTGATACTCAATAATCAGCCAACTACTGTGACAATTCTATAAATGATTAACAGCGGAAAGGACCCAACTGTGGCCAGTTTATAACGCTCTATAATTTATTACTTTAACTTCAGAATTGCTATTTCTGACAACAAACAAACATGATTTGAAGGTCTTTTCAGGATACCGTCTATGTCAAACGTTTCATAGCTTTTTATGCAGTGAAAAGGTCAGATGTTATTATCAAAGATTAATAGTTTAATCATAGAAGTCAACAGCGCAGTGGTGTTGAAACACGCTTTTTAATCCAGACCTATCGGTTACCACGGTTAATCCTCGTGAGAGCAAACTTCCTTGTTTTATAGTTGATAGGTGTGTCGATTTGTGTATCTCTTCCGAAACCGTTGTTGGGCATAAACATCCACAATAGTTAACAACTGGCTACGCGACATACGTTCCAAAATGTCACTATAAATACAGAGCTATTGTGTGTTTCGTTAGCTTTCATAGCCTTTTGGGTGTGAAGGTTTTGTTTAACGTTCAGTATAATTCCGTGTGAATCATTTATAGTGTTTACGGTCTACTGGTCAGTCCGTATAGCATGGGTACAAAAAAAATAGTTCATGTTAAGCTTGCATGAACTTGCTAATGAACTAAAGAATTTGGGAAAAAATATACGAAAACAAATGAATCATCGAAGAAAGGTTAACGATCTGCTGTTGTCAACTTTCCGTAAAAATAAGGGTGATTTTCCTATCACATTTTGTTTTACAACTCCTCAGTCATGTAGCTGGTTCGTTAATACTACCAATAAAATGACTGTCAAACACTTGTGGTTCCCCAACATTTTCTAGTGTGATTCGTATTTTTTCCTAGTAATTTTTACATACTTAACCCTAAAGAACTCTGGAGAAGATACATCATGTGTCCAGTTTTCCACTTTCACTCCATAGTGATATTTGACCAACTTCCTACACATGACTCACAACTAATTCAAACGACTGTAATACACTTGTCTGTGATCCACCCGATCTCTCTGGTCACTGGAAATATGGACGTTTATTCGCGAGTTGATCTTTTCAAATAGTTTATATATTCAATGATGACATCACCTTCACAGGTTTGATGAGGCTTTTAGAAAACTCAAATATTTCATACACTGCCTAGTTCATTTTATTCACTCCTATTGAAAGAAAATGACAAGAGATATTCTGTGAAATCAGGAATGATCTATCCAGAATTTTCCGAGTAGGCATATCCTGAAGCCCATTGCAATTGAAAATGAAGTCGTTAAAACGCGATTTTTCGGGAACGAAACGTTGGTCCGCGGCGGAAAACCATCAGTCTATGTACACAGATTAGGACAAATCTATTCAATAAATTGTTCTTTCTAACGAATTAATACCAATGTTGCACAGGGTGATCGATTCACTAAAGTGTGTTCTACTGTTGATCACATAAACAGCCAAAATGTGAGAGACCAATATGAGTGGTATGCATATGGAGAGATATAGAAGGCTATCTTTGTTAGTTAAAGGACCACATACTGAGGTATTCACACACACAATCAAGTAAACACTGTGAACAATTTAAGCTAACCGAGTCGCATCAACATGTACGGAAGCATATCAATTATAATTCATTGGTTTGCTTGAATTAAAATAAGTTATGTCACATTCTTAACGTTTAGTGTATAAGTCAGCATGCCAACTGGTTAGCCTGTTTGGCGTATACGCAACACGTTTGAATAGATAAAAAAAAATCGTACGGCGCTCTCCGATTCAAGAGATTGCTGTAATGAGTTCCACTCTCAAAGTTAGCTCCACCAGCACATGGAGTTGTTACTAGCCACGCATGTTATAGACTGTGTAGATGCAATCCAGATGAACAGTTCAGTCTGCATTGGTTACAGTTACGAACAGTCGACGTACACCAGATGAATAGTCATCAACAACCGGTTAGTATGATTTCGTTTTTATGGGGTTCAAATCAAACTGCCAAGATTCCAATAAACCTATGACATTGAGGTCTGGTAGGGCGATAGCAAAATAATTCGATTTTGTGGTTAGTTGTTACAGTCATAGTCAATTAATACCACAGATTTAAAATGAACATCATTCACAATTGATGACGGTTAACGCATTCAAACAAAATTTTCAGTCACCTTAAGTTGTAACTAAACAACGACTTAAGTTCCGCACCTGTCGGAACTCATCATTAATACATATCCCTCTCAAAACTGAACGTAAACTGCAGGCACATTTTCATATGACTACCATGTTAACCACTGTGCTGTTAAATCTACAATAGGCACGACTTAAGTACCATACGCAAGCCAAAAGCCACATGGTTTTGTCCATAGAAATGACGCAGTTATAGGCATCGTTTTGCGTTGAACTGTGTCTACGATATCGTGTCACCCAAAGTATCACTCTGGTGTCTACCAACTATCACAATATGTCTACGACTTCCCTTTTGTCGGATACTTTGCCGGTTCTCATTCAACCTCTTTTCCATCTCTAAGAATTCGATGGTTAATTTTTAAATTTTCACTAATCTACCGCGGTTTATGACCAGTTCTCGCATTCTGGCCATCTTAACTAACACGAATAACGCTATTACGTAGTTATGGGAACCAAGATGAGAAGTACTCTTTCCGACTGCTACAATATTAGAACAGGGACAGGATATTGACGAAAATGGACGGTATCCATAAAGGTATCCTGTCAGTCCCGTGGCAAACAAACAAAATGTCTAGCATTTGCGCGTGAAAAGAAGAAATTGTGTTACGTTCTGTTCAACTGTTAGCTTGACTTTTGTTGATGAGGATCAGTCACTGAATGCACCGAAATCCCAGTTAGTCTGGAGACGTCTCCGTAAAGAATTTCATATAAGTGCACCCTAAACAACAAGCATGTCATAAAATAGAGAACCTGTTATCCTGGACTTACGTTGTGGTGTGCAACTAAATCCTTTAATTCTATTACAAAGTCTTACTAAGACATAAGTTGTGGAGTTTTGCCGTCTGCTAAACAGAACACTGCTCTAGATTTCCTGATATTTTAGGTGATCTTTCAATATGACAACTATCCCGAATACATAATTAGGTTGGCTTATCAACTTCCTTGTACGACTTTTCTACTAGGGCTTTCTTAACAGTCACGTAGAGTAGGTTTAAAACCGTCAAGTATGTTTGGTCTCATTAGATTAAAAAGCTTTTGGAAAGAATGCAAGGTTTGACGAGTCCACTTGTAAAGGGCTAGAATGAAATCGGATGTGAGTTTCTGCGCAAATTTTACAACAAAAAGCTAAAAATGCTTGAATAAACCAGCAAAGTTAATGACACAACATCTGCTGTTTAATGACATTTCTAATCGGTGGTAAAAATTGTAGTAAACTTCCTAGTATCGGAAAACTCGAAAATCTCAGTATTTTCAGGCAAATCATATTTTATCGTGACTCCACCGAAACTTGTAGTAAGTGTTACAAGCTTGACTTCATTTGCTTCAGCCCCACTAAATCCCAAAGTCGTAAGTCTATCGCACTGTGACTTGTCACGGACTCTCCAATTCTACCAGATGCTTATCGATGGGTGAATTTCAGTTTACGATGCTTACTCTCAATTACCCGATAAGCCATAAAATTTAGTTTATTCAATCTACCACAACCAATACTTAAACATGGCAGTAATTTTAACGCATCAACAAAACGTAGTCAGTTCGAATCGTGTTCAGTCAATCTTCATTACACGAGCCTAGACAGTTGCGAAAATAAAACCTTTGGGTTGTCGGTTCGGTTGGGTAGTCACATCATCGCTGAATATGTTTTGTGCGTCTCCCGTAAACCAGTGAACTGACACACTATAAACATGATGAACTGTGACGGAGATAGAGCTCGTACACGTTAACGAATCTCAAAAAACCTCGCACACAGACTTGTATTGATGTAATTAAGCGTATGTACAGAATCGTAGCACGTGAAATCTAACAAGCGCTGGCATGATTAAACTGCTCGTCTACCGTTACCTGTACATTCTATTTACAATCGAATGACGCGGAATAATACAAACCCATCAATCGTATTGTGCTCCGTGCTGTCCTGTTATCGCTGAACTAAGTTATTAACGTTCCACCTGTCTTTAACATGGTGTGTTTGCCACATACGTATCGAACAACGTCGATATGAAACGACCTAATTGTCGGAGGCATCATAAATTCTTTCAAGACAATCTTCTTTTTACGATATGGTCAACGGTAAATGTCCCATGAAAAACATCCTGCCCTAAAATTTTGTTAGTGCGAAAAAGTGAAACATTCCGTTATAAATGACTAGAAGGATAATGTACATGTTTTAACGCCCGTCTATTGCGATGACCGGTCATTATTGCACACAGCCAATGAGACCACGCTGAACAATGTGAACGACCGGGCTGGTTTGTATGAAATACGCCTCGCATCTTAAATCTGTAAAATGCTATTGCGAAAACAATGAGTTCATATCTGCATCCTTTTCAGTACAGGCCGATGAACTACAACCGTGGACGAACTCGTACACCTGCGTAGCACAATGACGTCATCATGCAATGTTGCAGAGGTGACATCAGCCAGAATGCCGATAGCTTGTTCGCCATCATTCAATATGTACGGCGTCAAAGAAACGTCGGGCCGTCGTCAAAAGATGAGGTGTGTAACGTCTGTGCAGGGTATATTTCGCTCTACCGTTCGAAAACATGATAATTAGTGGCGAGGAGGTGATGGGACTTTCATTAGTAGTTATCTGCTTGCGTCGAAATGTCATCAAGACGGATAAACTCTGTCAACTCTCAAGTATAATAACTTTCCCTCATATGCTTTGGTATATTAATCACACTAAACGAATTCCATCTCTCGCCTATCCAAATCGTATCTTATTTGCGAGTGGTGGGTTAGACTGGAAACAGGAGCTCGGTGGTCAGTGCATGACTTCAGTTTGGGGTATGAGGGCACTCACTCTGAAGGGTGTTTCACTACACTATTCCCGGCCTCCTGGCTGGAGTCTACAGGACAGTGAACGCATTTGGTTGAAGACACTGTCTGATATGGCGAAGAATAAAAGTCAGCGAAGCTGGTGTTACGAACCTCTGTGTGAATCATTTCACTTTCTCCTATTCAATCCTCCACATTTCTTCTTTTTCCACCCAACACGTTACTTTTCTTTTCATACTGTAACACATTTTCCATCCAACATGGTCTCTACATGTTGAATTTATATACATATACAATGAATTTTTCAACTTATTTCGAAACTTCCAAACTGAGTCATAGAACAGGAGGTGTAACAAAGCCTCATCGGGCCATTACATTTTTAAAACACCAAAATAAAAAACAATCATGCAAAGTTTCGTATTGGTGTAAATTCACCCAATCTCAGTTTTGTGTTCATGAAAGCAATTGCCTACGTATCGGTCAGGTTGCCAACTGGATGGCAACCGCCTACATGACCAAAGCGATCAGAGTGATTGGACGAACTTTTACTGTCAGCACAAGGCTGGATTACGTAGTGGTACAGTAATGGCTTCGGCAGTGGTCAAAGTTCACTGGCGAGGGGATTTTGACCGGTCTGATAGAATTCTACAGAGAAAACTGAACGATCGATCTGCTGACCTGATGATTGCTGTCAACCCGATGACGCACCGTGGCACTCATGATTGACTCTCCTTCATTTTACGTGATCAATGCTGTATGATGCTTTCGGATTCTTCTAGACAAATGCAAGGGGAGTATGACTCATAAAGTTTGGTAAACAATTGCAAACGAACTACCAAATCTCCGCAGATGAGTTATGGACCTACATTTTACCTCTCAGAATTAGATTGATCAACGGAGAACTGCTGAATAAAATAATCAGTCTGGCTGAACCCGAAATTCCGTTAAGGGAACTAGTGAGAGGACGTAACAGAGGTCCGGCCATTGGATCCTCTCTGTGTGATAGTCGTATCGTATCAATCCTTTCATCTTTTCTGACGCTCAGACTGCTTGATGCATTAAATAGAAGTTTTTTGGCTTCTGATTATCGTTTAGCTTATGGACTAAAAACTGTAACTGGAGATCCGAAACATCTGCTGAGCATATTTTTCCAGCTATATTCGCCAATCATTCAAACACGTTTCTTTTGTACGTAAGTTAATAAAACTGCAGAAGTTGCTATACTGGCCCGGTGGGTTATTCTTGCGACAAACAGACCTCTTCAGACGTTCTTCAGTCCCTCTATAGAGAAAAGCATCCAGGAAATAGAAAAGTCGTCTAACTTCAATCCCAACGATGTGTGCAGCTGAACTCCTTTAAAACATCGGCTATATTGACAGTTAAATCTGCAGTTGCAAATATGACATCAGCATAACTTCTCTAGAAAAACGTTTGATCCATGGCAGTGCTGAGCACCGTACGTTCAAACCTGCCAGCAAAATTATGTGACAACAGTGGTATCAATGCCAGATGTTCGTCTACGGATTTCATCGTCAAAAATAAACTTTACATTAAGGGTTCATCCTAGAAGCAATTCCTTCAATTGCGCTGTGTAGAAGCCAATTGAAATTTTATAGCCGTCTATAAAATCACACAAGTAACCCATCGTTTCTCTCAACGACACACTTGTAAACAGAGGTTACGTCAGGAGGTTTCGGTATCGACGTGAATGTCACGAATTGTAGTCACTAACTCAAATGTCATGTAGGCTATGGAGACAAATTCTTCTCTAACCTGGTTCCAAGGTCTCGGCTTACCATCGCATTAATGTGTGATAAAGTGAAATCTGCGTAAACAAAGTAGGGCTCAGTTAGGTTCAGGAATCTTTGGTAACTCATAGAGGTGAGGAATAATCGTCCCCGTAGGTCTTTTAAGTTCGAATTGGACAGTTTTTTAAATTTTTGATCCATCAGTCGTTTCAAGCTGTTAGTATTCTGAGTTTTACCACTGTTTTTGTATCCTTTTCTCTTGTCACTTCGTTAAATCCAATGGTATTTACAAAAGTCGCTTTTATTGTCAGATTTATCGAGGAACTTCATTTCAACACCACTGTCTGGTCAAGATAATAGTATATGCTGAAGATCATGTAGTGTAAGCAATGTTTCATCGTGTCTACTGGTTACCGGTCTATAATGTTATGAAGGATTATATCAATATTGACAGTGCAGGCCAATCAACGTAGCTCTAATGCTTCCACTTGGATGACAAGTACAACAAACGGACAACATCCTGCATGCCATCATTCCCCAGTCTGAGTGTACTTTAAATCTATTTATATTGATGACAACGTTTCTCCTGATTCCTTTGCCACTTGCACTGCGGCATACCTCATCAGGTAGAAATACATTCTTGTATACACTCTATTATTACTAGGCTGCTTAGCCGACAGATGAAATTTTCCGTTAGGCAGTATAAAAGTGGCAGCATATTTTACTACAATTCTCACGCGATTCTAAAACGTACCGTCAGATAGACATCTGAAACAACTTCTTCCATAAATCTGGGTACTCCATAAATTCCGTGAGTGATTGTCCAGACTCAAATTGCAACCCCCGGCCTCCTTTCATTGCTACTTTGTGTAAGCTGTCTTTAAAATTAGATTAGTGTGGCCTGGAGGACAGGATGTCTACAAGGAAGTCAATAAATCTCACTTAATAACTATCTGGTGATGTTGGTCGTAAATATCTTCATGTGATTTGATGAAGTAAGTTGGTCAGAACGTTTGCCTGATAAGCGACCAAGCAGGCCTAAACTTCCGAGATCGTAAGATAAGTATTACTGGTCAGTTCAGTGTTTCTTTTTCAATGTGTTCTTCAGAACGCAAGTTCCGAGGCTGATGGTACTTGATGTGTATTGCTACAAAATTTCTGACCTCTTAATCGTAATGAAAAAAATTGCTGAACCGACGAATACAAGAGGTCTTAGACGTGAGTCTTACTGAAAATTACTGGTTATGGAGTCTTTGGTTGTAAACAACGAGTTATTTACTTAATGTGAAGTGACATAATAGCTTAATTACTTCAAACTTTCCACCTCCTCTTCGCGTAGGCTAAAACCAGCCACTCGTTTTTGTGACGGCAACTACTTGGTCTGGCAGACGAACATATAGACTGCAACCTGCAGTTGTGGGTTCGATTCACTGGTGTGCGTGATCCGATGGGACACAAGAAAGTCGAAATATTTATCCTCCATTTCCGCAGTAGTCACTATTGCCAACTGCTTGAATAACTTAGGTAAATGTGACCAGAGGAAGTCTGAAAACTCCTGACTGTGGAGTTATTGAATGGAAACAACCGTGTGTGGAATAGCTACTTAGCGTAGTCAAATGTGAAAACTGTGAGTGGTGTCGTGTACTTGTAGTTTACCTATTGATTATTGATCGTTCACGTGTTCATGCCTTAATCTTACCCTGACTCTAGTCTGGTTTATCGAGCTTCAAGTTCATTCAGTCCCTCTGGATGTTTTTGATATCGCGTTTATTCTACCGTTTAAATGAGGCATGTGTTTGCTGACGCAAACCCTGTACTGACTTACGCTGTTTCGTGTTGTTCAACTTTCGACAATAACAGTTGTAGGAAACAGTGAATATCTTAGACAATTTCATACGATAGGCAATGTCCATCTAGAAACAAACGACAATATGCGTAACTAAGTTAAATCTGCATACAAGTGTAATAAACCATTCTACTAACATGTAAAATGTTACAAAATGAAACAAAAATGGAAATATGCACATAGACGAATTGGAAAAATGACAATGTATTTATCCCACACTGCTGGATTTGCACAGGGTAAATTCCGCTGTTACAAAACCAATGTCAGATCTGTTCCCTCATACCCAAATTGTGTATAGGTACCTGTTTGTAAATCCACTTAGGTGTATTCTTCCAACTGTAAATTGGAGGCATGACTGCCTAATTAACATGAATCAAGTCGATCATGTTGTGATCCAACTGCACAGAAAGCATGAAACAGTATAGCACATTCATCACAATCAGCTAACGGTGCTATGCTCCATAATGGTTGCCATATAACCACACGCACACACAACTGTGTAAACTGATAGTAAACAGGTTGACGACTATGCAAACAACAAAAGTCATATGACCAACAGTTTCAATTAAGGCGATTTATTGTCGCAAGCTGAGTATAGGTAGAAACAAAGCTCTTAGGAATTGTAACAACGCCTTTAAAATTGAAGCAATAAGTGTCAACGATGGCCTATGATACTAAACATGATTCCGGTGACCATCCAGATTAGGATAATGCCATTTTGGCTGGTTTGATCTGGCATAACTTTTGACCGTGTTACGTGTTTAACCTTGTTACATAATTGTTAGTGGGGTGTCAGACTGATGGTACTAAGAATCAGATAAATTCCACCAAAGAATGTTTGCCGAATCTGGTGTTTTTCCGTTTTAAAAAGATTTCACTATTGTTAGAATAAATTCTGGCAAATTCGGAAAGCAAGCCTCAGAAAGTGAGTGTGGAAAAGATCAACGTAAAGATAATATCGAGTAAGGGCAAATGACAGTTAAAAGCATTTGAAATTGAAAAAAGCCAACAGTAACACGTAAAACGTCTTGCACAAAGTCATCTCTATCGCACTTCATCGGTTACTCTTGCGAAATTATAATGCACATTATATACTAGGAGTAACTAGTGATGCTAGTGTGCGGTCAATGCAATTACAAAACACCTTTCACAGATCAGGTACTTGATGGATTCAAGGATGGCCTTCGGAGTGTTCTTTAGACTCAAATTAAAGCAAGAATTCAAGTTTGCGGAAACCGTCTCAATACACCGACTGAATTTCGATCTGTGCTTCCGGAAACTGTTGGTGACTAGCTTTACCAGTATGTTGGTGAGGATGTGACTGTTACTCTTTGTTTCCACTTTGTTCTCCTATTATTTCCAAGCCAGAACTTTTAGACTGGTATATTTTTCATAAGATGCAACAACTGATGAATTACAACAATACTTTCCTAAACCATTTCGAGTCATCTTTTTAATCATTGTTAATCCGTATACTTTCTTTCAATTCCTGTTCGATTTGTATGGATTTTCCAGACATATCCTATTTGTTCTGTTTGATCTGTATGGACATTCTGACCATAACTCTCCTTCTGGATTCCTATTACCCCCTTCTGATCCGTAGCAATTCTAATGTTTTAAACTAATTCCACCTTCTTTTATCAACTAGTACGCTTCAAATGTCCCTTACGGTTTCCATTCTCGTCACCTGACTGACCGGCTCGGACATGAGTAGACTGATTTTAGATGGGACTTAATTGTGAAAAGTCAGGGCTTCGGCTGGATACGAACCAGCGACAGAAACACCTGCCTCAACGCGGCAAGCGCTCTACTAGCTGAGCTACGAAGCCACGCCAGGAGCTCGGAAATTGCACATTTGAACTCGGTTACCCAGCCGTCCCACCGTTTCATATGCACTCTACCAATGATCCATGGGATCGACTGCCCCGGCAGAATTTCTTGAACAGTTCACGCCGGAATCTACTAACGCCACTGTTGAGCAAGAATTGGGTCTCATCAATGTAGTTTGATCCAAAGTCATAAATCTGCCAAAATACTTATTAGTACTACGATTTCCATGCCTTTTGAGAACTCATCTATTCCAAAGTGTTTGGACTTCTAACAGTTTTCAATTCCACTACAGATTCATAATCATTTATTTAAGGCAACTTATTTTACGGATAAATAACAAGAGTTGAGCTCGCTGTACTATTTGCACTGGATCTCATCCGACTGATCCTGAAAAACGGTTTGGTTGGTTTACTTCGACAAATATCACCAGCCTTGAGTGTGACGTGTCAAGTTAACAACACCCGTAGCAGATGTCGACCTCAGGCCAGAATGTAACTTTCATCGTTGACAATATGCGGCAACCCTCGTCAGCATATCTAAACATTTAACCACTATCGGCTGTGAATACTATTCAGGTTGTATGAACACTAAAATAATCCATTGTAACTCCATGATCCGAAATTTTCACTCATCTTCTTTTAGTTGAGCACGGGTATCATTATTGTCAAAAGCAGATTGATTGTTATCGTCTAACAAATAAAGTAAAGCGTACTATAAAGTTTAGCTTCCTCGTTCAAAAACTACGACGGGAAGAAACAACTGATTTCAGTTAGGGATACACCATTCTGAGTTCGATGAGAGAACTGACGAGCAAATTTTCCGGTTACGATCATTTCGTATCTATTCGTAACCGTTCCAGGAAACACCTAGCCTAACGTAGTTTTAGTCAGCTAATCCAGTGCCAACAGAAATTGCGAGTAGATAACACGAAACAGTTCATCGATAGCCAGCCAACAATTTGGTTTTGTCCTGCGTTGATCAACTGCAAATTAATCTGAACCGTTCTCGATCAATCCAGTCAAAAATGGGATTCTGATACTAGGTATACACTGTATCCGTTTTGACTCATTAAAAGTCCCGTAGGAGTGGGCTTACTTTTAAATCCCATAGCCTTGATCAGAAATACGAAGCAACAGACATGGTTTTCAGGTCACACATTTGGGACGAACTGATTTTCGGTGGATTCCGGTAGCACTGTCCAGTTCGCATGTTTGTCTATCCTACTACTTTATCATATTCATTTGTCAACACTACTCAAAGCATGTATAAACAACCAAACTCTCAAATATGTGCAGGTTAAACTCCGTTAATACAAATAAACACATACGTTCCGACAGTTTTGAGATTATCACGTTTCCAGCCAATTAAGTATATAATCATGCGGTTTCTTAAAGATGACCAATATAGCTAATCACATCACTGGTGATATGTACCAAAGTACACTGTGTTATATTATTCTATCCAATTATTTTCATATATCGTCTATGGAAAGATAATATCATGTTTGAGCTCCTAATACGAAGTGATGGATTAGAATGGACTGAGGATTCATCATCGTGGAGTTATACGCTGAGTTTTTTAAAACTATCACTGTATCTTCTCTCGAGACAATCTGATGATTTCAGACTTATGCTGGTGCATAAGTAGCCGAGCTTCCGGATACGATCATCCGGTCGCGATCAATGTGAAGACAATGATACAGTGGCCAACATGGTCGTCTTAAGACAGCATGAGCAGTGGCACCAATCCCAGCCTGAACATGATTAACACTACGGAGTGATTGAGACAAGGAGGAAAATTCAAGTTTAATGGGTCCGTTTGAAATGAATCGGCTAGAAAGTCTACGTAAATGTGAGGGACAAATCCTACAAGAAGTAGTGGACAACCGATAAAACAATTATTTAAAAACATGCGGAATAGCTTTGTGCATTTCATGTTGAAACAGACTTATGGGCTTAGTAACCAAATAAGTAGAAGGATTAACACTGTATTGTAACAAATGCCGTTCAGTGAAGCACCAACTTTATTGTCCAACTCGCGTACTCCTATGCCACACACAAAGTCGCGTTTAGGAACCCGGATTTCAGTCCACAATACAGCGGCGATTTCCATTTAAACGTCATGTGCGCTCCCCACCCCCCACCCACCCCGAATTTTGTGACTAACGCTTTCCGCCGTGACTTCTGCCTGCTATGTCTCGTCCGTTGCTCCGATTTCGTTGAGCAGGGGCTCGTCCGGTAGCCCGTGTTGTCAGCAATCCGCTTGCCGTGGGCTTTGGGTATAGCTCATCACCGCGTTGAGATATCCCACTGAGTGTTAGAATAATCTCACCTCCGATATGACCGAAAATCACGTTACGGTTTAATTTATAGGGTGAAATTTTGTTCTTGAAAAGACAGAGTTGAGAATGATCTCCGGTTTGCTTTTTCAAGGTCTAATTTTTGCCCCAGTACAATGATGCCGAGATATACTCCAGCCTTCTAAGTGTCGGCAAAAAAAAAAGAAACACCATTTTATAAACAGCGTCCCTATTGTAGTTTCTAAAATGTACTTAATTTAAAATAGTTTTATGTCGTCGGACAAGAGATACAATTAATTCCTGCGAACAGTGCAAAGTACTGCTGTTTATTGGTCTCAACTGTAATTGATCAACCGTTAACTAGTTACTAATTCCAACTCAACAGTCCTTCATCCTCCGCTATCTCTTCCGAGACAGACGAGAAAGCGTGTCTGTGGAACATCGTTATTTGGTGAGTATTTCGTTACCCCATGTCGTAGGACTAACCTTACTCGGTGACGTAAACTGTCTTCGGCTGCAATTTCCACTTCAGCCATTGCAATGCATGAGGCTGTAACTTACAAATAGCAATCAACTGCACTTTTAAAATTAGTATTAGTAAAAGAGACCAACAGTGTGTATTTTTACTGAACAGTTTAATTGTTATGTGTTCAATAGTCAAAAATGGCCAAAGGCAACCGTCCGGCCTCGTGGATCTCACCTCTCATCATTTGTGCCAACACTGTGCACCTAGACTGCATATGCTACTCTACAAACGGTACCTGCTGAACTGGTAGGTAACAGGAACCATGGGCTTTTCCGTTAATTTTGATCGTTAAACACATATTGCTTACGCCATGGTACTTTGTAAAATTACACATCACTTAGACTCTCCAGACAGACAGAGCTCCCGGTGCACGCCAACTGATTAACTATAGTGGGTTTGAATTAAGCAGCAGAGGTAACTCATAAATGAGTTCATATGTACTATTCTTAGCTGATGTACTTCATTTTCTTGCACGCGGGAGTCAACTACCTTCTCTTGGTCGGTTTGCAAACCAACTATCTTTCAACACAGCCCCAGAATGAGTTGAGAATTACTCTCATAAACCATTGATCTCAAGGCACGGCGGCAGTGACAGACGGTCGTTCAAGCCTTTTTGAGTCTCATCAACATCGCACACATTTTGTATCGTTTGTTTTCAAATAAACGCCGCCCAGGTTGACCGCACGCAAGCACGTGCTGTACTGCGTGCCACATGATGCAAGCGGAAAAGTGCGTGTCCATTAGTGAGAACACATTCATAGCCCGAGTAATATGTACGCAACTTCTGGCTAGCCATCGATCGCATTGTGGTTCTGTCTGCTGAACTACCTGTCTGGACAATGAGGAGATCAAACAGGTGTGCTGGCGCTGGCTGACCTGACAGAGGTTTCGGCGTGGTAGTTTGTTGAGCAATCGGACTAGTGATACTATACTTTAATTGAACGAAGTGATGATCTCGAAATGAATGCTTTGGTTTACCGAAATAAAAGTCAATTGGACGTGCAGACGCACACGTACACATGATGTAGACAAACCCGTGATCCTTACTAAGCATCTGACCCCCGTAAGCCATGGGTTAAGCTGGTCTGCTTACGATGTGGTTTACTGTGGCCGCTTTCTGTTTGCGATCTACTGAAAATGTTTCGTGTTCGCCATATACAACTTACTTTTCCTGTCTAACATTCACATAAAAGCTTCATAAATAGTGACAAATGTATCCGCAAAACTTTGTCCATCTTGACGGTTAAGACCATCTTTTTTGTTCTTGGATCACATAGCAAACTCATGCCCACCTAAGCAGTAAAAAACACTGGTTCATGGTAATCAGGATCTAGAATACCCGTGGTGAGGTGAACTGATAACGCTGCGTTCTTGATTGAAATCACCATTCACTCGGACTGAAAAGTGCCAAGCTAACTTGCTAGGCTTATTTCTAAGTGAATGTAGATTAGTTCAATTTTATCGAAACAAGAACGCGAAAGAGAAACACACATTGATCACTCAACAGTCGCCATGAATACCAGTCAGTTCCATCTGGGATTACGGCACTCTCACACAAGTGTAAGACTACAAAAAGAAAAACAATACAGATTCACAAACAGTTACGACAAACTTTCAGCCGAATCTGCATATAATACTTGACATCGCCGTGATGTATACTACTCGGTGGTGCTACTGAGTAGTTGAAAGCAGTAGTAGTTTGGACCGCGCATTGGATGAGCAAAATCAGAAAACTGGGGCGTGCGTATTCCCTGCCGTCGTAACTATCGATCCTGGCATATGGATATTACATAACTAGTATTACAGTTTTCTTAGAGCACACGACGTTTCATAAAAGGAGTTATTTCATAATGACTACTGAACTTGTACGTCCAACATCAAACGATCGTTGTAACCTACAGTCCACATACAAATGAAATCGAAAACAGCTAAAAAGTTAATTCATTACAGTTTTCTTTGGCCCTTTTTCTCGCTTCACAGAAGGCCTAGTCTAACAATCGAAAAGTTCAAGCCGTTAAACCCAACAGGGCGCCACCTGCCCCACCAATTACAGCTTGGAGAGAGACATTGTTAGCAACCTCCGATTCTTCTTTGGCGGATTACAGTCTGTTTTACAAGGTTATCAAATTATCGTGTCAAATCTTATAACCATAAACTGAGAACTAGCTAGAAAGTGTCTTTCAAGGTTAAAGACAGATTGATAATGTCAATGTTTGTCTAACATTATCGCTCTGTACATTCTTAGAGGTTAGGTGGATGAATATTTCACATACTTGGTGACCTATTCTAACCTGCTGATTGATTATCTACCTCCTTATTTGTCTCCTACGAAAAACATCCGTGTTATTGGAAATTTCTTACTGATGAATCAATATGAAATGCCTGCATCTAACGGTTTTCGTTTTCTAGGTGTTTTATTCCAAATTTATGGCTGTTGACATGAAGTTACCTGATGCATGTGAATGTGCCAACAAGGCTGCTGACAGTTGATGACGAAGAAATCAATGATTTTGTGCACAAGAATATATACTTTCTGGAATTAGTCTGTTCGTTGTTCACAATAAATGACTACTTTTCAAACACAACAATACCATACATGGGAATCCGAATAAACTTAAACTAGCCTAATCTGTTTAGGGAGCAACACAAATATATGCGACTTAGTGAGTAATCCGCTACGTCGTCACGTAACTAATCCGAGTTCTTGGAACCAAAACTGTTGTCAGGTTTTTGGTTTGATTTTCAACCCTGTACGGACAACAGTCAGTCTGATGTCAGTTCATTGCCAGGTGGGTCGTGCATGACAGATGCTGTGGTGCATCGCGCACTAATGTCGAAACCGTTTGTAGACAAGACTACGATATGCTGCAACTGCTGCAGGTGCACTGAGCTTTCAACGGGTAATTAGTCTGCAACAACAATAACATAAGTCAAGTTCGGTAATCGAATCGAGTTGTGTGAATGGACTACCGAACACATTACAAGCATACACACAGACACACAGACTACTACCACCGAGCGTTTGTGAATAGTTCAGAACCACCTGAGAAATGAAAAAAGCTGTGTTCACGGTTTTTAAGAGGAAAGTGGTAACCCTAACTAAGGAACTGATCCTGAATTTACAGACCAGCAAAGTTCCGTTTGTACCACGTGCCATACACAATTCAGTGACCACACATCACTTACGATAACACTGTCTTTTATGAAAAATACATTAGGAGATTGGGATATGACACAATTTCACCACTGTTAATACAGTCGACCAAAAAGACAAAAACCCTTGAAATAACATATGAAAGCATAAGTCTGTTAGAACAATGACAAATTCAACATCTGTGTGCAGAGTTGCGATGGACCATTAGAAATCAGTAGTGCTTCCACAAATATTGGTAAATGTTCACTCTTACAACAAGTGATTTCAGTGAATTTAGATTTCAGATTCATACAACAGACGACCTCTAAAGCTCGATGAGTAATCAAAAAAGAAGCTGTACAAGAAACCCTGTCTATCCGTGTAATCAAGAGAGTAATATTGTCTTTAGGCATTTCGGAACACATTTGTGTATTATTGTCTGGGACATCCGATCAGTCCTGCTTATTTCTGCCGTGGCAAACAAACCAACAAACTAGGTGAGTTGCATAAAACGCAGGTGTGCACCAAATTGTTAACACTAACAATAAACTTGTTGTGTCGATCGTATTATAGATAGAAAACTAAATTGAACATCTGAATCCGATTTTATACTTTTGAGGCAGAATTAGCAATTGGCCAGTCACAGTAGCAAGCACCGTCAAGACTTATCTACGTATTATGCACAATCCCTTTCGACTATTGCTCACATTAAACAAACGCCTTCAAGACACAACCCGTAGGGAACTTAATTGCAACTAGAAACCAGCCATCGTCTTTTATACCACAACTTCTACAAGAATGTCACTCTTGACCTCACTTACAGTTCTTTCGACAATTTGCTGATCGTCAAACCCCACAAACCATTTTATCTGAAGAAGCTGTTGGCAGCCGATGGGGTTTACCTGCAGCCTTCTTTTATGGGATTGTTCTATTTTCAAAACGGAAGCAACTTAACCAAACATTTCCTCTTTCGTAAAACAGGCTGACTGACAAAAGCATCTTTATGAATTTTTGCACACTTGTACAGTAATACTATTTTGTCGTGGGGAATACACTGTTTCTGATTAACCAGCCTCCTTCCAGCAGCATTACTTATGTGCCAGATGGTCTCTTCTA
>LUCH01000017.1:4283-45880 GCA_013368495.1 Paragonimus heterotremus | reverse complement strand
ATGTCTTGGCGCCTTTACTTTCTCACATTTTATAGTAATTACCATAGTGCCTGTGAATATCAACTATTTTTAATGCTCAGAGCAAGAGCAGCGATGTACAGAAGAGTGAATACTTAATGGGGCAATAGCTGTTCAGCAAACACCTTTTTGAATGATCAGATTCAAACAGAATTCACTTTGTTGGATGTTAATGGTTAATCCATTTAGCTGGTGCAGACACTACCTCTATAATGTCGCCAATAGTTATTTGGTTTAGTACTCCGAGATTTAACTGAGATGTTTTCAGCTTGGCTTAAATCAAGCTGACTGCTTGCGTCAGCGATGACCACGTTCGTCTACGTGTACATGCCGCTGCTCTAATTTCGCCAATAATGACATGTATCGTCTAAGCCGACGGCTTGCACAGAACACTTGCCACGACTCTGTTCAACCAATGAAGGGTGAGAGAAAGTACAATGCCACCAGGTGCAGGTACAAGCGCAAGATTCTCTCACTGACCAAGTTTAGGAGATGCGATCATCTCAAGTGTGAAAACCCGACAGCTAGCTGCAAAAGCCTCTCAATCATACGACAATCAACAGTGTGAGTGTATCCGTAAGGATATTGACCCTTGTTTGTGATTTGTCAGTGTTAATTTCTTCGTGCCTTTAGTCAACTGTATCGCGCGCGACCATCAGGTTAGAACGATAAAAATGATGGTAACCGCTGAGAAATAAAAAGGCACAGCTTGATGTGAATGTCCTCCTCATCGACCAGTATCGAACAGTATACGTGCGTAGTTTCAGTACACATGTGATGTTGTATCGCTCGACCTGACTTTTATCATGTCATCCGGGAGACATCTATTGCTTAATTTTATACCTCTTTTGGGAATGACTTGGATCTGCATTCTCATGCTGTGGTCTACTCGCCGCAACTTCGTACAATGACAGTTTCTCGAATCAACACAATGGTAGCAGGCCAATCCGCTAGGCTCCTACCAGTCGATTGACAGCTGTAGTGTCTTCTGTCAATGAATATGACAGTGATTTCCGATTAACTTCTTGGGATGTTGATGACTGACCTCTTTCTGGAACGTGAGAGAAGCATCCGGCTTCCGAAAACCTCTGGATGCAATTCTGCACCGTTGACATGTAATTAAAGGTACAGTTGAATGCCACATAATGGTATTCTCTATGGCCAGAGTAATAGTTTCAATGTCGTCCGCGTTGGGAAATGATAGCCAAACATACCACTCTTCCATGAAACAGCTTTCTTGCTTTTGCAAAGGTTGAAAAACTGTAGAAGGACAATTTGTCTCAACGTGTTCAATTATGGGACAGGATCAATGAGTGAGAATGCAAATCCGTTTTTTCTCCTTGCAGTAGAATGCGGATAAGGTTAATTGGCCAGCGTCGTTTTGTCTACTCGACAGAAGCAGGCCGGGCGATTCAATAAGGCCATCACATCCGCGCTGAAACCACAAACTAAATAACGTCCATGTAACAGAGCTAGTCGGCAACAGACCTCTAGGTTGGCTTAAAACCAAACTCACTGATATAGCTAATGGGCTTATCATGACTCCGATCAACGGCTGATGCGCCGTTACAAAACAACACCTACTATCACTAAGAGAACTTAAATCAAAAAATGTATTAATACTTAAGTCAGACAAGGGCTCCGGTGCAGTCATTTTAGACAGGGGACGCGTATGTGTAGAAGAAGCTGTCAATATTAGAAGATCGAACAATGTTTCAGCAAATAGACACAGTGGACAACGTCATTGAAATAGAAAGTCATATCGGACGACATCTTCAACTTCGCCTACAAATGCGCATATTCGATAACATGATATACATATCTCTCAAACCGTGTAGGTCGTGGACACTTCAGCTCTACGGCCTCCCTAAAACAAGCAAGTCTGGAATGCCCTTTAGGCCTACCTTGACAATGACAAATTCCCCATACCATGAATTGTCACGTTGACAAGTCACCGTCTTAACTACCTAAACACAACAGCTTCAGGAATATTTTATTAAAGATTCTCTCGAACTGATCAGTGACTTGGATAACATCAATCTTGCTAATGAGATGAAACCAGCCACATTACTTTGCCTCTGCCTAGTGATATACTGAAGGAAGCTCGGTGCTACCACCAAATAGATGGGGTAGCCATGAAAAACTCATTAGGGCCTATCTCAGCTGACATTTTCGCGTTAACAATTGAACAAGAGTCAGTCGCAGATATAATTAGCCTGTCATACTACAAACGCTACATTGATGACACACTAGTATTCAGTCGGTCCAAACAGGTAGTACATAACCGAGTTTCATGTTATTGCAAATTTGGTACTGATGAGTCAAAACGAAATGTTTGCATCTGCCAGTTTTTGTGTTCTAACGATGTTCAAAAGACCTCCAGTATATTTTGTATACGTGCACGTATGAACGCCTTCAGGGCCATTCATTTCAGTCATTTTGACGCTATGGTTAAACTCTCGAAGTTTTTTTGTCTGCGGGGCTTTGGTAATTATCATCTCGACCATTGCAGATACAACCATTTCAGGTGGAGAGTGGACAACAGTCAGACAAAAAGCAGTTGAGCTCGCGGTGTTATACGCTACACTGTTGACTACGTATGAGTGTTAGTGTAGTGAAACGCGACCTTACGAATATCCATCAGAATTTTTTTTTATGGCTTCGGAATAAGAGAGATTAGCACAGAGGTTAGCACAGTTATCTTCGAAAACTAACACTCCGTACATTTAATGGTTGACTATGACCGTCAAAGTGCATTATTCACAGCACACCTCACAGACTTGGTTTGGCCATTAGTCCGTAAACTGCACGAAACGGAACGTTTGGTCTCCTGCGTTCTCGGCATTATTATCCGTAACCATCAAATGAGTCGGACATTTGTGTTGCTATGTTGCGGTAAGTCTGTTACCTTTTTCAGCGTTCATGATCTGATATTTTATCAAAGCTGATGGAACAAAGGATCAGTTATAGACCAGTGCACAAATGACCGTATTTTTTGAGGTACTTCAAAGTGCATGTTGAGCGCAACTCAACGGCCAAGTCCGGTGTTCCTGAGTCTTAGGGCATTAGCGCTGTCAATATAAACTGTAGCCGGTTGCTGAGCTTACATGCTACTCAAGAAATGGCCGTTGAGAAAAAAACGTCTTCTAGTTGAAGGAGAGCTGTTGCACGACCTGAACTCAGCCCACCAAACAGTCATTATTTCGTCTTGAAGGCACGAGTATTGCGCCGGGGGCCGAATAAATCACAGTTCGAAAGTTTGTCAGGGAAAGCTTTAATCATGTTCACAACCCCTTTACTGTATACCGGCTTGTAAGGAAATTGAAAAACTCTACGACGACGACCTTCTTTAAATTACAATCACCATTCGTCTCAAGCGCTCCTCGACATCCACCACTCCCGATGATAAGTGGTAAAACTTTCAAGAGCAAATCAAGGCGGTGGCAGTAAATAAAAAAGAATTGCCAAGGGGATCTGGGAAGTAAAGTCAACCATTTTTGTAATGTTTGCTACTCCAGTTAGTTCACCCTTTCTCTAAACACAAAACAGTTTCGCATGAATCCAACGATGTCTTCATTGTGTTATGATGATTAACCCAACAACAACCCATCAAGCTGTCGTGGGAGATATCTAGCTATGATTCTGTTCAATTGAGTCAATGTTACAATATTCGAAAACAATGCTCTTGCAGAGTAGTGTAGAGAGTGAGTCAGGTGTAATAGGAGTCATAAGGTGCTCACAGCTTGTTAACTGCAACAAATGTCGTGAACATGAACAGTAGCTGTGTGCCCTCCTTGTTGATTTCATCATAGTGCTTACTCTCGTGTGCACCAAGGAATTGCTAATAGGGCCGCGTATTCCAGATTGTCTAAGTAGCTATGTTGGTTTTTTGAAGATTGTATGTGGATATGAAGGCAAGGATGAAACCTCTATGTCGATTCGCAGTAATTTCGAAATGGTCTCTACCCTGAAGTAGGATTTATTTCACGCGCAATTCTAGTTAATGCATATTCGACTGCAATGCCAATAGTTACTTGTCAGAACTCAAAGGATGCTATTCAATCAGAACACCACATAAACGTCAAACGTTTTGATACTTCAAGCTTGTTACGTAATTCGACCGTCCGTATGGTTTAGATTGCGGATAACAGAGCACCAGTTGCTCATGGTGATTAGGACCTGTTGAGAATAGCGACAGCATCCGGAACCGCGAAAGTCAACCTTATCTGGGTACTAACACATGATAGTTCATTTTTTCCAACTCTTATTCCGACACAAGTTCTATGCCAAAACCCGAATTTTGTATTATTAGAAATAATGAGAATGCATGCTCAAACTCCTTCTGGTTTCGTGGCAATTTTGTCGACATATCTATTTGTGGCCCACAGATTATCAGCTTGCGTAACTGAGGCAAGTGTTGCTTTCACACGTTTTGGCAGACACATGTTAAAGGGCCGCTATCTGCTGATGAACGTCAAATTGCATGTCCCCAGAGTAACAGTGGTGTCAACCCTGTGGTACTCGAGGGGAAGCTTGACGCTACATTAAAGCAGAATGCAGTTTCTGTGTCAATTTCATTTACACCGTTTGAGCCGTATCCTGGGAATTCAATAACCTCATGTGGTTCTAGATATTCCGCCGTGTAGACCTGGGCAGTACGGAACCCACGATAACGATTAACACGTCTTGTTAGCCAGTACGCGTCAACCATGATATACACTCCTACGTCGTAACACATGTTACTTCACATTCACAGTAGCTGTTTGTCTTTCTAGCGCTGAACGTACCACCAACATCCTTCCATATTTTGGGTCCTAGCGACAAGTGTTTTGTTTTCACACTAACGTCCCATCAACCTGGCCAGCACTGGTAACCTTGACTACAATGGTCTCCATTCACACGTCGCTCATTTTGCATAATCGAGTTTGCGCCCGATATCAGATTTGAGTGGAATCACACGTGCTGGAGCGCATACCACTTGTCACCTCTGTCCACAAACGTTCTACGACTTAGACTGTTGTGACAGGCTAATCCGGAAACGTGTACAGCCTTGTCTCAGATGTACCAATGTGCTGGCCAGGCATTCTGGTAACTTTTCACAAACACGTACTAGAACAGGTGGTATCCATTGCCTAAAAATTACTTTGGCAGTTAGAAAGTATATTTACAGACAACAGTCATGTAATTACTGAAATGTGATGCCGCTTCCCATCTGCTGATTGTGATTATACTGGAGAAAAAAGTAAAACTAATCAATCCGAACAGCTGACTTTCGATCAATAAAAATCGATGCAAGCATGTACCTGGGTAAAATTGGGTCACACTCATTGGAATCATTTAAACGTCCCTTGTTCGATGGAGATTTTTCACACCTCATACAATGCCACTATAAAGTATGTATCAAATTTGTATGAGATATTTTGCTGTTTCTTGTTCACAACAGTTTAACAACTACTGTTCCTCAACCTCGTAGCACAATCTTCATATCATTTTGTCTGCACACAGAAAACATGGAAACTGGCTACGTAGACAAAAGATGCCCAAAGTCATTTGTATCGCAGTCTGTAGTTTAATACTTGTCGTTGGTCCAACTTCAGCCTAATGTAAACTCAGCACATACCATTGTCTGCTTTCTCTTCACCTCTCTGCGGTCGCCTTGCTCAAAACTCACCCAAATGCAACAACTCTCTGCACAACCTACGTGTATTTCCTGACATATGAGAAACAGTTTCGTATTCCATAGCAGTATGAATTAACTCTTATTGGTCCATTAACCATCAACTCACTCCCCACTGTTATCCGAAACAACATTTCGTATGTATATGTTTTCAATACAGTTACTAATTGCGGGAATGTTTTTTATACTGAATGCGAATTGGAAAATCATTAAAGTGACTAAGGAGCTAAGCAGAGTTGTACCGGAGTATGACTATTGTAAACCGAACAACCATCATAGTCTATTTGAGCACTTGTATCCACTAACCTTAACGGCTGGTCAATTCTGAAGAAATGCAGCAAGCTCAAGTTTCGCCTATTAAAAGTGTACAATATTCCCTAATAGAGCTTGCTTTTTAACATATGGCCATGTGAAATAACAAGATTAACCATTAAACCATTGCTTGCATACTGGGGATACGGATTTTAAGCCACAATCGCTGTATAAAAGTTGGCGGATTTGAAAAATCGACGAGAAGAATATAAGCTTTTTTAAAAAAGAACATTGAGCTAGTTTCTCTTCCGTAACCACAAAGAACTGGCCTTGGAAACAGGAAGTGAAGACAAGTCTGATAATGAAAAGTAAGTCGCGTTCTGGATAGAGTGATAAAATGTCACTGTGAAAGTTCGTGATATTTCTTAAAAATTATTTTTACAGCGGAATTCATAACTTCCTTGCGATATTCAGTCGTTAGCTCCATGTTCAGGGCTGTTCAATCGTATTTACATGGCACACCTCCTACGAACTGCGCACCATTGCCGCTGAATACTGATGAGTCTATGCGACTATGACAGTTTCGAGTAAGTGGTGTTCAGTCAACAATGACTGTAGGGCTATGAAATGAAATTCATCAGTGTCACTTTCGACAAAACAAGTACTAATCCAAAATGAAAAAGTCATTCTGGTTACTACGCCTAAACCAGAACCAGACTGGAACTTGATAAATTGTGGTGGATTGTCAGGCCGGAGGTGCGAGTATTCAAACACTTGGCGGAGTGCCCCAAAGCAGGGGGAGGCACGTCCACAAACCCTCAACCATCGGAGGGCGGACAACACAGGCAATCGGATGAGTCATCGCTCGACCGGATCGGACCAACGGGCGAGACATGGCAGACAAAATGGAATGGACGACGAAATCGAAGGCCCGATTATTCCAACACTCGCGGAAATATCTCGACACTGCCGTGGAATACGATCGAAGCCCATTGAGGATAGATAGAGGACAACACTAGCGACCGGACAAGCCATCGCTTAACGAAATCGGACCAACGGACGAAAATTGGCAGGTGGAAAACCCCCCGGATAGAAAGCACCGATCACACACCTAAACCGGGCCGAAATGCACACGACGCGTGAGCGGAAAACTGGGAGTGTTGTGGACTGGAATGCTGACTCAAACGCGAGCGCACGCGTAGCATGTGAACCAGCGTGTTGGACAATAAAGATCGTGCTTTGTTGGACGCCTTTTTGCTACAAAATGACCTTGGTGAACGGACGAATTCAGGGCATATTTCAACTAACGAATTGCATTATTACTGGCAGACGGAGTGGCAGGAGTGTCAGTGCGCTTGTAAAACATCTTACATACACAACAAGATACGAACTACTGCAGTGAATAACCAAAGTATCTCTGACGTACAGGGTTCGCTATAAATCACGGGTTAACGCAGACTTGCAGAGATTGCTTTAAAAAGTTGTTTTGCTGATAAATAACCAACAAACGATCGTGACAATCCTTGCAACTATATGAAATTCTTC
This sequence comes from Paragonimus heterotremus, assembly GCA_013368495.1. Classification (NCBI taxonomy): domain Eukaryota; kingdom Metazoa; phylum Platyhelminthes; class Trematoda; order Plagiorchiida; family Troglotrematidae; genus Paragonimus; species Paragonimus heterotremus. Next base: position 38,388 of record LUCH01000017.1, on the reverse strand, counting down.
CCCGAAACGTAACGTTTACAAGTGTGTTTCTTTGTCAATCAATCGGTTCACAGATGAGAATATAATCCAGCTCAAAAGATGTGGCTGACAACCCTCGTCATTATAGCCATCATATTAAAAACAAGTCGACTTAAACCTTATTTCTACCTATTCTTCGTAGGTAATAAACCTATTATTTGAATTTTAATTGTTTAGTAGTCTGGTTAATATTTTAAAACAGGAATATCCACCCAGCTTTACAAAAAGACAGTAAACCGAGCGAGTTCACTTAACACCAACAAAAAAGGTGTAATTAGAACTCCTCTTATAAGTAAATTGTAATGTGTCCTGGAGCACTTCGCGGGTATCCGTCAATCGGGCTACAGTATGGCAGTTCTCAACCTAATCATTCAAACTGAAAACACTATTTCATCTACAATTAAAGAATAAACCTCAATCGCATTTCTTATGCTACGAATGCTATATATATGGAAATAAGTATTACATGAAAACATAGAATAAACATGACCATAAAAAGTATGCATGATTGTATCATGAAAACCGAATGACTACTTGAGAACAAAAGTAACCGAGGCTGCTTACACAGTGCGCCTATCGGTCCATTAGTCAGTTGATTGTTGAGAAGGACTTATGGTACATAGCAATCAGTTGGGCGAGTAACAGTCGATGGATGAAATTAGATCACTTGTGTGCAGAGAAAATATTGATGTCGGTGTAACTGTTTCAATAACACAGGAATGCCTTAAGTTCTCGAAGTTCATTTTATCGGCAATTTCAATCTGTTGCTGGAATTTTGTTAAACCGCTGAACTGACAGCAAGTATATGGTACGAATCATTTAGCAGACAAATTTTCGCTAACTAAACCTATACCAATTCAGTTGTGAACTGGGTCAACTTGTTGATCAAGAGTGATGATCAGCGCTGATCAGTTGGGAGTTTAGCTGCACGGTTTGCTGTCTTTCATGAGTTATCGGAGTTCTCGTGGTAACAAACATATGTTCCGGGTGAAAGCCGCTAACGAAAGGGTGGACGACCCAACGCGTAGTTCGGACGAGTAGACGCTACTAGCAGTAGAATTAAGAACGCTGAAAATAGTATCGTCCTTTGACTGAAGTCGGATTGGTTTGCCAATCAGGACGAAAGTGGTAAGCCCCAATTACTGGCACCGATTAAGCTACCAGGTATATTTTGTGGGTAACCATTGATAGAAAACGAATATATAGTTAAGATATTTATACAGTGAGTTGTCGCTCACAACTTCTTGTTTCCAGTGTTAGGCTGGAAGTAGGAGGAGGATGCACATCATGACGCCGAATTATGAGTTGAGTGGTATATGCTATCCCTGACTTTTTCAGCCCAAGTTAAAAGAAAAGCCCACATTCAAGATTGATGGATTATTCAAAAATAACAGACAGTGTTAGTCACTGATACTCATCTTGAAAGACTAATAGGTATAAGGCCACTGGTTACCTATCTGGTCTTATTTGTAAAATAAACGTGACCAGAATGAAAAGCACGAACTATCGTTACTGCCCGTTAAAAGTGAAGAGACTACTGGGGTCGAGTTAGTTTGAATAATTTATGCGTAACGACGGTGAAGGATACAACAACAGAGATTACGGATACCTGAACTCTTAGATGGAAGAGCATTCTACCAAATATTCGAGTTATTCAACCAGGGTTTGCGGAAAAGTGTATTAACTGTCACACGTACCACGATCACAGATCACTTAGACATATTTTTTGTAATTCTTGGGGACAGACATGAACAACTGATATTACATGTCCAGACGTAAAGGTTGGTAAACAAGAAGTCTCTGCGTAACCGTTAACGTAAAATGCTATTCCTCCTACTATTCCGAAAAACTGTACCTTGCCATGTGATACTTGTACTCTCGATTATTTTCGCTAATGGCTAGCTGGCGCTAACTTCGTTCCTGTCTTTTCAACATTACGTTCATAAGTCCGGAAAGAACTATTTCAAATATAAATATATATAATCGCATAGGATTCCGAGTTGCTTGATATATACGTACATATTTACGTATAATGCAACGGGTTAGCGGAGTGACAATGAATCATATAACTCCTCTGGATTTCCACGACAGACATAGGACAATACACAGCCGGAGACCACTCTTATCAGTAATGCTGATAAAAGTGGTTCGACTGACCCGTGAGTTGTGCTTAGCAAACTAATGTTATTATGCGATTTATCTAGACCGCTATTTGACATTCTCAAGCGTGAGGCTTGTTACCGAGCAAATTGTTACATTCTGGACTCACAGACAACTGGGTAATTGTTGGGAAAAGGCAACTTTCCCCAAAAATTCGCATTATTTGCCAAGGAAAGTGGATTCTCCATTTTCTGGGAATTCCAAAACCCGCCAAAATTCCTAATCACCCGAGAAGTTGCCCTCGCTTCTGATTGGTCCATTCGGTGGCCTAGGCACAACGCTACCCCAAACCTATAAATATAGTTGCTGTAAATCACAATTTTGCCTTGGGGCTGAACAGCAACTAAAGCTCGTTTGAAGGCCGTCTTTCTCCTTACTTGTTGGGGGGTTCTAAGCTACGAGAGTTGCGTTCCAATATTTGAGCTCTGATTTTCGTACCGTTTTGCAATATCGTTGCGTTCGTTCGTGATAGAGATACTGCTCACGGTCTTACGTTTGTTCTTGTCTTTTCTCTATCAGGTGGGGTCGTAACTGTAATACACGTTCTGAGCACAAAGTGCATACAATGTTTGTACTACAGTACAGTCAAGTTTTATAAAGGTGAAGTGTCAAGTTCGGTCAGAATAACTCTACTGTGATAATGTGGTTTTTCCAGACTCCACCAAACTTGCTAGCAGTGGTTCAATGCATCAATGGCAGCAACATGATTACAGTCAGGTGCACTGACCAAGTCTTCAAGCAGAAACCAGACTTAGAACATGAAGTGTAGCAAACACATGTTTTCGACAAAATCTCATCAGATTGTTACAGTTATAAAGGGAAATAAAACTAAAAACGGTCATATGTGAAGCTTAGTATCGGTCAAAACTCACACTATCGCAATTTTATGATTGTGGACACCAATTGGGTGTTAACTGTCTACATGTCGATTGGGTGAGTCTGCTAATGGTCAAGGCAGTTGAAGCGATTGAACAAAGTTGTTCTGTCCACACAAGGTTAGATTACGCAATCGAATGGCGATGGTTTCTACAATGGCCAACATTCGTTGCATTCTACGTTGACATTGTGATCAGTTAAAGTTGGAAGTTTAATTTGATAATTTCTATTGTCAAACCAGTCAGCTAGTTACAAACTCAAAGAACAAGCTAGAACAGTTCAAGGTTGAGCTGGTTAGCTTGTATTATTATTATCGCCGTAGTCGTACGTATCATAAAGGACCAGTAACTGGTAGACATCATGAAGCGTTGCAAGCACTTCGGGATCGACTGGACAAAGGTGATGGGATAGTGTTGCTTGACAAATCAGACTATGTGAACAAAATGCAAGCGATTATTGCAGATACTACTAAGTTTAACAAAATGATAAAAGAAAAAGATAAAACAAGGACATATAGAGACGCAGACAATCAGTAGTGTGTATCAATTGAAACACAAAGAAGTCATAATAGCTGCTCACCATGAATTTATGAGGCCCACAAGTACCATTATTCCTCGTCTCTGTGGACTACCAGAGAATCATAAGCCCAACTCCCCTCTGCATCCTACTGTAGACATGAAGAGTTCAGCGTATCACGCCCTGGCACAACGGCTTGTCGAGTTTTTGGAGCCATTTCTGAGGAAAATTTGTGTTCATAGTCCGTGAGATACTTTTGAATCTGTGAATACAGTTCGTCACATTCGTGTCGACAATAAGATCATGTGTTCGAATGACATAACTTCCCTGTTCACTAATGTGTCATCAGTGGGAACAATAGATTACTTGTGCAATTTTACTGGAAGCAACAACATTCCGACCAGCTTGCCAACAGCGTATTTGAAGGAACTGTTTCTAAAATGCACCCATAACGTGCAGTTTATTTTCAATGGTGACATTTATAAACAAACTGACGGAGTGGCGACGGGGTCACCATTAGGATCAGTGCTGGCAAACATTTCTACGGGCGAGTTGGAGCGAACAGTGTTCAGAAATGTTATAAATCCAACGGTTTTCTATAGGCGTTATGTTGATGATATACTCGCTATCACAGATTCACCTGTCAACACAGTTGATAGTTTCAAGGATTTTAGCTGCGCACATCCGTTGATAAGTTCCATCTCAAAAGTAGAGCTAAATGGGTCTTTCTATTCCCTGAACATCCCTCTGAGTAGGAAAGCTGACGAGAGTTTGAAACGCTCCGTTTATCGTAGGATTACTTCGTCAGGCTAGTACAGCAACTTTTGTAGTTCTACTAACTTAAAATACGAACGAAATCTGGCCGAATGTTTTGTGGACAGAGTCAGAAAAATCTGCCCAGCGGATGCTGTGGAACAAGAGCTACAGTTTGTGAACCGTATTGTAAAACAGAGTGACAATTTTGTGACCAAACGTATGAAAGCATTTGAGGCATAAGTTAAGATTCAAAGAGTTGAAAAGAGGCCCATGTTCATACGATTGCCATACAAAGGAGATACGTTGGTTGAATCACTGACCCGTCGACTTATTGGTTCGCTTAAGAGAATGTTTAACGCAGCCAGACCGATTATCTAATTCACCAGTTCACCAGTGACTACAGTAAATCTGAGGGATTAATTGCTGGTCCACAACTCATCTGTGGTGATTTACTCGTTCGCTAGCGACTGTTCATCAGACTGCGTGCACTTGTCTAGGAGAATCAGATAACATTATCCAGAATGGATCGGGACAGATGAGAGAAAATCAATCACGGGTGCCTTTGTAGACAAACTGGCAGACAGCGATCAACAAGTCAACATGTGTTGATCGCTCACCGTTATCTGCAAGGTACCACCGAACCGGTCAAAACTTGTTCGCCAACGAATGTTGGCCACTGTGGAGACCATCGCCATTCGATTGCGTAATCTAACCTTGTGTGGACAGAACAACTTTGTTCAATCGCTTCAACTGCCTTGACCATTAGCAGACTCACCCAATCGACATGTAGACAGTTAACACCCAATTGGCGTCCACAATCATAAAATTGCGATAGTGTGAGTTTTGACCGATACTAAGCTTCACATATGACCGTTTTTAGTTTTATTTCCCTTTATAACTGTAACAATCTGATGAGATTCTGTCGGAAACACGTGTTTGCTACACTTCGTGTTCTATGACTCAATGGGACTTTTTGAAAGAAACCAGATCTGGTTACACGTAAGTACTGAGCAATACACCAGGAGAAAAGTCGCGTGTTCCATAGGATTGCGCTGCCCACAGAAGTATTTCCGCTGTTGTATATAGGAACTCATTGAGGTCTAATGATAACCCCACGCACCTCAACCTACCATTGTGTGCGCCTGTTGTGCAGACTTGAAATGTTACGGCTGATGTTCAACAACAATTAGACTGAGTTTCCCAAAAAAGTTTTCGATGCACCTTAAAACGGACAAAGTTCGCAGACCTATTGTTATTGATGGTTTACGCTTTAGTCTCCCGTCCGGTTTGACCAATTTCACGAAGAAACTGAAATTACATAAAGCCAAGTTTCAATTGACACCGAAAGGTGACCACTCCGTAAAGATGCGACTAAACTCACCCAAAACTATGAGTGAGTAACTGAGTGAAATTTTCACCAAACCGATCAATAAATGCAATCGACTCGTAGTACAGCTTTCTTCTTTGATAAAGCTAAACAGGACCTGGTGTCTCAAATACACCTTTAAACAAGAAATTACAAATCAACATTCTAACTTTCAAACCGTGCAGTGAATTTGAAGTGGCCACTCACTTTGAATGCAAGATCCAAACAACAGTGATAGGCCAACCAAGGGCCCTTAATAACCAACTGCGGCTCGTTATCGGCGTCCAGTAAATGAAAGACGTTTTGCGAGCAGGACGGCTTTTGTACGATCGAGCCGATTAGTGTACCATCGATCAGATTGACATATAATTGCTGTCATGGAGAGAATTGAACAAGAAGGTGAGAATTTCCAGGAAAAAGTGGTTGAGAAGTTGCTTCTAACATTAGCTGTATAAGTAGAAGACAAATGTAAGTTAGAATGTGTCCAAGCGTAGGAAGCACCAAGTCAGAAATGCACTGAGGTTCACCAGACTTCATGCAGTATGTAAATGAACGTGAGCGTCCAACGATTAGCTCTGGGTAATATGAATTGAGGTATATGAGTCCTGACAAATAACTTTTGAAATTCCAGCACGCAAAACCGCCAGATTGAAACACAAAGCAAATTTCATTTATCCAAGAAAATAAACGCTAACGTTCAGTTCTGCCGACAAAAGTTCCATTGGTTTCATGTCGTTGTCCATTCGTAGAAAAGACGATGAAACAGTGTAGTAAGCCGAAGCACAAATAAAAGCCTCCGGAAAATTTAGAATGAGGATATCACAAACGAAATGTCTAAGTGTTGAACAATGAATTACGTGCGCATATATGATTTGAAGAAAACAGTATCAGAACTCACACAGTGTCAAGTTAATGCTAAAAGTGTTTGATGTTTAAACACATCTTGTCAGGGGTTTGTTTTTACAAACCGCACCTAATTAACACGTTAAAATGTCTAGGTTTTTATGTCCAATCAAGAAGCTGGACGTCCTCCAAAGCGCAATTTTCTAGTTAGCTTTCTTCTTCACTTCAGTGCGTTTCGTGCCACCTACTGAAGAAATGTTCCACTAAATTATGGTGCTACTGTTACGTTTGATGACCAACGCTAAAAAGTATCGTCTTACACCGTTCTGTAAGACGGCCCTTATGATCGAGCCGGTTGTTCTGACATGCTGTGTGCACCACTAAACATGTCCATTTTAGTTCCTACTCGGGAGTGACAAGAATACTGACTGTCCACAACTACCGACCGAAAATGAAATCGTTTCTGAATACAGTTTGTAACAGGTTCAATGGACAAAACAAACCACGGAACTGTCATGGTCTCTGCATGTGGACGGCGTTTGTGGTAAAGTAAGAAGACTTACACTTTATGTTCTACGTCTGAAATTTCATTTGAAAACGCACAATCTTGTTTTGTCTTTGTAGAGAAATACTATTGTTAGTGTCTATATTGCTTTCCAGTAGTCGTCCGCCGTCTTGGTATCACGCATTTCGATCATTTCTCTAGAACTCGATGAATACAGGGGTATGTCTCGTTCTCATGTCAATCGATTTGTCGTTATTAATCATTTCGGGTCCTGTAAGTCGCTCACTTTTAAAATTTTGCCCGGTTAGGAAGCTCCTCATTATATTAATCTTCCCGTTCGTATATCCGTAGCCTCAATTATGTCTGGTGACAAATCTGTATATCCCGGTATCCATATATACGGATGGGCGACGACCGTATTCCGAAGTAGCTGTTGTACGGACAACTGAAATCAGATAAGCGAAATCTTGGTGGCCAAAAACGAAGACACCAGCATGCTGTGCAGGTAAGTCTTCCATGTTGTAACATTGATTTGTGATGTTAGGAAGACGTAGTGCTGAACCGGACAGTCTGGAGGAATGCGATTCAGACGGGCGTCAGTGAGTTCAACGAACAGCTATTGCGTGGCCGAGAACAAAAACGCCCGATACGCAAGGGAAACATCGGTGCCATAGGTCGGAGTGACATGACCATATGGCGTTGCGATGTGCGCGGCCGCGAATGCGCTGGCCGTTTGGGATCAATAGGTCACCAGCATACTCATAGTGCACCGTTGGCGAAGAGACGACCAGTACGTTAGGCTCAGGTAAATTATACCAGTATAGCCATTCTATTTTCGTCTATGATTTCATCGACCAAGACCATGGGGGTTTGGCAACTAATCCGCTCTTCTTTTCAGAAACGTGAATGTCTGTGGTCGTCTACCCATTTTCCCCCGGTTTTGCTGGTGTATTGTTTGGTTAATGGTTTGCCTGTTCTTTTCCTAGTCCAGCCTGACTTCTCCATTTTTATTAGTTTTTGAATGCAGTAACATTCACTCGTATACTAAAATGCTTCTTGTATTATATTTTACATATCACAATTCACATCTTGTCATTAGTCTCTCTCTCTCTTTGTTTTCCGAGAGATAAAGGTTTTCTTTTCCTGCCAACCAATTGGCTAATCAGTATTGGCCATGTGGACACAAAGGCCTCACTCACACATATATTGGTCACATTTCCTTGGGTTTACATTGGATACGTGGCGTGAGTGGAACCGCAAGTAACGCAGCGCAAAGCACTTGCAATGATGGCTAAAACGCACGGGTCCTTTGGCTTCGGTCACTGTGACAGGCTAATCCGTTTCGGATGTCGCCAACCGTGTGCTTTAACATAACCTGTACGAGAGTTCGTGCAATAGACAGTTTTGCAGGCCAAGCGTCTTTTACGGTCACAACAACTTAACGATGATTGAACCCAAGAGAAATTTCAGCTCACTAGGAAAGGTGGACATCACTGTGTACTCGCTGACAAAAAACTGAAACACCTATAGGTTTCACTGGTCAGAATTCGTGACTAATCATATATAGGACCTCTATACACTTCCTTAACACTTGAACGCTTAGCCATTCTTTTATATCAAGGCTCAAAATAATGTTTGGCGAATCTTATAGCCAAGATTTTTTTCAACACTTTCCGACAAGTTATTTGTTATTATTCTTTTAAATGTGATCGAAGTTGAAGAACTTGTTTCCGTGCAATTATACCTCTAACCTGAGTACCCCCCCGGAACAATCGAGGTGTCATTCTGACAACTGTGCTACTCACAGTTCTGAGAACACTTTGCAATGAGTCAAGCACTGGCTCACACACATTTACAAAGTATCGACCGTCACAACCAATCACACTACTTTTGTTTCGTTTAACCTTCTAGGCCTAGTTTGATTATACACACGCTCAACCATCTTGCTGAATTTGGTGTTACATTTTGAGTGAACTTTGATTGTAAGTTATAAAATTCCACATTGCTCGATCTAGAAGAAAAAAACTTGGCAATATTTGTTACACCAATCAAATAGAACTGTTAGGAACAGGTTTTTCATCACCCGTTTAATGACATCATCCTAAACTCAGTGTGGTACAGCGGTTGTGTGGAAACTGTGCGTCTGAACCATTGAATAGGTATAGCAAGCAGCTGAAACAGAAACATTCGACAACTCTTAGGGCTATCAGAAGGAAACCAGAACAGAACAATGACCGAAAAGGGTTCATAATTTAGTTAACAACTCAATCTGGTGAGCCGAAGAGACAAAAACAAAATATTCATTATCTTATGTTATTAGTCGTAAAGATCCAAAATAAACCAAGAGCCTATCGATCCCGTAGTAGCTGTCGCTTTTTACTCAATACGGTGGTTTTGGTTCCCGCTGTTTACACACCTTGTCCTTGATGTCTGTTAAGTTTCTAACAAAAGATTAGGTTTTTTGTTTCTGATAGCCAACTTTCATAAAAAAATTTTAAGAATTCTGAGAATTTGTTTATTTTCTGTGCTAGTCAAACGAGTTCTCAAACAGTGAACTTCAGGGCAAGAGATAAACTGAAGGTGAACGTGTACCCCCATCAGTGTGCGTCTCCACACTTCAATTGCCCAAAAGCAGCAGAGTAAAATAACTTTTCAGCGAACCGTTATAGAATTCATTGAGTGATTAGAAGGTCAGCAGTTGCTGGTGGCATCGAACAACGGATAACCCGACACAGTCTGCAATGATAGTCTTCCTATTAGTTCTAAAGGTCTGGGTGTCATTTTTACCAAAAATGAGGGCTATTCACCTGTGTTTTGTTGTAGACTGTGAACTGTTCGTAGGGTGTGCTATTAACAAGCCGTAAGGCATGTCACACTGAATGGTTCGTTTCTCCGGTCCTAGTGTGGTGTTCCCCAGGGTAACCCACCGTCTCCGCTTTTATTTATCACAACAGTGGACGAGGCGGTGGCTCTATCTCGACCGGAGCTTGGTTACCAGTACCAGTTGTCTACGCCAACGATCTGATCCTTCTGACTGAGAATCCCACGCGTCTTTCCGAGAGTCTTGAAGCCGCAGCTAATGACCTGGAACTATCCGGGCTGAGGATCAACACACATAGGACTAAGTTCATGGTCATTCGTTGTGACCATGAACACAATGCAACCGCTATCTCTGACGAGTCTATTCACTTCGGCCAGGACATTATCCACTCACTAAGCGCCTCCGAAACGGTGATCTATCTCGGTATCCCGTTCACCTGAGAAGGTGAAGCGTTCACTAATCACCGTCTGCAACTACGTACGATGCTGGAAGAAACCACCAAAGCGTCCTTGAAGTTACATCAATGCTTAGAACTCCTGAGGTAATACCTGATCCGGAATATGAACCACTCATTGGTGTTGAACCGAGTCCACCGTAACACGCTCAAAATTATGGACTGGACGATTCGCCAGTTTGTTCGACAGTAGCTCCGCCTTCTTAAAGACACACCTATCAGCTACATCCACACCCAAATTCGTCTGGGCGGTCTGGGTATCCCGAGTTTGTCCACCACTATTCCCATCTCGCGCAAATCTCGAATGCAGAGATTTCCTTTCAGTCAAGTAACTTTTCATTCGATGACTGGACTAGTAACGCTTGCTGTTGTTCTAAGAGGACTCGTCAATTGTCCGGAGTTGCTAACTATGCAGCGCCCCACGTTTGACAGACTGCTTGTTTTCACATTCACCTTTTTACACATCTGTTGCTTAATTTTGATGTCACCGTTTTTTCTGCCCTCAAACGAAAATGTGTATATTGTTCTCCAAAACAAACGATACATAAATGCTAATCATCTGTCTTATGTTGTAGACCGTCAGATGTTCGTAGGACGTGTTACTAACAAGTAGAATGACAGAGTCCATTAGTTAACTGAGACGCAACTATGAAAAAGTTCATCTTTGCCTGGATTCGAACCGACTGAAATGAAACATAAAAGTAATTTACTTTCAATGTTCAGCAGTCGCGTTGGCCGATTCCAGTTTGAACTGTTTGTGAAAACCAGTTTGGGCAATCAGTCTGCTAGACCATTTGGTGGATTCCATATGACATAGTAGGTAGAGTAGATAACTTAATTCGAATATGAATTCTCTGGGCTCCCTATAGGATGTCATAGTTTAACTGACAGACCTCTTACCGTATTGAAGGATTGTTTTTATAGCTGGTTCGAACCCAGCGGAAATCCAGAGTTATCGCAGCTGGTTCTCATATAAATTCATCGGACGTTTTTCTTACGAAGAAGATTACATATCATGATAATCCAGTGTTCACACGTACGGTGTTACCGAATCATGCAAGTCGTTGAATAAGTTGTCAAAATGATCATATGGTCGGTCAATAGTTAATCATAAGCCTCAACCTGAAGTTGCATTCCCTATTGAGTCGAGAATAAAATAAACTACTGCTAATAGCATTTACTTTACTTTACCCAGTCATTGAGCAGAAAAAGGTTTAATTGACATTTCGATCAGTGGGAACTGTTGCAACGTTCCACTTTCCAAGCCATGAAATTTGTATGGTAATTAACTATTTGTGCTTAGGAAGTCCAGGGGTTCTTTTTATGATAAGCAAAAGGTAAAGCAATGTTCCGTACGAAGAAAACAAACTGACTATGGCATTAAGGTATTCCACATTATCGTGAAAAGTGAAGAAATAAATTTTGTTTCCAAAACTTTGAAGTCTATCATGAACCGATTTCCCATTGTCGAGAACGGCTAAGCTGAAAGTGTGGTAGTCACAACCGCCGATCAAGTGAACCTGCGGTAGGCATTTCCAAACCACTGTATGCTAAAAACGCCACGGGTCTGACACACCTATTCAAAGAGAGCTGATATAATTTTAAAAATATGTATCAATTTTGCAATCGTTCCGTTTTCTACTGTTTGAAATCGTGGTTGCTCGTGTCAGAAGTGTAACATGATATTTTACAAACGAACGTATTATTGAACTTCACTCTGTTCGAACGAAACAATTCTCACTTCCCCTTCTTATTCATTACTGAGCCCGGTCAAGAGATTGTCAATCTATGGCACAAATTATGTTTGATCTAATGTACATTACCATGTCAATAAGAAGCAAATTCTGGGGAAGCACAGAAGTTTATTCTGTGACGGTTTCTACTTTGTGTTGTGAGGATTTTAGCTTTATGAAATCCAGTTTATGTGGGCAAGACACGGTGAGTAAGAACTTTATCGGAATCAACAAAACCAACTTGTTCGAATGGCTTGTACCTTGCTAACATCTACAAATTTATCAGAAAAATAACAAGAAAGGTAATCAAGGGATTTCACACCAGCCAGTATTTGTTGCTGTGTAAGCTGAAAATTGAATTTTAGCTTGGATATTGTCAGATGACGCTCACAAGTTTTATACGTGGTCTAATTAAAAAGCGAATACTGAGTAGGTTTCAAACGGAATTCACTCGTCTGTTGAGCAGGAGATTTCAGTTTGCTAGAATGATGTGTGAAGAACGTCCTACGGAAAGTTCTGAGATCACCACGTAGTTAACTTGGTTTTGCTCCGATATGAACATTACGCTGTCTTTTTTCCTGCAGAGGAGCAGGTCCATTTCGTGCCATAAAAAAATTGTTTCCTGTATGTTTTGAGACATCCTCTTTTTCATAGAAGTTATATAGGGCCAAAAATGTTCCCATCATATGCAAGTGTTTCTTAGATGGAAATATCTTTCTTTAAGGTTTCTTCCGGGGGAAAAAAGCAGTGTAGTATGTTCTCTTCGAACCTTACTGATCTGATGGTGGGCCAGAAGAAGATCTGCAAGTGGCCAAACGTTTGCAATTTCCTCTGGAGAAGAACTGAAACGTTCAATAAAACACGTTCATAAAGGCCTGCTTTGAGTTCTTAAGTATGCAGCCGTTCGAAATCGCTCTTGTTTTCTTTTAATTGTGTCATACTAACATCCTGATTACAAAACAAAATTTTAAATTGGGCCCAACTGTGAGTTGGCGGAAGTAAGTGGGCGACTACAATCGGGATCTGATGTTGCAGTTCACTCAACACTTTTGGATGCAGCCTACGATCCACGCGGTTTGAAACCGGAACATCAATGCGATTAACTACGAGTTTATGCTAAACCCAACTTGAAACGCATCGTTCCGAACAAGTAATCTGAATGGCGTATCCAGCTACTTTGATACTATATCCCGCCTTCACTTCGATGATTCCTTAAAAAAACTATCTACTGATCTTCCAGCTTAAAATGATGGCAGACTGTTTTGGACTAGTGTCAAAACCATTGTATTTTTGTTTGTATAAATTATGAACACCATACTACCAGTTTTATTATTGTTTGACCTTATTCGGTGAGAACAATATGGTTGAATTTCAAAGTTTCCGCTTAACAAAGAATAGTTTGGTGAATATTACCATTAAGAATACTATAAAATACCATAATAATAATAATAATAATAATAATAATAATGTCGAACTATCGTGGTAACTGCGAATATATGCTTGCAAACTGATCACATCCAAACTGAATACTAACATGCAAACAATGTAAAATGATATTAATCCCAGTATCTCAAGCAATACCAAAAACAAGTGTTCCAATGAATTATAGTCCCGCATATTGATATGAGGGTTTCTGATTCGAGTTCGTTAGAATTATTCGGGGCAGACTATCTCTCCCGGTGATCGGTCCGGAAAATGAGGAATGTCAGTGTAACAGTGAACATCATGTATTCAAAATACTATTGTGAGTTCGGCTTCCAATGTGTGCTGTTCTGGCCATTTCTTTTTACTCCTCAAAATATGTGAATTTCAGACAAACCTACCCACCAATTGCGGTTTACATATCCACTAAAACACAATATGTATGCCAATACTAGTCTAGCTCGACAGCCCCACAATTCAAAATTGATTTTACGCTTCACGGAAAAGTTACTCACAATCGTCTTAACTATGCCCATTTCGAAACAACAAACAAATATCACTCTTCAGTTCTTGGGTAAAAATCTATAAAATGCACAACTACTCACTCACATGTGGACAAGAGCACCCAATATTGGCTGGGCAACGTAGTGGTCGGTTCAACATCAGCACACTTTGACCATTCCGGGCGGCGCGCATCCTGAACGGTCGTGCACTGAAACAGAACAAGCGACTTCGAAAGCTCGATTGTTCTTCCAGTTCTAGCAAATGTTTCCACGTATTACGTGGGCTGTTCACCATCACTTCGTACCGATTCAAGATTTCGTATCGTTTCCCTGTGGGAACAGAAGCAACAAGAGAAGGTGAGTCGTTTCAGTTTTAGAAACCAAAATTGTCGACTAAAGTTGGTTGACAGGTTACGATAAGTTTGGTAGCATTTTTCTACACACTGTCCTACGTTATCTTCAGTCTTGTATAAATCGCATCTGAGGTATTCTGTCTACTCATTTACCAAATGGTCGAGGCAGCGCATTCATAACAATGGTGCATCGATGTCCGTACATAAAACGCTTTTGAGAGGGTACGATCAGGGCAGTAGACTATAGTTCAGCAGGCGGAAACTAACAAACGCAGTTCTTCCATGATATAAAAGCGATTAATGACAAATTCTAACTTCCTACTCACATATTTAGTATCGTGATATTTAAAGTATGAACGACTGACCGCTTAAAGTCTAAAGAGTAGCTCTGAAGAATGCCCCGTTTGCCAATGCATTGTAGGCCTAATGCTTTGGAATTCACTGCAAGGAGCGACTGGTCAATTACCAATGAAAGTAGCAAATATTCACCAAACTTCATTCAAGGGAATACCACATTGAGATCATACAGATCTATAAACAAATGGTGAGTTAGTGATTTATGCTACATATTCTCAGTCAAACACCTCTCCATGACCAGCTTCCTCGTCGGTTTGGATTCTTCAAACAAGTTTAGTATGAAAGGATATTCTCACTGTGGGCTTTCGCGTTCTCATCACTGGTTCTACGACCATTGATATCGATTGATCAGATTAGATATTTCAGATTGGGACTAGATTCAATCAGACTAAACTTGTTGGATATGGTTAGGTTTTTCTGATACGTTCAACGTGTCATGTATGACAAAATGTTGGTTGTAGAATTCACCAAACAGTGCTTAATTAGTGTGCAGAGTGTCGACCTTAAATTTGCTCTTGATTAGTTTTGTCGAATGTAGCGGAAAGGTATGATGAACTTTTGACCATAGTAGCACTTAGTGAATAGATTCGTGTTTTCCTCTTTTCTGCACATCACTGCGCGTTTGTCAAAAATTTCTTGTTTAATGGTCAGTTTGCAACATCACTTGTGATCTCTCCATTTTGAACGGTTTTCTACTGGATAACTTGAGTATCTGGTTAGTTCATCTTCAAGGTGCTAGGGCATTTCCACTGTATTGTTTGTCAATGGTACTGTAGAAATTTCAGTCGTTTCGATCACCTTTTCTTATTTTCGCTCGGATTATCAACCCAACCATCTAAGTCACCGTCACCGGATTCATCGAGTGCGTTTTGTTGAGTAGATTGTCTCAGAGATTACTTAACAAACTTCCTACGTGGATCCCTGCGTTGCTTCATTTTATCATCCAACAGCTGTATACTAGTGGTTTCTTTTATGCACGTGTGAAGATGCACGAACAATTTTGCGATGGACATCAAGACGTAAGAGACCAGCAATTCCTCATTCTCAGTCAATTTTTCACTTTAAATACAAACACGCATAAAGCACATCAAAATAGTCTGTTTCATTGGCAATAATACTACAACGAAACACCATACCGTTGTCATTTGTCCTTGTGGATTTGTTGCAAATCGAGACCCAGCAACTCATGATAAAGTGTAGTTCTGTTGTCCTGCTGACACGACAGCTTAAGCCAGCGTGCAATTAGTTACCTACTTCAATGTTACATTAGAGGCTACTGTTTGAGGCACAAATAAAAGTCGGTGCCCCCGACTTCAAATTAAATTGGACTGATTCGTTGTGATCACGTGACAGCACACACACGCAATTGCGAAATCAAATACATCCGGCTTCCTTTAACAACGATAGATGTGTTTTAATGCAAAAAGCAGCTGAGACTTCAGCCCGTCAGTATGTTTACCTGCTGTAATCAAGATTGTGCGCATAGCTGCATACCTAGGAGTTTGCATTCAGAAGTTTCTTCATATTTTCTCCCATCTATTACTACGAGTGTAGTCAACTGGTGAAGTATGATATTAAGTGGCTAGGTTTGACAATAACATGAGTTTTGTGTCTTCAGACAAAGAACGTCATTAACAGGGTTAGTAAATCAAGTATATGTGGGGTCCTTACACAAAGGTCAGGCAATTGAAACGGGCTAGAGTTTCAAATCTGTTTTCCTCCAGTTTTAACTTCCATCACTAGCAATGAGATTTGTCGTGAATGGAACAACACCCGACGCTCTGGAAACTCCTTTAGTCATTCTAGTAAAAAGTGTGCTGAATAATTTAATGAAAGCCGTGGTACTCCTAGAACGAAAGCATTATCTACGTACAATGGAAACCGCTAGCATGCACAGCAATGAATAAAGTGGTGGTACAATATGAACATATGAAAACTGTACGCGAAAAACCACTGGGAAATTCTGTTAGACAGATTTACTTCGTACGTTGATCGTAGGCGTGTTACACTCAATTACGAAACGAACAATTAGCCGACAAGAAACAAAAAGTACCACCGACTTTTAATAACTTGATTCATTCCAAGTTAGTCGTAGCGCAACTCTCAAACATTTTGAATTACACGACGGACGCTTGTAAATGAGAAGTAACACGATATCAAAGAACTTGGTGATTTCACGCAGTTGCACATTAGGATCATTCGGAACGATAAAGCTACTTCAGTTCTCTGTCTGACCTGAGCTAACTGCCTTTTGGTCGATGAATTCGAGCGAAGGCTGAGTGCCACACATCCAAAATCAGAAATGTTCACTGAGTGACTAAACTAATTCGGTATATAAAGCCATGGTTCCTGTATTCAACCTTTCAGTTGCCCTTTAAATATGTGAATCACAGACTAGCAAGTAGACACAATCGTTGATTGACAGAACCAAACCGTTGAGTCCTTGCCAATTAATGATGAGTAGTAAGGGATTGTGGTTGATATGCTTTGAATATCATTCACAGGTGATCGAGGATGGCGCGCTTCCACAGAAGTTCCAGTCAGTCTGTATGAAGAGAAAGCACTATACTCCAGTTTTGTTCTGCTCAGAGCGAGTAAGCAATAAAAATATTGCTCATGTTTAAGGACTTCTGAACCCAGTAATGGGATCGTCCTGCGGGGTTACAATTACTATATCCACTATTGAGATGATTGAGCAACACGATTATCACACAATGAAAAATGGTTGAGCCTTCATATATGATAATTCGACCGCGCCTGGTATGAGGTCAGTGGCACAGCGGACAACATAGTTGCCTCAAGAAGCATGGCCAGAGTTGTAATTCGGGTCACAGAAAGGATAAGCACTACTGATGAGCTTTCATGGGCCCCCGCTTCTAGTGAGAAGATTCGGCAGCTAACCTACGCTTGTCTCGGCTTTCTTAACCAAGGTCATGTAAGCTATAACAAATAGCTGACAACTGCTCTTTTCTTCTCCGATTATTTATTAGTTCATTTTATTCTTTAAGCGTTGCATGTTTGCAACTGGATGAGTACACAACATGCATTCATCTAGCGGATTTATGAGCAGAACCTACTGCCCCACATATGGAACAATATTAAAATAATAAACATGATTTGCACTAATCTTTAGTAGAAAATAAGGAGAGAGCCACAATACATGAAAATTCAATGAATTCAATTTCGGACAATCAAGAAGAAAACATCATGCCTAGTAAATATCTAGTGGTAACGAAGAAACGTCTGAGCAACATTTGAGGGTAAAACAATTTTCGCCGGACGGAATCCTTGTGGCTTACTTCTACAGGAAAGTAATAACACTTGTGGCTTTAAGTCTGATTGAGCGCCCACGTTGCTGCACATCTGGGATACTACTGCGTGCGTTATTGCAACTTTTAAAAATCTAAACAGCAAGCTCAACAAAAAAAAACATCAACCTGAGTTACTAAGTTCACCAATAAATTTCAACCAGTCTGTTTCCTAAAAGTCCACATGTATAAGCCTTCTAACACACTGTTAGCTTCAAGTGCGGGTAACGGCACAAATTGGCAAAGCAGAATGTGAAATTGGGTAATTTTGTTACAAAATTTTGATCAGCTTATCTCGGACTCTGTAAAACGGTATTATTAAGTTTCTGCGTGTTTCACACATTTTTTGAAATTTAAATATTATGTGTGATTGCCGCGTTGGAAACTCGATAAAAAGTGTAGTAAATCATTATGGAAGAGACAATACTACCGAAGAAGACCACCCGAAGTGGTTGAAACGTAGAGTATTACAACTTGCTAACAACGTTGTGTTATTCTCAATCCATTTATAAATATCAATCACATTTTTGCTCCCCAATGACACTCAACGTTAACACAAATTATGGACCAATAAGTCAAACGAGACCATCGTACTGTTTCGGAGCGAATGTGTTAACCACCATTCATGCAGATACAGGCAAAACTATCAAACTTGAACGAACACTGTATCCAGTTAGGTACTTCCTCTTAATGAAAGCGGGAGAATCCGATTGAATGTGGGGTATAGAAGCCAGCAACCATCTGTCGTCAAACCGATATGAGAGTTGACACGCAGAATAACATAAGTCCATACGAGTGTCACAAGACAAATATGAGAACAATTAAGATTTATCTTCTAACCCACAAAACATAGGAATACTTGTCTAAACAAATAATTTTGATAGGTCGAATGTATGCTTCACGCACTCTGACAGCATGTGCATGTATGCAGACAAATTATTAAATTTAAAAAAAACGTAGGCCGGATAAGGTTTACATAACTATGAATACGTATATGTACGCTCATAACCGGCTGTCTACCATATAGAGTTACCGGGGCAACTGCAAGGACAGGGCCAAACCCCTTATGAACATAAAGGATATGAAAATAAATCTGGTTGATCTACCTAAGACATTTGTAAGATTCAGTCTTACTAGGCTAGAATGGAAAAATTCATAGTACTGTCAATCTACAGTCCAGTTCAAATGTCTTGTGACATATACAAGCACATGTGACATGAAAAAAGAAACATTCGGCTGTACATGGATTTTTGTCTAAAAAAAAGCAGTGGGAGATACAAATACGAATCTTTTCCTTCAGGGTTCTTTAAGTAGGTCCCAGTGATAGGCTATTAGTGGAAGCCAACTTTTTCTGTGACAATCTGAAACAGGATACCCATTCCAGAGCTTTACAAAAAAGATCAAAATATAAAGAATGTCGTGATAAGATTGACGTTCAATTGCTATGTAGTCGACAGATATCAAGAAATCGTTGATAAGCATTGCCTAAAAGACTGTTCACTAGCATTTTCGTTTTTGCGTGATACAACGAACGATAAAGTTATTACCACCGGATCTCAAGTAATGGAGTATTCATAGCCCATTCCAATTACATTTCTTATTTTTGTTGCAATGAATGCTACCTAGGAATTACTGGTCGATTTCTAGGTACTTAATCCACTAGACATTCTCAAAAGTGGAAACTCTGGTTTCACCACCCTAGAATCTCGTGTCTTCTATTTGAACGTTAAACATATACTCTAAACAGAACCCATAATGCATACTGTCAACATAACCTATGTGTGATGCCACATCAGTGGGAGAAACGTCTTGTAATTTACCATTATGAGAGGGGAGACTAAAAGTTATGTGTATGGCCCGGCAAATAATTCGCATGGACACCTGCGTTCAAGTGGCATCTCCGCACAATAAGGAACCGAGAAAATTACAGCAAGCACCCACGAGTGTATGCGTGACGGTCAATATGTACCTGTTTCCTTCTGTGTACCTTTCTTTAGGGCCCAGTTACACGTACGAGCATTTTTAAAGTGTAGGAAACATTACTAAGCACATGTCCTCAAACTATGAATTCTCCAAATAACTGACTTGGATCTTCTGTGCTAAGTGTTTACAGTTTTAGGAATATGTCAACCAGTGAAAGTCCATCAGTTGCGTGTCGATATGATCCAACCGATCCATCTAGTTGAGGTTGACTAAACGAACAAACAAGCGCCAGTGGCAAGGCAGAGAGCTGACAGAGGTCGTAATGCAACCAGAGAAAACCAACGTTCAATGATGAGTCTGATAAATAGTTCGTAAGATAAACTAACTATTGCTCGTTTGCACATATTTAACGTCTTATATTACGTACAACATTATTCATGTGCACAAACTACTACCACAGATAATTTGTCTGGTTTTTTCTATTGAAAACCGCAGGTTAAATTTATTTACAAAGAACAATACACATATTTTGGTTTCATTTGCATGAAAGCACTGTTGGTTAATCTAACAAACTGTATGACATGCGAAATAAATGGAACTTTGGGAGTGCACCGAAACCGATTTACATGGTTCCTCTGCAAAGCAGATACATGAGAAAATGATGTGACACGTTGAACTTCGGGATTATGCAGAAATAATAAACAACTATTTACAGTTTTATAAAGAGAACTAACAAGTGGTACATACTGTAACATCGACTATCATTATTTACTGAAAATGTAATGTTAACAACAGTCTTCTTTTTTATGTTTACTCCATAGATAGGTGAGTTAAAATATAACGTTTCAAAACTAAAATCCCAAACCCCACTCAATATACAACTGGATTGTTAATATTGGCCTTTATAATATATCTACTTCAGTGCTGGTGTCTATGTGGCAGAGTAAAACAGGGATAGTGAAAAGAAACATCTAGACCCCGCAAATGAGTAAATAAATTGTTCGTTTACTACGCAGTTTCACATTGACGATCATCTGTCTCTGTTGGTAGAGATTCGCCACCTGGCAATAGCAACAGCCTCGGCAAACTGAAGAAGTTACCAAATGCTCATTATCTAAGTTATTTTAAACGTGTCAGTAATGACTACCTTGTGTTCAGAGGTCAACAAGTGGCATTCAATTATAGATGCTGCCTACTGGCAAGACAACATGATAAATAATTGTCCCAAACCTGAACGTCATCTTACGGCTAGCTTGCTAAACTGATAATTTAATGGAACAAGTCAGTCCACGATTGTGAACAACAGTCAGCCGAACATTCTACAGAGCTTCCATCGTGGCACTATATTCAACCCGTCGAATATCAAACCCTCTGGTGGAAGTGACATTACTTCGGTACGCTAAATCTCATTGTATATACTAGTTTCAATTTGGTTGACAGGGTCACCTGCATGGTCAGAACGCAACGACAAATACGCAGTCGTGTAGTCGATCGTGCTCCGGCTTGGAAAGAATGTGAGATAACATGGGCTCTGGTAAGTGGTGTTGTGGAACTAGTGCAACGCCGGATGATAAAGTTCAAATCTGTTTGCCTACTTAGAAACTAAGCAATTGCTAACCTTACAAACGCACCAGGACTAAATAAGTATGACGGAGACTATCTAGAAGTTGTTGAAAGATGTAAAGTTTCTACACACATTAACGTAATTCGAGATTATCTTTCGTTGTAACTCTCAAATGTAACTTAAGCACTCAATACCGACCAGAACGTATACTATCTGGTGGCTCGTGTGAAAACATTCACTTTTCTCATGAAATATTAAGAAGAATCCACTGGAGTTTCTTAAAAAAAAAAGCTAATATGCCTCAATAGGTGCATTGACCAGTTAGGAATAATCTAACGGTTCAAGGAGATTTTTCCAAATGAACAGAATGTAACAAATAAACGTCTTTTCTGGCCTAATGTCATATCCCTCTTTGTTAACATCTCATTGAACGAGACGATTACATTTCTCGGATATCATATTAAGAACAATGATTTCAGTGTGGTACTATCAGTAGAAGAGTTGAACATCGTTACACCTACAATATCCAGTTTAAGTACTGTACCAAGGTATATCGTAAAAAAAAGACAGAGTAACAAACAGGGTGGACATTAGGACCATTATTACCTTATGTCTTTGAGGCAATGTAAGAAAGTATTTCTTTAGCTGGCCATATAAAATCGGTCACAATTTATAAACGCTGTGTAGATGATATCATCTGTATAACAGATGAATCGAAAAGCCTCAGTGAGATATTAACGCATTTCAACTTTGTCCATAAAAATGCTCATTTTCTCTTAGAACTTAAATCTCTCAATTGTGTCACGTTTCTAGACACGAAAAATGTATTGAAAACAACTTAGGTGGGTCTTTACACAAAATTAGGTAGTTTAGTAACATTAAGACAAAAGGGAATTTGGTCTAGTGTCTCACGGACAGGTTGCGAATGTATGCGTTAACGACAACACAAGAGAGGAACGACAAGCTCTATTTCATGCACATATTGAGACTAGCTATCTAAAACAGACTTTCGTAAGAAGAGAATTATTATCGCAAACGGAGATAAACTACAAACTACAAACAAGGATGACAGTGTGACGTGCGGTCAAAACCAACAAGCGCGTACGGATTGAATCTGAGTTGTATAACGCATCAAGTTGCTGTGTTGTTGACGCTGTTTTAGGTTTCGTTTGTGTAAATCGCGTGCATGACTTACTGGGCCATTGGCTCATGCTTGTTCGTGTTGTTTCCTTTTGCAGGACCGTTTCTGAAACAACTTCTTCGGAAGAACGCCGTCTACGGTATCTCCACGTCGCCCTAAAGTTGCTTCACAAGTTTGACAGGCAATCAGAGTAGAAACGGTCGGCCTCCATGTTACGATAGCACCGCCGAACGCATAACCAGGAGAATTAATGCGGTTAATAATCATACATATTTCGCGGTTCACTTAACTGTTCATTTTAGGTTCGAACCAGTTTTGCGCTCCCAAAAGAAACGAATATTTCTTGTTCATGTCATCGTTTTTTATGTTTACCATTTCCCTGGTTCCTGGGGAACAGGTTACTTTGTCCACACAACACGTTTAGTATCCAGAATGTAATGTTTAATAACAGTGTTAGTCCAATGTGACGCTAACGAACTTTCACAATCAGTGGTGCTGCTGCCCCATCAACCATTCAGTGGAGGGTAGGCTGTAGAACGCACTCAGTTGTTCTGCATGCATGGTAAATTCAGCTTGTTCGTACGAGTAAAATTCAAAGCTTTCTGGTCTCGTCCGCCAGTATATCCATAGAATTAAACCCGTTTAATGGAAGGGTCGCATAACACCGGCGTGTTTTCGGAATAAGTAGATCAAACGTTTTGCTGAGCGTGCTGATCACGGTAAACAGAATTCGGCAGATTGATTGCAGGTCAAAAATGTCTTACTATTCCTCGCGAAGCCAGGAGTTATCCGTGAGACCTGATTTCGACCAGAGACGACAGTCTAGTGGACACAACGGAAAATGGCTCTAACAATACACCTTGCTTAAATAGTCTTACCGATTTCCCAGAGGGGTCCTTAGAAATGTAACTACCTGCAGTTCGAGGCACCACTAGAAAAATACGCAATCGAATTTAACGGCGAGTCCGCTGAAATTTTTGTTTTCTTTCATCCTACATCAACACTTCTTCACTACTATCCGTTGTGCCGCCTAAACATACTATACGACAGCAGCTTAATTGAGAAGATTAATACTTCTTCGTGTACAAATTAGCCTCTGAACACGGGTTCACTGTAAGTAAACATCTGTTAGAAAACAAGCAGAACGTATGTTTACAACGAAAGATGTTCTCATTGATACAATTTTTTTCCAAGATTTTCCAAGTAGCATTCATGATATGATTGTTTGACGAATGAATACAGCATCTTTTATGACTAACGTGTGTTAATCGCAGAAAACCGTTGATCTATTAACAGGGTTTTCAAATACAGATGGCACCGTAAACAGTTGCAATCAATCACAGTGGTTTGACTCACCAGTAAGATATTCTACTAAACCGAACACATGGAATGTTTTAGCCATTAATGCTATACTCGAAGGAAGGTAAAGGTTAGTGAAAAGTTACTTATCGTCTTACTAATCAATCCTCTAACAGTCGGCTTCTTACAGCCACGGCATATCATTTTTTCGCGTGATTACGGACATTTAATAAGTCTGGATGCTATGCGGAGCGTATTTTATCACAGTTCAAACTTTAATTTCAAAAACGGTTGAGTCTACAAGATTAACGAAGTTTTGACGTTAATTTAGTGATTGCACAGCATATACTTAATCCAGAGATTATGCGATGGTTGGACCGGTTTTAAGAAATGGAAAGGCAAGGTTTGCCACACACTAAGGTTTAGTTATTTTTAGGATCATCTGTCAATTTAAACGTATACCGTTTCTGACTTTTCCATAGGTATGTGTGTCCCAGTTCATCGCGTACTTCAGCGTAATCTCTTAAGTTTGCAACCACATTCTTGTACATAACTTGCTCATTCGTGTGGCACACGTAAAGTATAATGCACATACTTCAGTATACCCCTTGACAAAGTTGTCCTTGATTGTTTGTTCGGTAGTTCTGTGATCTCGCTTGAATCTTACATTTTCTACGTTAAATGTACGTTGCATCTGTCATGTAATATCATGTCTCAGATATTTCGCGTATGATTTAAGGACACCAGTGTGAAAGACATTTAGCCTCAGAAGTGACTTATTGCATGAAGTCCCTTACAAGTTATGTTAGAACATGGAACGAACCTGTGCACTCATTTGCATGGTTGTTGTGTATCCGCAGCAGTGCGTTGTCGTTCGCACTGGTTTCACGATGAGACCTACCGTGTAGTTCCCGAATGTACGCAGTGTACTACTCACAAACGAAGGTTTGATATAAAGTGATTGACATGAATCTGAGAATCCCAAGGAGAGAGCCAAGATCTAACAGTAATGATAGTCTTATTGTGAACACCTCGTCTCGAGACAATTGTGAAAAAAATTCTATGACGCTGGTTTGAAGTTGCTTTTGGATACGGCACCCTATCTTGCATTGAGCTACGCGTAACAGAATGCTTTGTATATGACAACCGATGCGAATGACTGTGAACGCAATCTTGTGATCGACAGTTGGCTGTTTTAAGTTCATAGGCTTATACGTGGTTTTGTGCGTGTTCTACAATGAGCTACACCCATAGTTCAACGTAATATGGTTGCACTGATGATTGCTTAAGATACAGCACAGCCTTGATCACTTGGTAGGCAACGGTCAACCGTGAAATATATGAAACGTTGGTACCCGGAGTTAGAAAAACCTATCCAGAAGTACGCACAAAGCCCCGAAAGACTATGTGAGGAGGAACGGAGACATTTTGTACACAATGGTCAGTATTCAGGAAAGAATGAGAAAATAGCTTACAGCCTCCGCATTCTCTACGACAACATCATAGACGTATCGGACAATTCAACCTGCCAATCTACGTCTAAAATGATCCAGACAAAACAGAAGTAAGGAAGTTACCCCCCGAAATTCCAGGCCTTGAGAGCCTCAAGGTACGACACATCGCCCGCCTCATTAAAACGTTCATATTTGCCATCTCAGATACTTTAGGTAAAACACATGACTGTTTTGTTTGGCATATTTTAAAAAGAATGGAAGCATGTGATTTTCTTCACTATCCGTAAGGTACACAACAGTTCAAAATTTATAAGTATTTGGTTGTTAATCTACCATTCTTATAACATGTGGGTATCATCGTGAGTGTATGCTTCCTTAAGGCAAATGACAAATACTTAGCAACAGATAAGCTAGTCAAGAGAATGACTTTCCTTTTTTCAGCCAGCAAAGTTTCCAAGAAAAGGGGCTCATAACAACGACCGAGGAGGAAAGGCAGATGTACTACGCTCAAGCCGCTTTAAAGCCTCTAGGTTTATCAGTCACAGATTGTTGGTTTTCAAACTGGAAAAAATATATTCTTTAGACTGTAAAGAACGAAGATGCTCCTAAATCTATAATCATGTCAGTGTTGCACGATTACTGAACAAAGAAGCCCCAGGACAATTAATCAGATACATACTGCAAATCAGCCTGCAAAATAAGACGTAAGCAAGCCAACGGAACTCGAAGCACAACCAGCCAACAAACGTCTTGAAGTTATTTTAACTTAAGATGGTTCAACGAACGGGCGATTCATCAATGTACGAGTAAACGATAGGTTCATAGACTCATCGGTTGTCACAGGAAGGAGGAAGAGTTTTGTTCTCGAGTTCCCGTCACTGTTTTGGTTGGGAAAAAACTGCGGTGGATGAATTATTGATGTGAGGAAAAAGTGAACAGAAATCGATAAAAGGAAGCCTCAATGAAGCTGCTGATGGGCAGTCCTATCGGTAAGGAACACTGAAACACACTGAATCAATATTCTATCAGATATGTGCATCTAATGACCTGTGTGAGTGATTCAAGATGATGGTTAGGAAAATCGTAGCATAGGTTGCCTCTCATGTGTGTGCCAATCAATTAGACTTCAAAAGTTTCCAACCGAGTCGGTTCTGGCTACAGTAAGGAAGGACCATCTGCAAATTTACCTACCTATTCCACAACCCAGTGTTAACGAGTGACCACTTAGACGTTTACCCTTGTTTGGTGGAAAGAGATGTGCCAATGGATGACTTGGGGTGCGGAGTATTCTGTAAGTAAGAATTCGGTATCCCTTGAGTCGTCTGTAATCCAGTGAGAAATTGACCTAATTCAGCTATTCCCTCTAAGCAGGAAGTTTCCCTGAGCTCTATAATCCTTGTAGTGATCCATCTCTATACACTTTCAACAAGTACCAAGTCATTTTTGAAACAAAGGCAATGAGTCTGTGTGTTCGTTTTCGGGTGTGGGCGGATGATGGAATCGGACACAGTGGAACGATCCACAAGTCCTTTTCAGAAGGTTCAAGGTCATTAACTGTATTTCAGCCATGGCTGCACAATCTGCAGACCGACTCAAATGGCTATATCCACCCAAAAGAAGCCGACAGGGATATAGTTATATGCCAATTTCAATAGCTTTGTAACGTTGAAGAAGAAGAGGTTACTTATTCACAATCTCACAAACGGAGCTCGGCTGACATCATCGAACAGGATTTTGTTCATATTCCCAACATCCTGAGGCAAAACTGCTATCCGGGAAGATTTATTGTCAAAAACATGGCAAGAAGATCACTAAACCCTCTGGCCGTTCGAGTGAATCAGAAAGATGTATTTGTCAACCTGCCATTCAAAGGCAATTTAGTAGCGAAATTCCTGAACCGTGGATTCTAGATATCATCAGTTCGAACTTACCTGGCCACAATACTGCGATCATGTATTGCCGGTAAACCCACGCTGTTTCCTAGCGTGAAAGACGATGCTTGTTCACGGAATATATTGGACGCATGACGAGCTTGGTAAACCCACAAAGGAGCATTACCCAACAAGGCTTATGAGCGGAACCAGGAAATCAGTAACTAGCTCTACTGTACAATGTCTGGTAGACACTGGTCCAAACGTAAACCCTAGTCATTCTTTTTGTGTAGCCTACAGAGCGCCTAGGAAACAACTGGGGTCAATACAGTGTCCAAACATAGTGAAAGCTGATGCGACCTCCGACCGATTACATCATCTCAAGTTAAGTCGTCATAAGAAGCCCACCCATGCTCTTGAACTCCCTTGGTCCAGTAGTCGCCTACGGACGAACGTAAACCCCATTCATCATGGGTTAACACTGGCAAACTGCCCCAATCACCCTACTGATGGCTAGGACTGAATGGATTGATTATTAATTGCTAAATTGTAACTGCTATCGCCTTAAGCTTCAGCCGACATCTGTTTTTGATCTATATAGCTGTAATGGGCAGATGAAGAATTTCCCAAAAACGTGTAGTCGTCAACTTCTTAATGTGCAGACTAAAATACTCTGTTAGTAGATTTTCTAAGTCTCGTTTGCATATTGATACGAGTAACTCTGTGTCACCACGTAAGTAGTAGTCGGCACAGTTATGATGGCAAATATACATGACTACATATTTCACAACGAATGGCAAGTTATTTTCTATATACCAGTGGATTGGACAGTTCAAATCGTTGTGTATGGTTATCACCTCTTGTGAACACTCTAGAACTTTTGTGTTATCCACGTAGAGATTGTGTTGTATAGTGTCACAACAAAAGAAACAAACAACATGGGTCCCAACACAAATTTCTGCGGAACGCTGCTGTTGAGATGAGACCAGTCTCATAACTGTCTATTCACTTTGATGTTGGACCTACGTGAGTATGCACTCATTGAGGCCACACGTTTTGAGTCTCCGTAGCAACATGGAGTGATCAAACCGGTCACAAGCTTTTGCAGCGCCAAGATAGACCACATTAATGGCCAGTCCTGCTTAGGAAACCTTCGTCCGAAAGCCACGAGCAAGCAGAAGATTCATGACGCACGAATATCCCCTAAGGAAACCATGGTGCTTGTTGGTGAAAAGTTCAGGGTCTTCAACTTTGGTCAGAATAGATTTGTCTTGTAGAAATTCCATTACCTTAAGCACCACTTAAAGCAATGTTATTGGTCAATAGTTTTCTGCATCACCTCTGCATATACCTTAGAAGGTGTGAACCGATTCCAGACCTTGGACAGATGGCCAGCTGATGACAAGTGAACAATAAGTTCTGCAAGCAGCTTTTCAAGACAGCAAAGGATAGCAAATCTCTACCGGGTGATATGTAGGCAAGCACGTTCACTAATTTGAATCCGAATTGTGTCGGCAAAATGTTGAGGTACTTCAGTTAAGTTGCTCGCTAGGTCATCAAGCCTAGTTCATGATTGGCAGTTATGCACATTTATGTTCTGTTTACCCAGAGTGTTGGCTGCCTGTATTGACAAATCCCCAAAGCAAAGGATAATAATTTGGGGAAAAATGGCAAAACAAAGCACCTATTTAAGATTTTATGAACTGAACCCCGAGAACTAGTGTGTATTGACCAGCTATCTTGTGGCTTCTTCAAGGGTCCCGAGCTCAACCACGTTTTCCCGCTTGTCTGTTCTGCATGTATAATTCTGTGTATGCCTGCTACAGGAGGCCTGACACAAATTCAATGCCACTTCCTTTAGTCGTGCAAATAAGTGCATGCAACAAATATTTGCCCTTTTCCTAACGACTCATCTATTATTTCATTCTTCAAGGTCGTTTGACCCGGACCTATTCGACCGTTGTTTAACGCACTCGAAGGTTCCACGCACTTTTCGCTTGGCGCCCTTCTGAGTGCGGCCGGGTGGGCTGTGGCCCACCTCGCGCTTCTTCCCTTTTTCCTCTTGGTTGCTGCCGTTGGTCCCAGACTGGAAAAGAACTAACTACTTATCATATTTTAAAACATTACTGGGAATAGATGGTTTGCTTCCAAATCTTGCTGCGTTCTCTAGTTCGATGCCTGTTGGGACTACGTTTCGCTTGCTCTTCAAAGAAGGCATAAAAAATTGTTAGTGGACGAGAATCTACCGAATACCCACTTGTCCGCTATGGGTTTCAGTACTAGTTGTTTTATTTAACAGTTTCACCAACCGGTTGGCCGCTTCACGAAACAAATTACCTGCACACCGTGTAGAGGCTTCAAGTCCAGATGCACTTAAGTGAATACTGGACATAGGTCAGAATAATGTGTTCCATCTTTTGCGCTAGTCTGGGGCACAATTTTGGCTTTCCACGTTGATGTAAGCCAAAAATATACATTCTCTTGTTTTCTTCCTCGAAACCGTCACTCTAACGAATTGTATTCATGCTGAAAATAATCTGGTCAACCTTCAGGTCACGTCAATGAATTATCAGATGACCAATAGGCGTGAGTCTTTACAAAGCTGAATGTGGAAGGCACGCTGGCTATCGAGGCAAAATTGAAGGGACATGACAAGACAGCGACCATACTTAAAATCCAACGGTTGTATACTCCATTGCTTGGGCAGCACACAAAATTTTGTAGTGACGTTTGACCCTACTGGTTGGACAAGACCGCCCGAACAAACCTTACTTCCGTAACTAAAACCCGTTAGCAATTCAACTTTAAATACAGGCAGGGAAACTCCACGCTGTTCTTCATTGTTTTGTTTAACTCACTTCCCGCCGATTCAGTTCACAAGGCAAAAATGGCAGTTTGCAGTGGATGAATTGTTTTTTACACTTGTTACGTCATTGATCTCATCGTGTTCTACTCGCA
This sequence comes from Paragonimus heterotremus, assembly GCA_013368495.1. Lineage (NCBI taxonomy): Eukaryota > Metazoa > Platyhelminthes > Trematoda > Plagiorchiida > Troglotrematidae > Paragonimus > Paragonimus heterotremus. The sequence continues at coordinate 8,187 of LUCH01000017.1, read as the reverse complement.
AAACAAAGCCTGTGGCTACCTTTGACTTGTTATATTGAAGTGCGCATTCGACGTCCCTCGGTCACTGACGAAAGGTGGTTGATTGATCGAACTATCTCAAGGCACCGCGGGGCCAATCAGTTGTAGCACGTTCATTGAACTGTTAACAAGACTAATGTCAAATTGCATAGTTCTGCAGTCTTCATCTAAAAGTCTAAATGGAAGTTGAGCTATGATATAGTCAAAATTGTTGGCCGGCAAATCAGAAGGGTGTTTTGGTTTCAACAAAACTTAAGCCTGGACATGATTTATGTGGCAAACCAGTCCATATATTTGTTAATTTGTATGGACAGGAATTACTTTTATGTTATTCCTTACTCTAAGTTCCGAAATCTGCATCTGGTGGTCTGGTGGTCGCACAGGTTCCCGCAGCAACACCAGCACCTCATCGAGTGACCAGTCGTCAGGCGTACGGAAGAGCTTGTGAGGCGTGCATGTTTAGCTGTGATTTTGCGTGCACCATTGTAAAAAAAATTTGCATGAAGGCCGTGGGAAACCACTAGCAATTCACTGATGTGTAAGAAAGCCTCGCTACTAGATTCCCTTTGGTTATTGCTGTTTAGGCTAAACAGGAAAACGAATTGGAATGCTCAAAAAGCTTGGGACACTATCCGACTTCATGTTTGTCTGTGTGGTGATGGTTGGGTTTTCGGTTAGAGTAGTATTTTTCTGTGAATTCACAGCAAACAGATGCGCCCTGTTGTTCCCCATGATACGACCAAAGAAATATGACAGGGTCCGGTAATGAAGTTTGTGTCGAGTGGAGCATGATGTAGCCAGCTAATCAACAACTCTGGCAAGAGAAGCCGATGGTTGCTGAGACCATTTTGATCTGATGGCTTTCATGCAAATCAGATTCCCGTGATGGCAATTGATGGAATGTGCAAGTCTCTCCTGTTGACTGAGATCAGTTTTTGTCGGAAAGCCGTGGCTACAGTTGGCGCAGTCAATTATTGAGGGAAGCTTAATACCTACTTCCTGTTCTGCACCGCCTGTGTGTCGATGCATACGAGCATGCGCCGACAAACCAGCGTTGCATTTTCGTATATTGCCGCATTCTGAACGGATGTATTCCGCTCGCCTATCCTGTGTACCGGTGGATATCGGCGCTAAGGCGCTGGCGGTGTTTTCCTTTTCTTGATTGAAAGTAACCAGCAGGTTAACAACAAGAATACTGGTTGAATCTATCCTGCTGAATGCTTAGCTAGTCAAGGTTTGCACCGAAAATGTCTAGTCGTCATCATGACGAAGTGGCTCGGCGCACCTCAGCTCACATGAACTACTTTTGAAGGCGGCTTGCACTTCCTCTAGCGTCTTCTTAACTTATACTGGCGTAGCACTTCAAGCTTGGGAGTGTTGTTACCAGATCAGAACCAAGGAATGCTCCACCAAAAGCTCCCTTTGGTCAGCGTGGGTACGCTTATATGATACTCATCAGAGATTAATTTCTGTGGCCTTCAACTGAGGAATTTTTTATGCTGAAATGGACTGGTCTTTGACTTCAATTTATCTAGCGCTGCTCTCACTATATTCTGGCGGAGTTTTTTTGTTAGGTAGTTGTAGTTTGTGGACGTAGTAAACCGCACACAACGCAAGAGGTCATCCGTTAGCCTACGGGCCTAAAATGTGTGCCTAACAATTTCAGCACCCCAACAGGTTGTGTAACTTGTGCATTCCATCATGTTTGACATCAGTTCCGTTTCGTGAATACGGTGTTTTCGAAAGAGTAAAGTACTTATTTGTCCCGTCATTAAAGAATGTATTAGGGGTACCTGTGGAGACAACTACGTTATGTATGATCAAAAGTAAACACTGCGAGTAACACATATGTTCTTCGGTTGAAAAGAAACATGAAAACCCAACGAAAATTATAATTTACCGTTTGAGTTAAATATGTGCCGTGTCTCTACCATACAGCTGTTAGTATGTGCACACATGCAGTAAATCGATGATCCGCGAGTTGTAGTAGATACCAAATACGAGGTGAAAACAGAATTGCATATAAGACCCAAAGTATACCATGTAGAAAAATGAAAGTTCTCTTAACCAGACAACCGACACCAAAATTTGGAAACAGCAATTGGGGCTAAAGATCAAGTATTCGAACGTGCCAGCATAATGGAAGTGTGCAGGTGGCGATATCTGGACACGCAAAGCAACAAACATGTCAACAAACTAACGTGATCAAACACACCGGGCGGATGATAGCAAAGAGCCGTATCGTCTCATGTGTGATGCAAACTAGAAGCCTGAAAAGCATTTTACGTGTAATACAGCAGGCAGACAGGCATTATCTCTAGATCGCTCTATTATCCTTCGTAGTACATGGCTCCAACGATTTCAGGGCCAGTGAAGGTCAGAGCTGGTTACTAGGAATTTCTTGTCCTGTTAGGAACTGCCGCGATGATAAGAACACAAATTCACAAACTTGAAACAATTTTTTCTGCTCAAATCATATGAATAGAAATGGTCTCTGTCTCACTTCAAGTGTAGATCCACTTGACTGGTGAGGTGAATGGAAAGTTGCTTGGTAAGAAGGATCTTGTTAGGTGGGACAATAAAAAAAATTAAGTCGGTGTCGGCGTTAGCGTAGGGCTAAAATTTGCATCGTGGAAGTTTATTTCGACAGTACGACCTCCAAATAGGTTTTGTGAGGCTCTACTTTGCAGTCATATCTAGGTCAGCGCTAACCTACTGCCAGAAATGTCATTCTGATACATCACACTGTATATAGACTCTAAAATAACGTACCACTTTAGGAGCGTTCGAACTAATCGGGGTCAACGAAGGTTAGTACAGGCATATGTCGGTGAAAAGACATTTGCGGAAGTACCATTATCAAAATAATGTATAATTTGATATATTTCGAGCACAATATTTTGTGCAAGGTATATCGCGTCAACGGGCTGTTTTTGTACCACTATGAGCTTAACTTCGTTTATCGAATAAGACGATGAACTACGTTGCCTTACGGAAAACACGACCTGTCAATTAATGATTTCTATTTCACTTCAGGCATAGCTTCATTCGCACGGTAAGTTAGTTAGCTGGATGAAGTTATCTGGCAAACGGAGCTACTAGTGAAACGGGAGAGGGGAAACCGCATTGCTAGTGATATTAACTGAAGACGGGATCCGCACGCTAAAGCGTTCCCTTGGCCAGCGCAGTGATGTTGGATATACCCAATCAGCACACTGTTCTGGGCCATGCGTAAAGTCCGTGCAAGCCAATGGTGACTGAATGGAATTTCACATGCACAACGATTCTCATATCACAATAATATCCTTACACTAAACAACGTTTACTTGTTAACTAAATATCGCTGACTAAGGCTATCGGCATTAAATCTAACACCCTGCTTATCAATAAACCCGTAATTATTTCTGTTGAGGAGTCTTAGTGACTGGCGGGAAGGGAGTAACGAGTGAAGTAGCAGTTCGTCTATAACCCTCCCCAGCAATACATGTGGTCACCTATAGGTGATTATAGGTTCGCTAACTAGTAAACGCGCGCAGTGAACTCCAAATGAAACCTATTTTGGACCTGTACATAACATACTCCCTGCTAGCACCAATTAGGGATTGAGTTAGGGGTAATTTAGGGTGGTTTAGGGGTAATTTAGGGATTGATTTTTTCGACCAATAGTTTGTTGGTTGGTGAAAGTGTATGTAATCGCCTGCTCACCATTATAGTGTCTATTTATATAATACATGAAGTACACAACACAAACGATTCGCATTAAAATTGAGGAAGTATACGTTTTGCGTATAAACCGGTTGTTTGTTTAGCCAAACTCTAACCTCTTCTGTTATTCACACGCGCGTCGCTCAAATTTTCGCCCCGTTGGCCGTGTCTGTCGTTTACT
>LUCH01000016.1:420331-496726 GCA_013368495.1 Paragonimus heterotremus | reverse complement strand
CCACGGTTGGGAAGCACACGGAGGTCTCCAAGTAACACAGTGCTTTTTCCTGTGTTGGAATGTGGTGGTATTGCAAGGTTGCAAGATTGACAAAATTCCGAGCTTACTCTCACTCTTGATAGTGAACAGTTGGATGTAGTCGAAAAATTTGTATTAACTTGAGAGCTGTATGGGCACTGGTGGATTATCTGATGAGATCAAAAGTCGCGTTCCAAATGTTTGGATGACCGTTGCCAATCCACCCCGTCTGTGGCGTCGATATGACTTCAATCTTTTCGTGAAAGACGGAGTGCACACTGTCATTGCAAGAGAAGTTCGATTGTAAGATTCGAAAACCTGATCCATTCGCGCGGGAGGAGGTTTATAAAGTATCCGTTTTGACCATTGGTGTCTCCGAAGCAGTGACTGTATGTGGTGGAAACATTGTGTCAGCAATGTTGTAGTTCGCCGACGTGTCTTCGGAACGCATTAACTCTGTCTTAAGCCTATTGGTTTCGACTCACAGGCTTCGTTAACTTGGTCGAATTTTACGAATGCTAATTCACCACCTACTACATCGTGCCGTGTTTGAGAGTGGTAGGTTAGGCCAAAAGCGGCAGCTCGGTGATCAGCGGATGAGTTGGGTTCAGAGTATGAGGGCACTCACTGTGAAGCTCGCTTCAGCAGGGCGCTTCCAGCTTCTTGGCTGGGGTCCGGAAGGCAATGACCATCTTTGGTTGAGGACGCTGTTTGATGTGGCGAAGGACGGAAGACAGTGACCCTCTTATTGCGAGTCTCTGTGTGCACCGTTTTAACCTTTTATTCATCCCTCCACATTTTTTATTCATCTCACGCATCGATTTTTTCCCATTGTAGCACGTTTGTCACTTGTTAAGTATATATCTTGAACTTCGATTATCATGAGTAAAGTGATAATGTGCTGTCTGTTTTCACGCATCTGAGGAGTTTGAAACATCCTTTCAAAACTGATTTCTTTTGCGGAGATCAGGTTACCTAGGGTCAGTTCTGAAAAACTGAACGGTTAACGTGGCAGACCTGAGCGTAGGCACAACCCCGTCTCAGTATTTTTGCGAAGCCCGGAACGCGCTACCAGAGCACATCGTGAATGCTACCATACTGGCAACCTTCAAGTTTTGCTTAACCCCCCCCCCATTTCAATCGCTAACTTAAACCTGGTTTTTCTACAAGTGTCTTATCTGTAAGTCACGACTCTTATTCACTCACACGTACTTTCATATATCAGAAAGGAACATGTGTACTTTTCCTTATTTGATCTTCTACATTAATCAACATGGGCTGCGTAGCTCTGGCAATCATTCCAATTGTTTGCGGACGGTTCGCAGTCAAAGTCTATGTTCTGGGGCTGTTCAATCAATGCTGATGTTTTCATCATGGTCGACTTCTATCTTTCGTCCCCCATTCATATTACTTTCTTTGTCCTTATCCCTTGTACCTTCTCTCGCCCTTTTTCTGGGCAGTTCTAACTACTCTTGGCTTCTCTTCGCCTGTTTGATTTCATGCTATGTCTTTCCATTTGCGTCTCCTAGGAGGACGCGTTATCAGTTTTTACTGAATTAGTGGGAAAGCTTCAAGCGAAAATTCAGTTTATCGAACGCTGCTTTCGATCAGGTGGTTCCTTATGTCATGTCAACGATTTACCTGTATCGGCCGGTTCCACGGAAGTGCTGTGGCTTTCATCTGTTGCGGTTCAGTGTGATTCCGGTGTCGGATTGTTCCCTGTTCCAGACTCGAATAAATCTTCCGATAAACACCCTGTATCTAATCGTCAAAGGCACTCTCCGTGTGTGCCGACCTTCCAGCTCATCAAAGCCCCTGACATAAATCCGATTCCTGTTCCTAATCAGCCAACCAATACTCATTCATTTTCCTTCCGTTGGGTGATTTCCCTTGAACTTAAACCAATCCAAACACCGACATCGGTAGATTATAAATGGAGGTTATCTTTGGACCCGCGCTTTTCCAAATCTACTGACTTCTCAGTGAGTTGGGTCACTCCATCTGTCGTTCTTCCTCGCACTTCTGAACCTGAGAAATCACCACCGATTCGTCTAGTGGCCTACACCAGCCACAATTTGCTGCAATCCTGTGACGATTCCAATCGACATTTGTACGTGAATTTGAATGTGGTGGCTTGCAAGAGCGGCGAAACACGTCGATTCGCGTTTACCCAACCGATTTGCCTGTCCTTCTCTGTGCTGCTCAATCGCGTTTGTGCCCAGGTCCAATTGACCGTAGAACGTGTCTTCCCTATCATGGATACACGTTGGACGCATCCACATGAACGCCAGTGGTACGTTTCGTCGTCAGCACAGACCGCTGGACAGCCTGGATCGATAGCAATAATGCAGTCCGTTCAGTCTGTTCTCGAATCTCGACTACACTTGTCGTTCAAACAATCCGACGGATGCCTATGGCCTTTCTGGATCACATGTGGGCCGTTTACTGGGTTATCATTGAGCCTCGGTCCCGTTGACGGTGACCGTGACCTTAAGAACATTAACAGTGGGGCACAGCTCACATTAAAAGCCCGATCAAAGTGAGTGTGCTTAAATTTGTTTGCGCTATTAATATTTACCTCTCAATTGAATGTAACCGGTCCCAATTTAACTGTTACTTCACAAATGGAAGCAATTTGAAATTTGTAGATCGAAAACGACATTTGTTGTTTGGTTGCTGGCTGCACAATTCCTTGGAACTTCAACATATGGACGACGTAGCATGAGTTAGTTGAAAACTACCTGTCCGGGCTTAGTTCAGATTTAAGTTGATGTTATCATGTCAGTTTATTTCGGTGTGTCCTAGTTTCGATTTTGTCATTTCGTGGTTAGTGTTTATTAGCCTAAATGTACTCCAGCGTCAAACACATTGGAGCATCCATTTTATCGATATTCACGATCGTTTGTCTGAATTCTATCTTTTCCGGTCGTATTACATGCAACTTGGTCATTGGGTTGACCTTATCCTTTCTACCACGAAAATGCGCACAAGTGTGTAGGATCAAGTGAACCGAAGATGACCGGTTAAGAATAACGCAGTGAGTAAACAGGGAGTTAATTATCGACACGCGAAGTCGATCTGCAATCGAACGAGTGATCGAGTAATAAGACTAAACTATAGGACTAAACTATAACACAGCGGGGCAATAGACGAGAGCGCGGCATGAATCGTACGTTCGAGTGTGCGAAGTACCTGTGGGTATCCCTACTCGTTCAAACAAACCTTTAGGCACGTACAAAGGTCTCAACAAAAAGAGTAAAAGTGGCATTCGTAACTTCAACATAGTCAGCAATAAACAGATAGGATCGTTACAGAGCTCATCTTCTAGAGGACAACCAAGTGGTTGACTTTGACGATGTAGCAGTGTTTCAGTTAACCGGAACTGTTGATACGAGCATGAATGTTCCTGTTTACTCCTGTCACACAACTTGCATCTACGGCTGGTGGAAGGAGCAAGAACAATTGGAAGTGGTTGGAGAAGCACTGTTTGGATGGTTAGTATTCACGGGTAAGCAGGGGAATTGGGATCAGGCAGGTTGTAATCGTCTTAGTAGGATCGGAGTTTTGTTCGCGTCCATCGTAGGCGGTCCTTATAGAATTCTGTTTTTTCGTGCGTCCAATGCGATGTACGACCTCAACATCTCACGTAGATGATGAATAGTTGACTCGCGATACCTAGAATATGCAATGTTCATTAATGGAAAACGATAACCTCATCGGATGTTTGCTTCCACTTTGTCCAAAGAAATGCAAACCTTTTTTGTCGTTGAAAAAGTTGCTTGTTGACTAAGTCCACTGCAGGATAAACAATTTAAAGTTAACTACTTAAGAAAGTGCAACATAAAACACTGTGTCAGACGTCGACGTAGCCTGCGAATCACACTGACTTCCGCAACTCTCGACGACGTCTCTTCTGGAGGTTTGACACCGTCGATGCTGGCGAGGTCGCAGCCAAAGCTGCACAAATGTTGGGCAAAGTATTAGTCATAGAGGATGTGACTGGTCGCCAATCGGTCCTCACAACAAGTACCTCTATAAACCCTGACTTCAGTCTGTTGATAGAGATAACCTCACGTTTACCACGAAAGTTTTATCAGCATGTGACTGTGCGAAAAGAACTTGTACACGACGGGTGCAAACGTCGTCCAGGAGAAATCGCACGAATCAAAACATGAGAACATTTGACAGACGAGGATCGACGTACGGTGGTATCGTCTTTTCTCTTGATAGGGTTTGTCAGAGTCGTCTCGTGTTTTGGTCCAACCACTCACCATCATCTACGAAGTTGGTGGGTTCCGTTGTGTGTGGAGCAACCATCTGTCCGGGTAAACGTAACGAGCATCCATAGACTAACTGGGTGGGGTTGGTATGTAGGTCGGCCTTCAGCGTGTTCCGGATACCTAACAAGACTAATGGCAGAACCTCGGAACTGGTATGACCTCTGGCCAACGTGTAAACTTGTCTTCATATGTTGAGGTTTACGTACACCCATTGGGAAGTGACAAAGATCGGACATGCTCAACATGTACATGATGAAAACGCTCGTTGGGAGCTACAAAACTTCCTAATGGGGCACACGTGTGACAATGAATTTTAAACCGTTGGCAGTGCATGCACGATCTGGCTCATGTGCAGACGTTGCGACTGACATTGCACCAGACAAAACGTTCGGTGGCCATCTTGACTGTCGAGCTCATACCTGGGTAAGACATCAAAAATTCTGTAGTAGAAAGCTAACAGAATAACCGACCGAGGGATACCTTGTAAAATGTCACAATAATCTCTTTTGATGAATTCGTGGGAATGTGTTTTAGTTTAAGGACACTTGATCGACGAAGTTGTTCTATCTCTGCATCGTTCACCTGCGTCGCCGCGGTCGCTGCCAGATCGAATGAGCTGTCTGTCATACTCTTTGTGACATTGATGTACGAGAGAGCATCGGCGACTAGGTTCGAAGTACCAGAAATGTGACGGATGTCGGTCGTGAATTGAGCCATGTAATCCGTATGTTGGGTATCTCTTGGGGGAGTAGCTGTCGGAAGTCAAGCATGTGTCATGTGCTAGTAGCTTATGGGTTATACCTCCAAAGACGTCGAAAATGGTGGATACCAAGATGTATTGCTAACAATCTCCTTCCGAAAACATTACACCGCAATTCGGTTGGTTGTAAACGCCTAGAGAAAAATGTCATTAGGCGCTAGTGGTTACCGGGTTGTTGCTGCGGAATCGTTCCTACAACCTCATCGGGTACATTCACAGTTAGCGTTAAAAGATGGGGGGAAGGTAATGGTATGATAATGGTGATATTTTGGCGATAGCTGTTTCTAGCGTAATAAAAGCATTTTGTACGGCAGCTGTAAATGAAAATGAGCGTGTCTTACCTCTGAGCAGATCGGTGAGCGGTTTTATTAGATGGACACAGTTAGGGTTGAAACGGCGACGAAAATTTACTGAGCCTTTGAAACGACGAAGTTGTTTGAACGATGTGGGTTCCTGTTAGTCCAGTATTGTTAGCACTTTGTCGAGGAGAGGTTCAAACCCACTCGTAGATAAACTGTGACCTTAGAAAGTTACGCAGGACATTCCAAACGAGCACTTAACTAGGTGTACTCTCACATCATTGCGCGACAAACGGGCGAACACTGAGCGTAAATTCGCGCAATATCCTTCCTGTGGCGAGCTAGCGACCAAGATATCATCCAAGTATGGATAAACACCGTCCAGTCCGTGACACATGTCGTGAATAAAATGTCGAAAAGTCTGAACAGCGTTGCTGGGGCTAAACGACCTGTATAAAAATTCGAAAAGTCTAAACAGTGTCATAACTGTTGTCTTCGAAATGTATTCGGGGGCTACGGGAATCTGGTTTTAAGCACGTACTTTGTCGATTTTGATGAATATTTGCTTTCCCGGCAAGTTTGCCGTCAAGGATTGAATGTGAGAAATTGGATACCTATCGGAGGTGGTCAAGTTGTTCCATACCCAGTAGTCGCCGCATGGGCGTCAGTCGTGATCCGTCTTTGTGGACATCGCGTACAACGGCGAGACCAATGGACTATTGACTATTAAACGGATGGATAATGCCGAGTTGAAGCATGTGCTCACACTGGGTTTTGGCAATCTTCAACTTATCGGGAGCTAAGCGACGTGGGCGACTTCAAACTGATGGTCCTCGTGCGATGATATGATGCGCGACATCGGTTATCACGGCCGGTAGTTTGTTTAGGAATCGGGTCGGCTGAGGGAATTCAGATGAGAATTTCTCATAAGGCTCGCAAACTACGGAATCGGATAGCATTGAACTGATCATGGCCATATGTGACGACTTACCCCGAATATCGAGTCTTGTTCAGGTATCATTTAGACGCGATCGATGTGCGTCGGTCAGCAAATCGAAGCGTCGGAGGAAATCGATACCAATAATAGGAAAAGGAATATTAGCTTCAAGGAAATCTCAACAAAAGTCACGTCGGAGACCTGAATTTAGACTTAACAGTCGAGGGCCGCAGGTTCTAATGGGAGTACCGTCTACAGCTCGAACTATAGTGCCAGATTTTACTCGCGGTTTTGTTGTTGAATGCGGAATGACACTAATCTCCGCCTTTGTATCGATAAAGAGGTTCATTCTGGAGGTTGAATCTTCCGGAAAGAAGAGACGACTGGTTTTTGACTAGTTTGTGGCTATCATCGTTGTAACGCGCCAGCCTGCTGGTTTAGTCGTCTGTTACCCCTATGGCTAAATGGTGATCGGCACCGTCTTGGGTTTTCATCATACGTCTCGTAGTATCAACAACGACCGTTAATCTCTGATCTGGACGGCGATCGGGCATGTCTCACAAAAAAATTGGATGGTGAACTAGTTCGCTGAATACTGGCACGAAGGTCCATCAGTTCACATCGCAGCCGGTGTTTGATTCCAATGGGTTGTGCTCACGACGTTCGTCAAGTGTCTTGCTCAGGACTGCTATTTCGGCGTCCTTCGTGGCCAGCCAACTATCCACAGAGCTGTGGTTGGTTATTACCTGTCCAATTAAAGGCGAAGTTGCCGTATCTCAAAAACGTTCGTGTAGTGCATTGATCGAAACCTCTAGGTCACCCAACGGACCTGAGGGTAACGCGGATCATAGTCTCTGTGTATACTTATTAAGTCGTTGTATCCACAACTCTTGCTAGAGTGACTGGTAACTTAATTTTACTCACTACTTACCACATGTAACGAAGAAGAACTGATTGCTTCTTGTCGCCTTACTGTAACCTTTGGAACAGTTATTCGAGACGTATTTTGTCGGACGATTGTGTTTCCTTAAGAATTGTTTGTTTGGCGAACTCGTAATAGTCGGTTGCTGTGTATGGTAAGATGTCGCTAACAAGGTTCAGCATATCGCGGCAAAGGCGTGATATACGTTGAGAAAACTAGTCCGAATCAATTGTTATACGTCGGTTGCTAAACTATTTCTAATACAGTGAACCACAAATCTGGATCAAGATCCCCAAAACCAGTAACTGCTAACGTGGTCAACAATACAGAACACAAAATTTCCGATTTAACCTCTTTAATGTCCACGGGGGTTAAGCGAATTTAAACGGCATGCAGTATAATGGAGATATACTCTATGCGCACTCCAAACGTAATATGACGGGGAAAAACTGGCTCACTGAACTCGAATGAACACTGTAATATACGATTTAAATGGACTAACTAGTTTGTAGGATCAGACAAACCGAAGACGACCGGTTGAGAATAACGCAACGAGTAAACAAGGAGTTTATTGTCGACACGCGAATTCGACGTGCAAGCGAACGAGTGATGAGACTATACGGTTATACAGCGGAACAGTAAGCGTGATTCGTACGTTCAAGTACATGAAGTACCTGTGGGTATCCCTACCTGTTCAGACAATCGTTTGAACACATGCAAAAGTTCGCCATAATGAAAAGTACAAATGACATCCGCAACTTTAACATAATCAGCAGTAAACAAGTAGAATCGTTGCACATACCGCCAGTTAGTTTAATTATGGCGGTGGTGACGGCTGGTTGGACCGTTGGCAATATTTAATTTGATCGACTTTTTTTAATGTCCCTTAAACTCACGTTTTTACTCCTCTTTATCAACTGATAACCGTTCACTATTTCACAACCTTATCAGACTCATATTATTGTTACCCTTACTCGACTTAAGCGCTGTCCGCTTTATCTCCAAACTAAGGCTAACTTTTTATTGTATGATGGTAAAGCATCAGTATCAATCAGCCGATGTTATCACATTATTTTGTGCACATCAAATTCACATGTAGTCATTGTGAAAATTACATGAACAGAGTGAATACCATTTTGCCCTCAAGACTATAGAAGCCTATTCCAAAACAAGTTAAAAACAATAAGGTTCAGGTTGACTCTTGCGGTGTAAACATGCAGTAACTGACTGCCAATTTAGCCTCTGACACCTGGTCTTTATGTGGCTTTTCAGTGTGCTTTGTGTGCTTAGCTCGTTTCATAACATCAGGTACCTATCCCTTCTTTCTTGTTCACAGTTCTCTATCCTTACTGACTCTTTTTAATCGTGTCATTCAAAACTACCACGATCCAATCCGTTTCGAATCGATTGAGGACCTGACTGAGCCACGACCTTCGTTAAAAATCGAGCATACAGGTGAAATCGTCGACTGTTTGCTCGACGAAGTGCGCTGTTTAGCTGACCATCTGAAACAGCTGATTGAACGCACCATGCGTGAGCGCATTCCACAACTTTCTGATTTCCTGGCCCGTTCGTCCGCCATTGGCGACGTGGCTGGACAATTAGAACTGGCGCATCGTCTGGCCGAGTGGCGTTCTTTAGTCGCAGAGGCCCATTTGAAACCCGTGACACAAATCCCTGCGCCGAACACATATGCACAACTGTATCGGGCCACTAATCTTGCTTTTGCCAGACTATCCTTGTAATTATGATCAACATACGTTTTGTATATCATATTTAGTATACTCACGTTTTGCAGCATTGTATACATTTTTTTACTTGATCAACATGACGTCTTCTCTCTTCCTTTCCGCTCATATTGTGTATTGAGAGACTTACTAGCGATTGATCTGCTCAATGTAATCGTGTTACCCGCCAAAATGCCATCCCATCAACACCTGGTTCTCTGAAATCAGTTACACGTATTGAATAATTTATTGTTTCGCTAATCGGCTGTAGGCTCACATCATATTGGATTATAATCTGACATGATGTGCTGTCGATATTCCCGGGGCAAGTCGATCAGTTTTTGTATTTATTATTTTGGTCACTTAATCTTGGCTGATGTAATGTGGTTACAATTATTTTGCGCACCTTCGCAGGAGGTAATCAATAAACAGCATCATTCACACCTCTAACTGTCCCTTGTTTGGTTTGGTATCTGTCCTCTCAGACCTGCAAGGAAATACATTCACACTGAATTAATCAATACTAGTATGCTGTGCACTTGGTTCCGGGCACATTATAGTTATATCAGTACTCTCTCTTTTCAAACAAGAATCACCTTCTGGAGAGAGTATAAATGTTCCCTCTTGGGGGAACATTTCAATGCCGTGGAATCCGATAGATGGGGGTGTGACCATTTCCTTTTGTCACGTATGGTTAGCACTGAAGTTCCGTCAATAATGTTCTTAGTATCTGTAAAGAAAGTACTGTGGGCCCCTGCATATGTCTTGTTATGAACATTGTTCGACCATGTTATGGTGGCAAGGTGGACAGTACTATACTATATTATACTATACTATATATATATATAGTACTTTATACTTTGCTACTACTTTGCTTTATACAGTACTTTATGCAGTACTTTCCTTACATATATATATATCATTCGGATGAAAGGTTAGAAAATTAGTCGGTTGACGTTATGCCGTTCAACGTATGATACCGTTGTAACCTTGTGATTGGATGCCGGCGTGTATATTATTGTGGTGAAAGTCTACTTTATTCACCGCTTACCCAATTCCCTACATAATAGACGATTCAGAAGGAGACAAATCCAAACGTTGTGTTAAGATACCACATTAGGATTAGATGAACGGCCTCGTTGTTCGCTAAGTTCTTTGTTCTGTATTGAGCTAATCGGCTCACAGCTTGTTACTGTATGTGCCGATGTGATCAGCCAACGACACACTGATTTCTTTTATACTAATGTGCATCTGTAAATGCGGGTTGTTGTTTCCTGAGTAAAAAACACTGTTTTCTCCTCATTATCTACACAGGAGGTTTGAATTCGATTACGATTCCTAAAGTTATTCGAAGTCCTCAATATCGAGTATTAACTATCATGCTGCCAATGCGCAGACGGGAGCGATCTAGCGACGATTCGAACTCGGGAACTGTACCGAGAGGACATGGTCACCGTTCTAAATTAGCTCAGGACCAGGGTACGAAACACATTATCAAAAAGCAGATATTTGGGAGAATGCCGTTCAGTTAGTACACGTTTGGTTAAACATGGTTTGCTTTCTGTTTTTCACTACCGAAGCGAAATCTGTGATAGTGTCTACAGATTCACGTTTGCTAGGCACCATTCCGGAAAAGCACTATTCACGTTTTTCAGTCATCATTTACGAAACGTTGGTCTGTTGTAGTTCAGGGAGCAGGGCCTGTGCTAAATATCATTTTGACCGGCTACTTAATTGAATATATGTATGTTCATAGCTTTCCAGAGTGAACTGCTCACTACCGAAACTATACATATTATTGATCAGTCTTGCTTTAACAGCTTGAGTCCAATTCAACTGTACAGTTTCTTCCTGGGGGACTGGACCCGCTTCAGGTCTCATTGTATTTCCCGTACCTTTCTGAGATTTGTTTTTTCAATGGTTTATAAAGGTTTCACCTCATAATACGGTTTCTTCTCAAGTGGGGAACACTGTAACATTTTAATCAACTTGTACATGATGTCAGCCTTACAAAATCATTATGGGGGATTGGCGAGGTTCTGAAGCTGTCATGGTTTACGACGAAGTATAAATACTATATTCAATATGACGAACGTCAGGGAGAAAGTAGCCCCGCAGTCCTAACTTATCGCATTTCAAATTGTTTTTCTGGGGTGACTTCCCGACTATTCCAACTACAAGTTTGCCTTCCTGGCGTAGTCCACGTCACCCAACACACTTGTCAAATACGTTGTGCGTAGCCTTCAAAAAACATTTTACGACTTTCTCTTATAGGGTTTACTGTAGATATTGTGTTCATTGTTTCTTTCAGTGTTGAATTGTCCACTTGGTCCTTCTACACTCGGTTTCCAGTTTTTCTGCCTCATGCAACTGGATTTCCTGCGAAATACGTGGGCTAGATACTGTCTGGAGGTCATATCTTAGACAACGGGAGCAGTCTCTATAATCGCGATTCGCTTGCGCAGCCTTGTGATGTCGATAACCTGGGTTATTACCATTGGTTTGTCACATTCGGTTTCATGTTAGGATGGTATCTATCACCCTATTGCTATAATGTGTGAAAACATCAATCTCCTGCGTTGATTTATCCGCACTAAACCTGTTACCTGTTTGCCACCTGCAATCTCGCTGGACCTGCTGTGTGTATTCAGCCGGCTAATGCATTGATCAGCCCCGTGGCTATGTGTGGTTGATCTGGAGGCGTAGCGTTTCATGTGACGAATTGTCTTTGAATGCTGCGCCAAAATTTTGTACTGAAAAGCTCGAACGCTTGATGGGACATTGCATAATAAATGTTGGAAAGCACATCTTTGTCTATCTGGCGTTTCTATCAGAATTACCGTTTGCAATGAACGGATGAAGTAGCGCCTTCAGCAGCTGTTTGCAATGGTCAATTCGTGAGGAAGCAGTGTACTTAAAATCGTGGTTACTGCTGTTTCTGGAGGCACGAACCTACTACACATTTCCGTTTGCATCTTTTTATCTCCGAATACGATAAATCACCAGAATTTTATGAATGACACTTTCAAGGTGGAAGCCTAGTCTTGAGTCACGCAATCTCCATCCACCCCTATTTCGGTCTCGTTGATGTAATTTTGCACAGAATAAGGTCTGCTCATCCAGTTGTATGTATTGCCGTCCTACCCAATCAAATCTACACTGCCGATATACGAGGCCGCAGTGTGGTAGTGCTGACACATGTACAGTAGGATGAGAAAAACCGTGCGCAAGCCAGTCAAGGATTTTAGAATGATTGCCTCATCTTGAAGTGTATTGTGGTTTACTGAGCTACGCTTACCTACCAGAACTCACTTTCCTCAGTGTGAGTGTATTACTGTGGGGAAATCGAAATGCTGTTGGAACAACAGTAGTACAGCTTTGTTTCGTTTTCGGATAAGTTCTCATCCGTATGTCTGTTCATCCAGGGTATTGTGTTCAATAGTAATTTGTTGATCACCTGAATTAGAGTAGATTCCAACGACGGCTCAAGCACACCCAGTCATATGGTCGGCTGTTTTGTCAGGCTTTGACACAAGAGTAAGAGGAACCACGAAGAGGTGTTGCAAGTGCAGTTATGTCCAAAGGACTGTATGTGATTGACCCAGTTACTAGCCCAAACAGAGATCTCACGACAACGTGAGATTGAGCTTCTATAAACTTCAGCATGAAGAGGCTCTCTGAACCAAACCTCGTTAGGCACTGATCCATTTCCTCACAAATTGCTTATACTTTTGCTCACACTATGAAGCGCACGTGAAGCTGTTTCATTTTTTTTTACTCAACGGCCACCGGAGTTCTAAACCAGACTTCGACATCTCTGGGTTTCATCAGACAGCAAAGATCAAGGGCGTTAGCATTAGCTCTTGGTAGTTGTTCCGAATCCTATTTTTCTTGTTTTATACGGTTTGACAATACACACGCTTAGTAGGTTGCATGACGGCATTCAATACTGGCGTGTTAACTCGGAGCTTTCCGGACAAACGTTTTCAACTAGCTGATTGGTGCTTATGAAGTGATCTCAATAATCAAGTCCCACTCGGTTCTTGTTCACCGAATTGGGTCTGGCAAGGTGGACCCTGACTTCTCCAGTAGCGTTCTAGTTAAATTTGCTCTGTTACTGTCTGGTTTACGTGTTATCGTCGCATCTAATAGACAGCTGACACTAATTGCTTATTTGACAAATAAAAACAGGAGGTATTCTACATGGACATAACCGACTGTGATTTCGATTTACATAATAACGTGGACATAGTGAAAAGCAGATGTGACAGGTTCGTGCGTTGAAAACAGTTTCTTGTTTGACTGATCAGGGTTTTATATTTGTTTCGATAATGCATCAAGTACATTCGTTCTACTACTCACGGGGAACATGGTTACGTCGTTCTTCTTCACGTTTTTTTCTCATCAGTTTGCTTTATCCGTAACAAATGTGACGGCCTCCTTCGTTTTTCGCACGTGCCGGCAGTGATGGCGTTGACACACGCTGTGCGTACTCTTCTGATCGAGAGACATTGTCACTTACATAGTTGGCTTTCTTGAACCTGATGCAAATGCTCCTCATTTCTGATGATAACGACTCTCCGCTATCTAATGAGGTTTCTCTGTGCCTTACGAGGAACTTCCTAAATCCTGTTGCACTTAAGCTCCGCCGGTCACCATGCTTTCCCTCTAAGCCAGATTCGAACACAGTACATCCATGGGATAATTTCATGGTCGATTGTGAAGTTTTGGCTAGCTAGCCGCTCCCGCCGATCCACTCATTCATTTGTTGGTCACCCCACAAGCCAAATCTTTTGATCAGCTGGCATTCTTGGTATTCCCCATATATTAGCTCGAACTTCGACTTCTGGTGCGTTGTAATAAGGAACAACGAGCCACCGAAATGATTTTCTCCGTTCTCTGTTTTAGCCACTGTTTGGTTGTGCACTTCTTTCGGTCGGTTTGTTAAATTTGTAATGATCTATTCTGTAAACTTTCTTGACTTTTAAGCACTCCAGGCATTTCGGGAACTCTTCACTTTCGAAACAATCAGCATGCTTTTAAGATCGTCTGATATGTGACGATGTGTTCCACAACGGTCCTACGTATAACGTTTTCATGTTGATCAGGATTGATAGGTGTTTCGAATTATCTTATGAAATGTTCCATCATAACTATGAGAAACTAACTGCTGCAAAGGATTGATGGAAAAAGACTGGTCACTTGCACCAACCATAATTCCTTAATTCAATGACTAGGATCAACTGAGTGGGATGTTACTTCAAGCGGTTACATCCCTTCGAGAGTTCATGCTGTTGGTACGCTGGTAACTACCTGTTGGCGTTATCCTTTATCTCAAGTCAATAAACTGTGCTTCAACATTCCGTTTGTTCGGTATTTGGTTGACCCCTGTGAACATCCCTGTCACGAGTCTTTGCGTTCTGTAACCTATGGAGTATCTCTGACACAGCTGGAGTACCCACAACCTTATCTACTGTAATCTCCTTGAATCTTGTGAAGTCTGTACATACCCGTAAACAAGACTGAGGAAGTGAACGTTCTTCTCGCCTCCTCGATGATGTCTTTCAGCGTTCACTTGCCGTACCATTTCCTGTTGTTAGGGCATTGCGATACTTCTGAGTCCAGATGGAAATCTTTCTGGCTCGATATAGGTTTCACACTGGATCCATTTCCGTATAACCGCGAGGTTTTGACCAGTAGTGAACAATTGTCGAAACTTTTGAATGACTTCGTTAAATAACCAGCTTTCACGGGTCGGTCTTGATCTATATGATTTTTCTCCGAACTGTTCGAGTTTCGGCTAGCGCTTTATCATTAGTGGAACCACTGTCTGTTTCGTTACAACCTCTCCGTTCGCCTAGATCAGTCACGGCTTCGGTACGGTCAACGTAGTCTACTTCTGGTACGGTCTGGCGTGCATCGGGCATGAATTGATCACGTCACCAAAATTGAAGATGAGTGCCCCTGAAGTTCGAACACCTGTTGGCTGAGTCAACAGAATCACGGCTCTTGTATCAGTCGCACACAGTTCCAAGCTCCAATGGATTTCTACTTTGGGTTGAAATATTGTCTTACCGATCGTACCTGTTGCCAGATTCTCATCTCCGGATTACAATTTTTTTTCTCGCTTAACGGGTACGTACTCGGCTAGTGTCTAGAATACCCACATCTATCACACGTTGCTACGATTCCGTTGTCTTCCTTATCTGTAACGTTGTTGCCTCCTGAACTGGCCCTTCAACAGCACTTCGAAGTGCGTTCAGTCCATCTACTTTGACCAAGCTTTTTGTCAATAGCAGTCAGCGTGCTGCGTCAGTCAACTCTTCTAGAGTTCTCGGACGGAGGCATCAGAGCAGATGATTATCACTGTTATTTGATCGAGTTGACCTTGAAATAGACATAGTTACCGAGGCGGGACTGATGAAGTCGGGTAGATGTCTTACTATCATCTACATCGCAGGTGTTTGTTTGCAAGGTGCAATGAGTATCTTGATATCGAATGTTTGAATTTTGAAAAATTAACGCTAACGATAACTTAGAGCTATTTCCCACTGTTAATCGTAAGTGGGAACCAGTGTTGTGCTCTAACAATTGTGAACATGGAAACGCTCTAGACTGTGATAACTCGTGTTCTAGACACACATGATCCATATTTCTGTCGGGTCGCCATTTTCGTACTTCTATATTTGATAAATAACAAGGGATTTGAAACATAAATCGAACTTCCCTCGTAGCTGATAACTCAACCGAACGCACATAATTTGTGATCGTTCTGGTTGGAAGTTACACGCTGAGAAGACCCGCGTTTGGGAGGAAGCAAGATTAGATGGTAGTGCATAGCGGCTTTTTGAAAAGAGAATATCAATACATTAGTGACAATAGTGGGGGTGGTAGTGATGGCTGTAACGGTACATATGTGATTGCTGGATCAATCATAGTGATAACAATAAACGGGCGGTGGTGGTCGTGGTGACAATGTTACACCATACAGCTGTTGAGGAAGTAACTCCTTTGACCACCAATTTGTTCAAATGAGCAAATCAAGTAACCGGCTCGAGTGTAACTTGCCGAACGACCTGGCTGACATGAAAGTGAGCGTTGGCGTGTTGAATCGAGCACTGGCGGAAAAAACGGGTGAGAAGGGGTAGTGTGTACAAAAGAAACATCAGGCTTGTCCAGCACTGATAAGGTGATCGATTTTAACGCCAGATCAAGTAGATAGTATGGGAAAGAGAGAGAGAACGAAAGCAGACACGAAAAGGCATTTAGGCCCGATAATCAGGGCAGGCGCGTCAGTCCGATTGTCGCCTGACATAAATCGAAGCTTCTCCGGAGATCGGTGATTGGAACCAAGTTGACGCGGCAGAAGTAGACGGTATCGGCACCTGTTGGTTTAGTTCAACGGGCTGAAGCGTGACAGATGCGTTTGCTAAAGCACCTCCTATCAATCCCGGTGAGGAAGGACTACGTACAATGGCCGCGGGATTCCTATCTCGGTCATAAGTCCATGGAATAGTCGGCTGCCTGCCAGGCAGCATTCGGACACGAGGTAAAGTAGATTCGTTTGGGTTTACAGTGGGATCGATGAATGTGTTGCCGATCACAGAGGCACCCATTCTCGGTTGAGTATTGTGTATAGGTCTAAAATAGGGGAAAGAGAAAAATTTACTCAACCTGTCGATCGTTCCTCTATTGTAAACGAAGGGTGAGCACCATAAAATGATCACCTTGTTTTACCGATGGGAGCCAATGTTTCCAACAATCACCGTGTTAATAAGCACCATTCTATCAAGTTCGTATCAGCAACATACATGAGCGATTGAGACTAACCTATCAAGTGGCCACCATAGAGGCCCAGTAAGAAAACTGGGAATAGGGTACCGGTGTAGAGTGACTCCTCTAAATCCGCTGAGGAAATAGGACGAGAGGACCATTTATGGTGTACGATGGTTAGGAATTGGTTATTGCTTAACTACTGAGAATGAACTAGAACGAGAATGAAACGTACATCGAACAGAGGCTTACCAGTTACAAATTCAGGGATGTAGTTTGGTTTTTCCTTCAAGCAAGTTCAATCATGTTTACTTACAATAGACATCAGTAGTTTCTATTCAAAAACAATCAGTAGTGGAAATCGGAAGGAAGCTGGACAATTACTAGGAGGGTCATATGGATTGCTTAAGGTGTAATGCTGTCGGTTTCGCTCTAAAACGCGTCTCTCCCTATCAGTAGATGGATAGTTTTACAAGCATTATTGATTTATTTGGAGGACCTTACACAAACGACTGTTGTGCAAGAACTGAGATGCGTTTGATGCTTGCTTGTTCTCAGTTAGGATCGGTTTTTTTCTGAATGGTCTGTCTCATTTGTCTTAAAAGGCGCTAACAGAATTGACGGTATAACGCAGAGTCTGGTAACCAGCTACTTGCGGACCAAATCTTGTCCGATTATTCCGAAACATGGTATAAAATGAAATATCGTAATGGGGATGGTTAAAAAATGGCTGTCGCACAACTGTAACGTCACCAACTAATGTAAGTTTCTTCTCGAGTCTGCATTAGAAGTGTGAAATTTTCAGTACCGATTTGTGTTTAGGTTCAAGTGATCATCACCGATCAGTAGAGAGGTGACGATGATTCGATGAATATCACTTGCAAAACGTTTAGTTCTGAAGATCGACGAACTGTCTTTTAAGAACTTGTAACTGGCGGATTTTTAACCGTGTGAGATTTCGATGTTGTGTACAACAGAGAAATCGGATGACTCCACAAGAGCTCCAGAACGCTGGTGGATAATTACGTTGAAGTTCGTGGCAACTACTGTAGGAAGAAACGGATGGGAAGAAGATGGAGCTGTACATTTTGAGAAGAAAAAGCAACATTTACGGTACAGTTTTTAAAAGTTCAGAGATGGTTCGTAGCTGTTTGTGTATGGGAAACTTCGATGAGTAGTTCCGTTGAAGAGGTACCACAAGGTATAGTGACTACTTTGGCCTGATGGTCACATCATCCAGATGAAGCGACTTCACGAGATTAATCTCCTTGATAAAAAAAGACTGATTGGCATGGTTGCGACGGTCAGAAATATTACTGAGGTGACTTTCACAAATAGCCCAATGCCCATTGTAGTTGTGCGGATGTGGCAGTATACTGTTTTGCACACGAAATTAGAATTGGTGGTTCATATGAAAAGCAGAAAGTCTAGACATACATTGGAGCACTTGCCATTTTCGAGCCAATACAACGATGAACGTGTATTGTTTCAAAAGAACCACTCCAACATATCCGCAGTCTAGATAACAAAACTGATGAATGAGTAAGCAAACCGCTACAGAGATCTGGTCGTCTCCGAAACAGATTTGAACCCGGCTAAGTAGTAGGGCGTTGTCTTAATGTAGTTGTTCCGTTTTGAATGTATGTGACCTCAGCTTGTGCAAACACCATGCTGTTACTATTCATAAAAGTTTAATGGAAGCTAAATATTATAGTAGCCGTTGCTCTTGTTCGACTACTGAGGATATCAATCTGTGTTTGAGTACATTTAAACCCAATATAATCGTTTGGTTTTTAAAGCATGTTTCTGTGGAATAAATATAGTCTTATTGTTGACACATTATCATTGTCCACATTAAGTCATGATCTGTAAAGACGCAAAAAAAACTTTAATGTTTGCAATAGCCCGATGCTTATCGTGAAAATCGCTTTAAATACATTGTTTCAATGAATTCCGTATCACTGCTTCTACTATAGCCCCCTTTCTGTTGTAAAACGTGTGATCCTGTTTGATACATGATGTGTGTATTTATTAGACACCCTAAACTCGCTACTTTGGCTATTCGACGTATGGTCATCTTCAAGTTTTTTTTATTACAAAAGGTTGATGATGACTAACCGAAAACGAGCTTGTTCTTTACACTCTTTTTGGTGCAGTCAACCTACTTGATGATCCCGAATGATGACCGGTTGTGCATTGTTTGATCTTCATACTGTTTGAGCAATGTTTAGAAAGAACTTCGTCCTCGTCCCCCATATATGAGGTTTTAATGTTATTGTTCCAAGACACTGACAAAGGCGTGTATGAGAAAATCGCATCACAATACTGTGTTCTCGTTTATGTAACACAATGCACCATAGTTTTTTTTAGTTGTAGAGATTACCAGTTAATATCTTACTTCTAAGCTGGTGTTATCAATGAACAACAACGCACAACATCATACATCTGGTACCTGTGTGCTTTAGACGCGGAGTGGGTTGGGGTCGTTAGCCCAACACTTTTGCTCTGAAGGACTGCAGACGGTGTGATTGCCTCCGAATGGAACTCGCTCGGTGAAGGAGGCCGGACGTGGATTCGTTGGTGTGCTTCAGTCAGTGGCGGTGGAGTCCGAGTCGTGGAGCCGTCCGGTGGCAAACCCCGTTGATTAACCAACTGGGATTGTCGCATAAGTTCATTGTGCCAGGTGCGAAGTAGTTGTATGCGTTCGGCTTCGTTGGCTAACAGGCGTGCCTGCGCATCTACGAGCCGTGCGTGTGAGGCGTCCAGTTCATCGCGGATGCTCGTGGGCTCGGTGAATGTGAACTGCATGAGGATGGGTCGGTAACAGGAAACATGACTCAGGTTAAATAGGATACTTTGATTATGGACTTCCTTCAGTTGAGTTACGGCCAGCTCAGAACCCATTAGAATAAGTGAGTTATGCGTCACTCTCAGCGCGATGTCAAAAAGGGGTAAGAATATCACGAGGTCTCATCCTGAATTAGGCTGACTTTGTCAAAATAAAATACACAACCAACAAAGTGTGGAGGACCCATTAAGATATGAAGAGGTGGACACTGGTGAACACTAGTATTTCAAATTGCCTCCTCAGCACTGATCAACGGTGAACGAAGACCAAAAACAACAGAAGGGGTGGGAGACAGTGTTTCACTACTAGGTCCATGAGAGCCTAAGAGTTACACATAGTTGTTTTTGTAGACATACTGCTAGTTTGTAGCGATTTATCGCGATCATCTCAGCTAGAGACGGATTAGTGTGACGCATTATAATCCCGAACTTCAATTCGAGATTAAACCGGTGACGTGTAACCTATGTCTGACGGTGGACGAAGCCGGAAGTTTGCGTAATTTCGAGAAGAAAAGATTATACTGCACAGTCACGCTGTGAACCGGTTCCTTCATCCTAGAGTGCAGGCACCTTTAAGTTATGTCCAAGTAACTTTCGCCACAGTTACACGCAGATTGATGAATACGTGAACTAGCCCCAATAAGTTGAACACCCACATTTGATCGCAGGCTTTGCATTCGGATAGACTTTTCAGTCAGTTTCAGTAAATCCATAGGAATTTTTACATCATGTCAACCAAATCGAACATGAATTCTGTTATCTCGTATGATGATAAATTCGTAACCAGTGAGTGACTATGTACGGAACGCATGAATGTTTTCAGGTCCCCAATCAAACCGAACGAGCTTTTGAGATTAAGTGCCAAACCCTCATTTTAATGGCGTCAGAGCCTGTATAGACCACCTAGCTAGTTTGTGTGATAGAACGTTGCCCACAAATAAAATCAATTGGAGTGATACTCCCGGTTTGTGTTTCGGCTAAACCATACGCTTATGATGTTGGTGAACCGCACTGTTTGATCATATGTGAGTTATAGACACTTCTGGACCTGGTAATTTAGCACAACGTCCTCCACCTCATACGTTGCTTTTGATTCTTCACTCCACCTTACTAGTTATACATAACCGTGGATATTTTTGCTTGGTGCTGAATAGACACTGTGAAATACTGTAATCAATTCATCTCCCCACTATTGTGCTTTAAGGTTATGAGGGAGGAGCCAATTGTTCCAAATTAATTAGGATGCGTTGGAACAAAAAAAACAAAATCGGAACGCGCATTTGGAATGTCGTTAGTGCAAGTTCAACGGAAATATCAAGTGGTCAGTTTGGATTCAGTAAAACAGATGAGACTTAATTAAGTTTAGTCCGGTTGACGAGAAGATAAGACTGGAGGAAAGTTGCCGAGAAAAGATCTGTGGAATGCTAGAAAAAGAAGGTCGGTTGTAATGATGTCGGAACAAAAGACTCAAACTCGGTTGATAAACGAGTAGTTCGAGCTCTCGAAGAATCAAAACAAGCCACGCCTAAGTTATCCCACGTAACTCAGTATGTAGCACAAAATGTAGATGATGCAAGGCACGTTTAGGTTTTAAATTTGACGTCAAGTGTTTTTCCTACCTTTTGGTGGCAAGAACACGTCATTGCGTTGGTGTTGGTTTATCACGGTCGTTGAATTACGTGATTTAATGAACAGCTTTGTTACTAAGGCGTTGCGTTTTTCCACCGACTACGTTTTAGTGGGTTGTAACAGTTAGCAACATAGGCACCTGATGGACCGTGGTAAGATAACGAACAAATTAGATTACGGGGTTAACGATCCCTTGTTTAGGCATACATATAAGATTACTCGTTCGATCTTCAACTGAACAGCAGGTACGACTTAACCTCAGAGTAAGTACACTGTAATAACTCTGAAACCATCATTCACCGTGACGTAATGCTGTGTGAGAGACTGTACATCCGTATGTATTCGTATAATTTACTGTTACGCAACAGCATATGGAAAACCAAAAGGGAAGAGTTTGCACATCATTAACGCAATGATTGTTGAGAATATCATCACCTACACAATGAAAAGAGGATCCCTTACTGCAGATAGCGCAAAAGTATATATCACGGGAGTGCACTGTTAAAATGCCACGCAGTGTGTGCGCACCCAGTATCGATCTGTTCCGATGTAAGTGACCTGTGGTGAACTCGACATTGTTCTTCCGTCTTCTCCATTTGAATAGCCGAATTTTTCGACTGGTATCCATGGTGCTAGTGTGTGACCTGAGGAACTGGAAGGGCGACCCGCATTATGTAGTATTCAGAGAGAGACAAGCCCGTTGGACGGAGGCGAAGCAGCTCTGTACGTTTTTTTACGACGACTTAATTAAACAGCTTCACAGAGCTTGTGTTGTGACGAATGTTTTCTATCTTCCGTGTGTGGTGAGGACGAGATGTCGCACTACACCACTCACCCTGCTACTCAGTAGTCAGGCAGGAACACGTGTTTGGACATTGAAGTAACCGAGGAAGAACTGGAGTGCATTTTGGCAAGAAACTGTTTTCGCGTACAAGAATTGGATATTGGCAACTGTAAAAACCATGACTTCCTTGAATCAATGTTGTATGCAAGTGTGTTTTTGTTTGTTGTGATGTTGAACCGCACACCTCATGTGGTGATTTTCTGAATAAGCAATCCTTGTGCCATCCGCGTTCTTGATTCACAACACTCAGACCCATGTTGATTGCTCAAAACTCTGTCTGCGTCCGACCGTTTTGTGTTCAGCCTAGACGGTGTCATGAGACGGCAACGTCGAGACCTTTTAAACAGAACACTTCCGTTTTTTGTGTGTTTGACCATCGTTGTCTCCGCCAATTGGCCCATATTAAGTGGACTGATTGCGTGAGCAATGTGGCCGTTCAGCGGCGCATAGTCCGGAACGCACGGGATGCGTGATCAACTGGCCAACTAATCACGGTACACAGCTTACGACGGTTGGGTCACGTACTCCGTATGCCATCTGATCGTTTATCGCACCGGGCATTATATGCTGAGGCCACCAACAACTAAGTAGAACCGCGTGGTGGTCAAGCAACAACGTGGTCACGAAATACGAAGACCCTGACTGATCCATTGAGCAGAGTGGGTAGGTATCGCCTGCCTGGATGTGGTCCTCGTGATCACTCAAACCACAGGTTAGAGACGCTATCCGATATATATATATATATATATATATATATATATATCCTTCAGTCGGACGGTTCACGATTGCAACGATGTTTCCCTCCCGACCTTAATTCGAGCTCGTCACATGTACTCGTGTTTTCTATTTGCCTATCCATCGAGTACTCTATCATTACGATAGTTTAAAAAATGGCCTATTAGTCATTGACGTGTTTCATCACACCCGTGTAGCACGTTATGTGTCAACCTGGATAAGAGACCCACTTTCGGCTTTTCTTCACCTCGAGTCCAACGGCAGTCACATAAACCGGGGATAAGTTGTGTCCAACAGGCAACTCGCCGGCTGTGTAAGAGAACGCACTAACACTGAGTGAGCCAAGAACGCGGATGGCACAAAGGTTATTTATTCAGGAAACCAAAACATGGGTTATGCGTTTAAACATGACAACAAACAAACTCATCTACGTACGGTACTGGACCCAGACCGTTACGGTTGCCACAGACGGCAATGCTCAGTTCCTTTACGTGCCAACAACTGCTTCATGCAATGCTGCACTCCGATGTTTCTTCTTGTATTTTTCCTGTGGCTACTTCAATGTCCTAATCTATGCTCCGGTTCCACTACTGAATAGCAGTGGTGTGAGTAGTATAGCGTGGTCGCTTCTCCTCACTACACTAATTGAGCTGGTCATTGCTGTAACCGGTTTTTGGTAGCCTGCTGATTGGTGAATGTTACTTGAGATTACATCCATTTTTCTTGAGGTTGAAAAAGTACAGAACTGAAAACTACAGGTGCTTTTCCCTGAAGTTCTTAACCCATCTGCGTACTGCGAAAGTTAAAGAAATTGCAACATGAACATTTGTCGTACATGCAACCGTCGGAATTTTTTTATGGTCACATGATCGTTATAGGCTGTTGTGTCTAAAATTTTGTGACCTAACTGCATCCAGTCCAGTATACTACAAGGCAGCAGATTCATTACTAAATAAAATTGGAGAACGTGATCTTTAACCCATTAGACAGGTTGAAGCTCTGGCTTCTTCGATTTATCCAATATATATCTTAACAACTAGAAAGTACCTAACCATTGTGTGTTAAAAAATTTCTTTGCAGTAAGGTGAAAGATAGGACATGTTGATTAAGGGCTTACCTTGTTTACCTCATCCGATGACAGCAGGGCCGTACGTTTTGGCATGAGGTAACCGGCTGACCTGACGCTATCCGAGCCCATATATGGAGGTCGGACATCGAATCCTTCAAGCACTGCATGCAGGGTGGTCACCTGTCGCGTAGGCTCATTCTGGGAAAACACGGTGCGTTTGCCTTCCGATCGTATCGTAGGCGTGTGACTTTTCGTAGTAGATGAGAATACAGTCCTTCCCTCGCTAGCTGGTCGAATTTGCGAACTCTCCGTTTGAATGTTATGTTCATCTCCTATACCAACAATGGAACATCGATCTGCTTCGTTACCAGATGAGCGCGAACAAGTGGATGACGATCGGCTTCGGCCACTCGTACTGGTACTCGACTTCCGATTGGTTTCACCCTTGGCTCGTATGGAGGATAGCATGGCTTCTGCGATTGCGTCGCCTGTCAGATTCACGTAGGTGTGTCGCCGACATGCAACTGGATTCGGAAACGATTTGGAACGGAACGGAATAGCTTGAACGGGTGGCGTCTGCGAGTTAGTGGCCTGTTTAGCTGATAAAATAGGGCTACATTTGAGTGTAGTAGGAGAGGTTGGTATGTCATGTGGGTTGTGAACTGCATACAGAGGATTGCTCACAGCCATGGTGGTGGTACCACATGTGAATGAAGGAGCATCGAGTCTGGCATAATTTTTACCGTTTACAGGTAGATCGGAAACCATACTGTACGTGTTTACATCTCGACTCCCCAAAGACTGATAGCCAGAGGAAGAGGAGTTCGTGGCGTACAGAATTAGGCCTGAATTCGGAATGGTTTGATGTTTGGTCGTTTGCGTGGTTATTATCTGTTGCTTCTCCGCTTGGAATGAGTTCAACAAGCGTTGGGGTGGGAAGGTAGTGTAGGACTCCGTACCTATTGACCATAGCGTGCTCTCCTCTGAAGGTATTTTGGTGTTTTGAAATTCGGATGGTTCCAAGCACTTGACTATCTTGTATGCTTCTACGGAACCTCTATTCTCAGTTGTGTACAGTGGAGAAGGCGCATCTGGTTGTGGCGTAAAATGCTTGCCTACGTGTAACACTGGTGACTTAGACTTATCAAAATGTCCAACTTTCGCAGCTGTAGGCACGATAGAACTGGGGAGAATCGTACCCGGTGACTCACTCCGGATTGGGTTAACGTTTTCGTTATCTTCCGCTGAAAATATGTCCGACTGTACATGACTGTTAGAATTTCCTCTTCGACTTTGAGTGTTTGTCTGTAATAGCGAAAACAATTCGGAGAACTTTACATTTCGATTGCGAAGAGCCACTGCAGTAAATTTGCTCGGCTAAATAATAAATTCATCTCTCAGTTCCAACTAAGTAACATCATTACTGAAGCAGGATTGATTCAACCTGAATATCCATTCGTGGTTGTAACCTCAACTGTACAAATGTCAAAAAAGCACACAGTACACTAAAACGTCATGCATATGATCATACAAAATATGTACACCACAGTTTCTCATATGCAGAGAAGCATGAAAAAACTCACTATAATGTTGTGAGATCCTTCAATTTCGTTGTTCAACACTTCTTCCAAAATTACATGTCTACTTTTGAATCACTGCTGTTTCTCTTGTCCTACAGCCTTTCATCCAAATTTCCACAGTATACTGCTGTTCCTGCTTTTCCCGCCTTATAACAAAAACAGTTATTTGCAAGCTGAGCATACTTAAGTCACTGCCAACTGGC
The DNA here is from genome assembly GCA_013368495.1 of Paragonimus heterotremus. Lineage (NCBI taxonomy): Eukaryota > Metazoa > Platyhelminthes > Trematoda > Plagiorchiida > Troglotrematidae > Paragonimus > Paragonimus heterotremus. The sequence continues at coordinate 471,103 of LUCH01000016.1, read as the reverse complement.
GTTATCAACGGTAGAGTTCATGGCAACACTTCTCCGGTACTGTTGTTCCCGTTTTCTATGTTGTACAGGAGATGCCTCCTATTGAAGTCATGTCTACTCGAAAGTTAACACTGACTTCTTCTCTTAACAACCCTTTTAGTCATGGCACTTCATCACAAAATGTCAATTCATCATGTTCTTTCCGACTAAGCATGCTGAAATGAGGCTGAGTAAGCACCGTGAACTATCGCGTTTCACTGGGGGTTAGCTAGTTAGTCACACACACAGAATGAACAGCCGCTCAGTTGAAGACATACGATACAGTCCCATACAAAAACTAATGCGTCAGGCCACGAGTGAGAGGGATGGGGGTTCACTTTTCAACGTCGATTGTCTGCTCGGATGACATCAAAAGTCTCGGCTTCCTATTCCACCTAGCAATCATCACTCGGTGACGAAGACATATTTAGCTCGGACATCGTTTGTGACTTTCGCTTACGTATTGCTGTAAGGTGTGCGATCAATCATCAGATTTACTCGTGTTATCCGTGGGCACCTCAGATTCTGCCCCATATTTGAGGGTTGTCCGTTTACGGTTGGTCACCCTGTCAGTTTAATGACACCATTATCTAGGTTGGCTTGTAGTTGCTTTACTGACAGGCACACTGTTAGAGTAACGCCTAAAGTGAGGCGACCGGCCAATTTTTAGTGACCTTTACATCAGATAATCACAAATTGATGCTAGCAACAAGATGGTGCCATCGTATAGTGGCAGTCCTACTAATAATCGACTGTATACTGAACTGAAAAATGGTAAACAAACTTTACCACTGGTGAGTAGTAGAGAATTTTGATAGATACCAATCACTTATAAGTTGTCGCAGTCCCATAGACTTTTCAGTCAGACTCTTCCGAAAAGAAGTTCTTGTCAGAGCTCGTCAGCAGTTCGTGTTTTTGCCACGGTCAAGACTAGAACTCCGATCAAGCTTTCATAAAGCAACTGTGCTGAACACTACGCCATTGACTCCACGTAATGCACAACCAAATTTTCGCATGAAATCGCTCAAACATACTCACTTATAAATGATGCTCAGAGAGGAGACTTCCCCGTTAACAGCACTCAAAACCAGCTGGCTAATAAGTCTATGGGGACGGGAAAACTACAGTCAGTTACGACTGATCAACTTATAACAAACGTTACTACTGGCAAATAACTAAATGGTTACTTATGTCACCCAGACAAGGCGGTATAACATCCTTCGTCACTTAAGAGCCAATCACGATAGGTTAACAAACCACGTGACATATCGAACGATTACCTACGGCTCTTAATTACTGGCGAGTTTGGAAATTTAACATTGGTTAGCAGAGTTAACGATACAACCTTTGGTTGCTATCAGGCGCATTTTTTACCAAGCTGGAAAGCGAACCAAACGAATTAATTAATCAATAGCTTCCATGAAAGTGAAGCGAGAGGGAAATTATCGTAGCCTCATTTAATAGGCCAACATAGAAAATATTAAATGTTTGCAGAATTACCGTGAATGTGTATCGATCTAAAACATGAGAGATAATGACTGACTGCTTATCTGACAGATTCACACGTGAAGTAACAGTTGCGAAATGTGTTAATTCAATATCGACATTAAGAGGCACCCACCATCAAAACTTGCGTCACAGGACTGGCCGACGTGTGTCCCACTTTAATAGATAACTGATTCTCATGTAAGTTTTTATCCGCAAGTTCTAATGGGTTGCAAATAGGAACATGAGGTCTGACCGGTTCCTTCACGGTTGCGCCACGACTAGTCATTCGGATCTGGTGCGACACATTGGCATCCGTGATAGTGTTGACGGTAGCTTGATTATACTGTTCAGGAAGGCCTAATTGCAGAGCTCCATTGCGGTGTGATTGCCGGCTCGTAGAAATCATTGTCGGACCAGTGTGTAAACAAGCCTGGTTAACAGGTTGTGATTCACATGGGACACTTGTTCTGTTCGTTGTGCTGATCAGTTCAGATGTGTTCCTCGCGGGAGTGGTGGTCGTTACGGCAGAAGAATGCCACCAGTCTGGTGGAGGGTCGATGCCGGAAGAGAGAAAGAAATCAATTTCCTCCAATATTGGTTTCAGATTGGCTTCCTGAGGAGTTATTTTCTGTGAGAATGGTTCACATAAAACCAGGGTTGTTGGTGAAACAAATAATTGAAGCAACATTTGATCAGCTGAAAACAATAATAGATTTATGGTACGTAACGTGATGAACCTACAGACCTGAGCTAGATTTGCCCCCATAACTCTATTAGAACGAGCTGTAATTACAAAGGAAACAAGTTTCTATGTATCACCCAGCTCTACCTGTGAATGATATTAAACAAATCTGCTCCGAAGACAGGAACGTCTGATTTATGCACAAATAACCCATCATCTTACACCGTTATTCAACCCGCCGAGTAAACCATGTGGAACAAAACCGGAAATAAGCGACTTACATCTGTAGGAACTTTGGTAAGTGCCTCAGACAATTGCAGATGGCATAGCGCCAAGCACAGACCCAAATCAATATGATCCCCGGAGACGGTGACACTTGATTGGGGCAGCGAAGGAAGTACTATAGGCTCCCGTACTCGCCTCGATTTGAGCGCAGTGCGGTCGGGGTATACCACTGTCGTGCTATCGGGAACACTGAAGTCAGCTGGCATCCGTGGATCGCAGGTGGATAGATTGCCAGCGGTCGTAGTGCTGATGCTAGTGGTTGGTAAGCCAGAGGTACTCCGCGTCATCAGCTGTACAAATAATACAAAACAGCCATAAATATTGGATGTAATACCTCAAAGACAAACAACCCGGGTTAGTTATGCTATTCGTATGCAAATGAACTGTTTCACCGTTACAGTATAGCAATCAACCTATCGGCTCTGCATTGCTTACTACTCAGTGTCTGCATTTCATCCAGGTAAATAGCCACAATGGACATCCGATTGGTATCTTCAGAGTGAACTTATTAATTATATTAATAAGTACTAAGGAATGTGGATGCTACAGTTAGAAAACCCGTCATACTCGATCATAGCATTAGTAATTGGATAAACTTTTCTGCCAACCCCTACTTGATTCTGATCCCATTTATCGCGGAGCAACCTTGTTGAACACTTCACTACTGACACCGCATTAGGCACGATCCAATTATCAAATGTAAACATACAGTCACACTCACTTGTGAGTAATATTTTGGTTGCACAATCTCTTCGACATCAGACACAAGGACTGTTCTACAAAGCTCAAAAGATGATCCACAATTAGGAATTTCCGTCAAGTTGGACTCACAGAGTCCATTAAACTAGCTGAGCAATTTATCGATTGCCGATAAATAGTCAATTCATTCATGTTTAGTGTAGTGTCAGTGACACGGTGGTTAACATTGTTGTCTTATGAGAACGTAAACCGGAAAGAAAATTCCGGTTATGACCGGTAGGTGCACTAATGCCACAGTTCAACGAAAACAAAACCTAAGTCTAATATTTCTTTCTGAAGGAAACTGGCTAAAAGCTCTAATTTAGCATATTATCAAAGAGTAGAACAGTTGACGAGGAATATTTGGATTTCGAGTTGTCATTCACTAAAATAAGTTCAAGTTGATTGAACCCCCTGAAAACAGGGGACGTATATAGGCAAACACCTCGTGCACTCAGTCGAACAATCAAGATGAAGTGAACAGTCTTGAAGATCGGTAGTTCTGGGAAAAATAAATAGAGAAACATAGTTGCATGATATTGCTAGCCCACATTTCTCATTGGATTTACATGAATAAAATAGTCCAGTGCTATTAAGCTGATGATAATTTAGTGGGAAAAGTTACTGAAAAGGAAATCAACAATCTATATTGCAGTTTATTTAAGTAAATTCCGAATATAAGTGTGACGGAATTCTTCAATATTGCTTCCTCCCTGATCTAATCGTTTATCCAATTCCCAGTGGACCACTATGACCAATTCTCATTATAAACTTCAATGTACTGTCAATCCTGTCCCATTCTCACACACTTTAGACTCACCTTGTATGGCTTTCCAATTAACCAACGTTCAAACTTCATTTGTGCGTCTACTCAAACTGTCTGTGTTTATCAGTGACATCATAATTTTCACCCGGCTGATTCCTCTGGACAGCGCTAAGACTGACAGTTAGTTGCAATCGTTTGACCAGTACACTCAAGTCCTCCGTTTTGTTCATCGTGATAATTGATCTTTGACTTGTCAGGTCGCCCTATGTTTGACTCGCAGCGGTAGTTGTTTATCTCTTTGGTTCATCGTCTGCTTTGCGTCAGATGTTAATTGCATGTTCGTTTTGTGATGGTTTCACTGACGGAGTTAGATTCACTGTGGTTAGACTGAGCTGATTTCGGTCGGAAATCTACTCAGATTTACACATAGTGTCCGCGTTTCATGCATTGTTAACAACAACGTATTTCAGTCTGCCGACTTTCTAGTGTTGGCTATCAAGGAACACAGCCTACACATGTGACCAAACATTTAGAATAATTTTCGTATGCCATAAATCTTAGTTCAGAAGCGCAGTAAAATGAACGTATCGCAAGTCCAGTTATCGAGTATTCGAAGCAGTGTCGGCTCTATGTTGAAACCGTGCTTGCACAATAACAGTTTGATTCCCGTTCGTAAAAAATAAGTGTGGTCACTTTATGTTACCACGCGGTGCACAGAATGCAAACGTTTCACACGTAGAAGTTAGCAGGTGAGATGCTCCAATACGTTTTTAAAAAATAAATGACCTTATTGCAGTATCATTGTCAAAATATCAACAGGCCCGCCGTTTAATTAAATTTCACGTAGACAAACGCAGTTTCAGTAGTATGTCAGAATGTAAATGGGATGGGATTCGTTTACGAGTGTAAGCAAATCACAGGCGCTAGGATTTTGAGCTACTACTCAGTGCTGCCGACCCAATCTGTCCATCTACACACACACACACACACACACATGCACAAGGAAACTCACTGAAGTATCGCATCGCCCAACTCGTTGTTCTGAAAATTTATCATTCCCGTGTGGGAATGTAGTCGAGACAAAGCCGTCGTGATGTGAATGGCTGACGAACAACTTCCCAGTTCCAGGAGTTTGAGGTTCTTGAGGCAATGTAGATAGAGGAGAGGAGACGGAGCACAAAAATTGGCGCATTGCCGGAAGCTGTTCGGTCACAAACTGGTTCATGAAGGTCATGTAGACCTCCTTGGCACCGGCGAACACACTGAAGTTAGCGAGTGACTGAATGGTTTTTGCAACCTTTCAAAAAACAGTAAGATTTGGCAAACCGTATGTATACTTCAAAACGGTGGTTCTTATACAATTAGAGAAATGAACCACAATCAATTGGTTTATCAGTAAACCACGTATATTGAAATTGGTGATTATTTAAACTACTGAAAAGTATGTGAGTAGCATACCTAATTACATACTGATCTCTTCGTGAATGACCGCAGTCACTACCATACGCTTCGCAAAATGCCTTCGGAAATACCGATGTCGATAGTGTTGGTCAGTGGTGTTTAACTGACAAGTTATTGAGCATTACGGGGTTCCTGTAGGAACAGTACAGATGTGTTTGCGATTCGAACACTCAGTAGTCGTAAGGTCGCTTACAAATTGATGGACGCTAACTCGTAAACGAAGTGGCAGTCGTTTGAATAATCAGAATGAAGATGACGACGAGTAAAACGTCACGCGAAGTCGGACTTCTCTACATTTTATTGACGATGGAGTTAACGAATGGTGCGTTATAAGATGGGTATCCTACGACTGACACTTTGTTGTGCAGCCGGATTTCGTGTGTCCCATAAGATGAGGGGCTAGAACTCACTTCGACATGAAAAACTTTAGGGAGAACCGAACTCGATTCCAGCGCCCTCTATCAAAGTAGGCCAACACGACGCAAAAATTAAACAGCGTCAATGAGAAACTTAGGTGTTCTCTTGGCTCGACCGATTGGATAAATGTTGCCAGTGAGGTACAAGAAAGTCAAGAGAAATTCATGAATCGCTTGGTCAAAAACGATGTTCGTACAATTGGATAAGATCTGTTTGTGAAAGAAATGTTGTCAATCCTAATAAAATCGGCCCACCTGATTATCCTTTCAGTACATTCGAACAAGGAGATAACCGGCCGCGTTGAAATGTAAACTTGTACACTGGTGACCGCAAATGCACTTGGTTGGCATCAGCCCAATATGAAATGTATGCGGCCCTCTGTCGCTATAGTTAACGTGCGTGCACTTATGAGTACTGATTGCACTGGAGTCTTTTTTTGGCTGTCGAGGTTTTACTGTTTATTTATTAGTATACCGGCTTACAATCCCAACACGACTTCGCCTGACTGATCATTGCACATAGTTGGATAATGAATGTACAACGCAATCAACATGTAATTTACATATGAAAGACGGTATTTTCTTTCTCATCGATTAATATACAGTTAATCCTTACGTGGTAAAGGGCACTGAAACGATTCATGTTTACATATTGTACAATGTATTCCTGTCTTCTACCCCCCCCCCCGCTTTGGAAACATCAGTCTCATACGAAATTGTCTACAATTCACTAGCCTTATAAATCATTTGGTGAAGGTGATCCATGCCTTTCCATAGGATTAAGGTAACAGGAGGAAGCAGTACAGCTTAAACAATCAAGGTTATGATAGAAATTAAAAGTCACGTAAGTCTGTAACGCTAAGAGGAATATGTGCAAAATAGGTTGACAAATGGTAGGTACGTGTACGTAGAAGTGCAAAAGATTTGAGCGATAGTAGTGTATTTTACACATGCCTGACCACCATTGACTGAATGCTGTAAACGATCCTACCTATTTTACTCCAAGTCATGCGAATACAAATCTGAAATACACTGTCAGATCTTAAACTACAGTTTTCTGTGGATCAGTTTGGTCCAACAGAACAAGAAAGCGAACTAACAGTTGACAAACACATATCATTGCTCAACTTACTAAGGTAAATGCACGTAACACCCGTGGATCACTGGGAAATTCTGAAGTCAAACCAAACAATGATGGTGACAGAATAGCCGGGCAAATGTAGCGAAGAAAAAGACATGCAGATATCACGTGTTCTGATAGACTGGCCTGCGGAGTTTGTGAAGAGTCATTACTACCAGCGTAGGCAGGGAAAACAGAATCCAGATGGTTTCGTACAGCAGCAAAGATGAGACGTAACTTCCTGTAATGTGACATTAAACAAAAATGTAAAAAACGTTTGTTGTGTAAGGATGTGAGACAAAAAATTGGGCAGCAGGTTAATTGTTTAGCTTGAATAGTTAAAGGTTCTTTTACGCTTTGTGACTTGATAATGTATTACGGCTTAAGGTAACTGGTTGACGCGTGAAATGACGGAGAATTTGTGATCCACGTAGATATTAATGAACTCAGAATTGCAAGCAAAAACGTCACAGACTGTTAACATCCAAAGTATGACAACAATACTACGAAATGGGAACTAAACGGTGTTAAATCCGGACAAAGACACAGGATTAATGTTGATAGATAAAACGGAATATATGAAATAAATGTTTGAAATTCCCGGTGACACCCAGAAGTTTCTACTGGACGATACTAACGACAATGTCCAAGAAGTAGAAGAGGAAATCGTCCGTAAGTTGAAAACGTTGAGGATAAATGACGTAATTTTCGCCGATCAATAAAAACTGATTAAACCAGTGGGCAAACGTAGGACGCATATGTACGGACTGTCCAAAATTCACAAACTCGATGTTCCACTACGACCTACTATCTCAGTTTGCAACATACCACAGCACAAGTTAGTCTGAAGGCTAGCTGACAGACAATTTTGAATTTGTGAGTTATGTGAACGGTTTGGACATTCGGGACGAACTGATGTGTTCATTCAATAATGACACCTCTAGTTACTAATATTCTGCTTTATGAAACGGTTCGTAACATTTGCGATTTTCTTCTCAGCAACAGTTCTCCTCTACTCATTCCAGTGTCTGAACTGAAATCATTATTACTTTTGTGCACACATAATGTAAAATTCGACTTCCAGAATTTTATGTCTCAACAAGTAGACGGGGTTGCAATGGGCAATCAGCTGGGTCCAATTCTTGCGGATTTCTTTATGGCTAAGGTAGAATCTACATTATGTGAAAACTTATCAGAACCGGTACTGTACAAAAGCTACTTAGACGACATCCTGATCATTTTTTGATAGTTCGAGCGTGAATCCAAGGCTCAAGCCAATCAGAAAGAACGAAATAAACACTTTTCTTCCGTTCATGGACATTCTAGTTATTCGAAGATAGAAAGGTTTATCTACAGAATGCCTATTTGGACAGGATAGTATACGCGGTTCGAAAGCTTCTGTTCAGTACAATATAAGAAAGGCCTAGTCTTAATGCTTTCCTACAATGTGAGGAGGTTATGCACAGAAGACAATCTGTTATTAGAATTAAGCACATTCACAGATACCCTGCAAGCCAGTGGGTGCCCCTTAAGGATACAGGTAACAGCCGTACCAAAGAAGATGGTGTACATAGACCTCCTTTTTCTAGGTGACGGCTGGTCAACAGTGACAATGAAGTGTCTGATAACTGCTGTGTCCAGATCTTAAAACGCTAAGAAACTGTGTATAATAAAGCGAACTGGACTCTTACCAGTCTGCTCATCTATGAACAAATAGTCTTTGTCGGTCACATCCAAATATTTGTACAAATATTCGTGTGGCTGCACTATGACTATACAGGGAGGACAAACCGACAGATAGCTTATCAAGGAGCATGTTCTCAAATGGCTAAAAAGTCAGTTATAAACGCCAAATGCCTGTATAAACGACGATGAACGTTATACAGTATCGCTAATTACAAGGTACACAATCTAAACAGGACAAATTCAAAGTTAGTGGTGCATTTTGTGATTTATCTGGGTAACCAGAAACGCATCTGCCAGTCTGTTGAGGCTTTGGCTATCGGGTGTCAAACACCCGCCCTGGTAGTCAGCATTCTCGTACTGTTGCATTTCATTTTCGTATCCGTATGTGTAATCTGTTCAGCCATGACTTCCGACTTAAGGAACCTTGTCCCAATGTTCAAAATTAATTACACGTTCATGTTATTCCGGAGAACATCACATGGTTCACATCTTCTCACTGTCTTATTCAGGCTCACCATGGGAACGAACTGTTCTAAAGTAACTGCCACTCCAGTTTTCCCTAATACACGACGAGCTGAATGCGGAACTGCTTAGCTGACAGCTGGAGTATGGCTGATTCCTACCAAATCAATCAACCGGCCAGATGTTCATTCAGGCAAATCGGTCCAGTCAATATCCACGTGCAAACGGGGTGAAAAAGTATCTTCCCTATTGTTGTTGTTGCTGTTGAGGTATTCTCATTTGGCGCCAGGGAATAAAAAAGCAGCAAACAGAAACGTCGTCCACTGTTGTCATAGCGACCGGAATAGATAATTTGTTGACCAACAAAAAATAATCACAGCGAGTTGAACCAGTGCGTGTAAAAGGAGCTGAATATTCCCAATAATTTGCATGCCATCCATTTGCTACCCCAGGATGGAAACCGATCACAAACATGGTTGGAACTTGACAGATTTATCTACAGTCTAAGTCAAAATAAGTGGAATTATCACGCACTTTTACTGATAATTCGTCGGAGGCTTGGTCGATATTGACTGGGCATCACACTTGCTTGAACCCAGCTATAATAATCAGGAAGACTTTTTACCTAGTTCATTTCCCCTTTGTTAGAACTCTCACGGTTGGGATGTGTATTCCGACCCACGTTCTTTTGAGGCATTTGTGCTGACTACTGCAACGTCTACTGGAGGTGATTGGACAACTTGAGTATTACTGACAAGCGAAAGTGACTATGTTTGAATAGGACAATATGGTTGTTCTCAACGTGCGGCCATTGTCGCAGTGGTGAATACGGTTGTTCGGTGGCCGGGGTTCTAGCTCCAGCCGTGGCAAAGACATACAAAACTGACAAGTTCTGACAACAGCGAAACTGGAATATGGGGCTTCTTTTCGAAAGAGGGTGGTTCATCCAAATACATGACAAACTTGTCGGTGAGTTTGAGTTGTTTCAACAAAAGTTTTCATCCACGGACTGCACATTTGATTAGGTGTGAACTTGAGGATTAGGCCCCGTAAAATATTACTTGTTTCTATCCCCATGAATCTCATCCCCTGATCACGTGAAGAATTTAACCAGCGGCAGATTTTCGCCAGGATAAGAGACCTTGACGGTGGATGTTTGATGGATTTGCAGTACAACGCAGTTTTATATCGTGGACTGCACCACACTAAACTCTATTCGAGATTAAGTGAATTCTAGACTAAAAGCCGGTTTTAAAAAATTGTTCGCGTAATCTCTAGGATTTCACCGCAGTGAAAGTTTCAGCTTTAATCTCAGTCTCATACACTATCAAGTCAGCTGAGCAGGCAAACAAAACTGAATACAAAGTCCCAAGTGTTTCGGTCAAGCATCGGCTGAGGGGTCGATTACAGACGCACAACCATAATACAGAAGTGGTATGTCCCCCCCCCCTCTCAAAAAAAGAAACCGGGTTAAGTGAAAATCGGCTGGGAGACGAATCAACCGCGGCTGACCGACTGACAAAATTAGATTAATTCAATGAACAGCCGTACAGAACCAAAATGTAACACCCTAAACTCCAAACAAAAAATGCAGATAAGCAATGGTTGCTCGTTGAGATCGTTCTCAACGTTCACCCACGACGGCATAGTCACTCAAGGCAGACGTAAAATAAGTAATCTCACAGACAACCAATTCGCTGGATAGCGGGCGCACCTGAGATAGGGGTGTATGGAATGAATCACAGCCGCCTGGTCGCTTTTCTTCCACGTGGAGAGCCAGCCTGTCAGCCGGATTCATCAGTATACATAGGTGGACTTCTTATAACACCACGTAAAGTACAGCACCTCATGGTCCAAACCACTCTCGTTTGCCCGTACCCTTCTGACAGAGTACGCGCATCCAGCATGCAACTTAAGTGACTTCATAATAAACTTAGGCATGTAGAAAACCATACACTTCAACCAGAGTGCAGTCGTAAGAAAAAGAATCCATTCCGTTATTCTCAACCGATGTGAATCTTCTGTACATGTTACCTGGAGGTGACTTCTTCAGAGGGCACGTTTGAAAGCAACATGCTTCTTAAGTCTTGTTAGTCACGAGGTTGTGTTTTCTATTGCTTTCATCTAATTCTGTATATTTTCTTCAGGTAACATTTAATCAGTTTGCCAAAGTTGGTCACATCTACCACGACCGCCACTGTGCAAAGTTAGAAGCCCACCCGAAGGCAGACTTGTTGAACATGACCCGAGTAGGCGTCCTCCAGAGTGTGCCCGCATGTGACATGAGTCATTTGTACCTGTACGGTGATATGCTCTTACGACTAAAAACATGTTTACCAGTCGACTGTCCTCATTCCGTTTCCGTATGTTCTGCTTTGTCCTTGAATTTTCGGGGACGATTATCTTGTTCTATATGCAAATCACGATACCGGATTGCCAGGATGTTCAAGGTAGCAAAACTCACAATAAGATAAGGATTATCACAGTTTCCAAGTACCGAATATATCGGACGTATAACAGAAATGATCAAATTAAGACTACTTTGTAACATTCTCGCATATATCAGTGCAGTTAAATAGCTTCTGATGCATAATCGACACCCCCACCACATCACAAATACATTTTGATGACTTCAAAAAACCTGGTTACAACCATTTCTGTTTGATAGCGTGGTTTGTTCATAGGACTGATGATCTCGTAAAGAAAATAGTTGCCAGCTCGATCCTTATTCAACCTATCTCTATCTGACAGGTACAAACACGCAAAAAACCAACCATAGAGTGTCAGTTTGACAGTGAACATCATTATTCTGTCGGTAGGTTCTGTAAATAGTGACTCTTCTTCACAGACATTCTCTTCCTTCCTCCACCACAATCATATGTATTGTTTATCCTCAATAACTTATCACTATGACCCTCAGTATAATTCGCGAAACTTTCAGATGTTCTACAAATCCTGGTCGTCATTAACTCACTTATACTAGTTGACAGGTTCAATGAACGGGCAGGTGAAAAAATGCATCTAGCATATCGTCACGGAGCTTTCCAAAATTCACTTGAAAAAAAGGATAATTTGCAAATGAGACAAAAATTTCCTGATGCAAAACTCTTTTCATTGAAGAACACAGAGAATAAACTGGGGTAACAACTAATCGTGATTATAGGGACTGTCACCAATAGAGAAAATGCACTGGTACGTGACTGGCTACCCTAAAGTGAACAAGAATTGTATCACCAATCAATCTTTTGTGATTGAATCAATGATGCAGATTGTATCGGGACACAAAATTTACGGTTGAAACACAGGTAATAATTACGAAATCTGATAACAGCCTTATAACCCTTCATGAGGTGGAAGTCATGGAAACAACCCAAAACATTACAGCTGACATCAACAAACAAAAGCGGTTATAATATATACTATAAGAATGAGCAACGTTCACTGGTAACCTACTGGGGGAAATATGGTTCGCTGGAAAGAATCCTATCCCACACCATTTGGACCAATCGTAGTAGATTCGTCTGATTCTGTACCAACTGCGCGGAACTGCTCAGTTTAGCCGAATCAACTTCACAGTCTGCAAACGAAAACGAATCTTTGGTCACACCAAGAGCATGACGAGCGTGTTTCGGTGTCTTGCTTGGTTGTCCCGTCGGGCTATATCGATTCGTGCCAAAAATAACCGTGCGGACAAAGTCGGAAAGTACTGAGCACAGATAGGACTCCCCCACGAGTCGTAGATAAATTTCTGTCGCTTTCGTCGCGATGCTGTTTCCTCGAAGAACCATATTGGGATCGGCTAAATGGAGGCGGAGTTGAAGGAATTCCATAGAACATGCTGAGTTATTTAGTTAACAGCTAGTGCGCTTCATTTGAAAAAATTCAAGGTGAATCTCAGCAATAAGTAAAAACGGATCAAATGGGAGAACACAAATATTAGACAAACTCAAATTACAAGCAGTGAATTCGATTTTGAATCCGAGCTGACCACTCCTCAGATTCATGTAAAGTTTGATAGCCAATCAATAATTTTTATATTATCCTGCTTTAACGTAATAAGTACAAAATGGATAAACCCTTTCTACTTGGTTCAATTAACCTATTCTCACCGTAGGGAAAAATCCTACAGAACAGAAACAAAATTACACAATTATTTCCCAAGTGATAATGATATAATTGCAGTGAGGAGTTTTACTGGCATTTAGGGGCACATCCAATAAAAACTGGATGCAGTTCGCTTATCATCATCCTAACTGATATGGGCCTGACTAGGAGGTACTGTGACTCGGGCCGTCATACACCATAACAGTGACGTGGAATATTTTAGGAAGGGAAAACTTGAGTAAAACAGTTAAAAACTAATAAAAATTGAATAGGTGGGAGAATTAGAAATGGCATGAATGCACGATCGACATGGACTGAGGCACACTGTCATCTCAAATAACATTTCTAGCCAACGATTGGAGTTATCCCGAGGACCCTAATCAGATAGACAACTTTACGCAATGAAACAATCAGGACCCTCGTATTCTGTGACCATGATAAATTTTCCGAAAGCTACTGAAACGAGCTATAAAGTGGTTGAACATCCTAACAAAAACAGATCAGGATTCTAGCAGATGTGTCTGACTATTTACACTGCTGGAGAGGAAAACAGGTTTGCCTGACATCTAGTCTTTAGTTAAAGAGTACGGCTCCAAAATAACCAAATCATCAATCTAGTGTCAACTTGTGGCACGTAAATCGTGTACTTTCTTTACGGAAGTTCTACTCAAATCGTATCCATTACTAGTTCGTGTTAGTTTAGTTGACAGTACACAGAGGCAGCAAGTTATGTAGCAGAGGTGAAAAAGACAAAGGTTTCGAGCTAGTGTCAACGTTTTGCAAGCATTTTAACATCAGTTGGAGAGGGACAGTTTCGTGGGATAAAATGAGTTGAAAGTGTGGTTATGCAGACACGTTGTCTCACCCACTGGTCAGATCAGCGTGAGTTCATAGGTCAGTACCTAGAGGGACAGGGCAAGGTCGGTAGCTGACCTCACCTGTTGTTTACTGTCACTGTTACGTTGGGGACTCGAACATGAACTGATTGAATTAAGCGGATGAGTTTGTTCGATTTGTTGAGGTTGGAAGGAACAAAAAACACTGATGAAAGAGCAGGAAAGAAAGATGTCGATCCGAAAGTCAATGACTGTCAAATTCAGTCTTCGACACGCGTTCTGTATGTTGTGCTCAGTCTAGCAAAAAGGGTTATCCTAGTTTTATTTTCTGTCTGCGTCCTGTATATTTTAAATTTTTGTTGGGATCTAAGAATTAACCTACAGTCACAAGCGGTAAAAGGTTATATTGTCGCAGCTGTGAGGTAATGAGCCGAAGTCGTCTTGGTGTTCGACTGTTAATTTCACTGAACCCATTCATTCAGAAGATTCCTGTCCCCCGATGTCTTCGTTCAGTGCATTATACACGAGAACAAAAACCAGCGATTCAAGCTATCTTCGACGTAGACGAAAGAGACTGTCACAGCTGATAACCGTCTGAGTGGCTTCGTTAAGCACTTGAACGGTTATTCCTTGAACCAACTTTACACTGGTGTGTATCGGACAAGTGTTTAGAACGGACGACATTCGCTGTACAGAACTAAGAATGTAGCCCCTCGTGGTCAGCTGAAGCGCACTATTGCCACAAAAGCGGTTCAGAGTTGGCTTTTTCAACCTGGGGCTGGTGGATTGTTTAGCGGTGCTTGTAGTACAGTTTTTCAGACTCCCACCGGTTGCAACCAACCGAACAGACAAGAGCTAAGTGGAAGATAAGATCACATTTCATAGCAGTCCGTCGGAACAATTTACGTCGACACAGACCACAATGAAGCTTTTGAGCTACCACGGTTTGAGCCGTCAACAACAGACCATTATTTGGGTTACGAAGAACATATCAAATGACCCGTCCGGCTCCATGTAGTTATCAAGATTGGTACTAACTTAAACGATCGAAGATGTTGGCTGTCAACTGTCCACATCAACAATGAGTTTCATTATGCTAACACGGGATGTGTCCTGATCCACAAAACGACAAAACGGCGTATTGTAATGTAGTTCATATCACTACGGTTTTGACTGTGTAGGTTGTGTACAAGGCTTACTAGGTCTTTGGCTAACGCTGGGTACATGATGCCCTCTTTCAGACAGACGCTATCTCCTGATCTCCACTCGAATGCATGTCACTCATCCCACAGGTTATACTTGAAGTACGCGCTACTGCAACCTTCAGTGAAGTGAACGGTGTCTGGACAGGTTACCGTGATCTCTAAAGAAGTTCACACACCGAAGTGTGTTTAGGCAATCATTCAGAAAACGCAGGTACCTGCTATTGCACGAAGACGAGCGATTACGTGTATGATGTTAGCTCCATCAAAGAGCACATTGTGAACGTCTTTTTTGAGCGCCCTCGTCTGCCATGCACCATCGTTGCGGTAGACAGCTCAGAAAGGTCACACGAGGCTTAGTGAATTTACCCTATCTAGTGTGTGTGAAGACACCAAATGTGTTTGTAAAATGCCAACTCACGTGTACTCAGACTATAACTGTGTCCGAATATAAACAGTAATCCTGGAGATGACAAAGATCGTTACGAACTTTAAATGAGGTCTACCTTGATTCTGACCGTAATCTACTTGAGGTTGAATGTATCCAGCAACTCAGTAGACGATCACAACTTCTTTCCAAGGAGGCCGATTTAACGTAGGTTGCACTCTTGACATTATCGGGTCTGCCTCGGGACCTCTGAGCTGGGTTGTACAGTATTAATGACTCATGGTTGTGATGCTATACCTAATCAAGTAGGTTTTTAAACAGCTCTTAAAATGTGACGGTACGTAACACATATTTGAAAGGTGGTATCTTTTTGCTCCTCTTGGCGTTTCCTAAAACGATTCGTTCCACCTCAACCATAACTCCATACTGCGATTTCAATACAATGCGATGTTTACTCATTAGAACAACAAAATGCGTTTTTTTGTCTATTTTTTACATGGTGTTTCGTAGACGTGACCGATAGAGTTCTTTTTAGACATGACTGAGTGTGACTGACCGTAAACATCAGACATGTCTAACATGTTAGTGTAGATAACACCAGAACAGACTGGTAACCATATGTTTGAGTGTGTTTTTATTGACGGCACTTGTAAAGCGGCTGTGACAAAGCCTGTTTGATGCTCTATGTTCAGTTGGACGGTTAAATAGCATGTGTCTGTGACAAAGAATATTTATGGACAATCACTAAACCTGATCATTTCATACAAGCTAACAGACAGTTGGTATATTTTTTGTATCATCACTTTTCCGTTACCAAGTTAAATCTGTTTTTAGTCAACTGTGATCCTAAAAGACAGCAGCGCAAATGCTAGTAGAATGGTAGCTATTAAAGTACTCAAAAAGTGTACGGGTGTAGAAAAAAGGACTTGTGAGAAAAGAGAAAAGTGTGGTCCTTTTATCAACAATCCAAAGGAGCACTGAGGTATAATGGTCTAGAAGCAAGACAGTGCTGTAACTCTTCATATTCACAACACAATCACCGCAACCTGTTGCATATACGTTGATGCAAAGTATGCACTGGCCATTGCCTGCACTATTTATTCAGGTTACGAATATCTGTATGCTAAAGATGTTAGTTTTTCATAAGATCATACACATTACGTTCATTTTCTTATTTTTGTTTTAATTTTACATATTTATGACTCAAACGTAAAGTAATGCACCTACATTATTCAAGTAGTACAGACTATTTCCTGAGAGGTCAACAACTGAGTAGAATACGCGTGAGAGCAGCGTCTCAGACTGTTTCTTTACAATGTTCAGCTCGTTAGTGCACCTCCGTGTTGAGCTGAATATCCAAACTTGTTGTCCATACATAGTGAAGGATACTACTTCTATTGAGAAAGTACAATGTAGGGCTAAAAGACGGGTTGCGACATTGTGTTGTATACTTAACTTAGATAAGCTGCGCGAACTCGGGTAGTCCTTAATGTACATCCGTATGTCAGATGTGATTAGATTTTAGTATGCAGGATCTTCCATCAAATGCATCATTCTCCAAAAGAGTTACTTATATCTAGCAAAAATAACCATTCCAAGGGTAACTCGCTAAAAGTACAGCATAGAATGAATCGTTTGACTTGCTCAGTATGGAAAACACACCGAAGTCTGTCGTAAACGTTCCAGCAGTGACTTGACGGATATATTCGGTACACTAAACCGAGCATTCGGATAACTTGATCTCGGAAGGCATTACGGTAGGATGAAAATACTGTTGACCTATCACTGGTGATTCGAGACAGTTGTTATTTGCCGATGCTGCTATCCATGACCTATTCTGCTATCCTGACCTGGTGGTCAGGTTTATGCACTGTCTCGATCAGAAGGGCTAGGCTGACTAAGAATTCGGTCCTTTCAGGTGTAACCTTGTCAGACAGGCCAAAGGAGAGCAGTGAGACGAAATGCAGTTACACTCATAAGATTGCATGTCGCACTACTGACCGCGTAGGGATGCATAGGAGGAAAGATGCGATCTTATGGGCATACGGCAGAACTATTTTCATAGTTGCGGCACTGCTGTCTTCCGTATCAGGAAGAAGGGGGTTAGAAAAGGTACCCTCAAACAAAGAGCACTCCGATCGCCCAACGGTTGACCGTGACCGTAGGTGGATTATCCAATATGGTCGAAAAACATCTGGTATCTCTCAAAAGCCCCATGTCGCTTCGAGTACATCCACTGCGCGCAGCAGTGCTCAGAATCAGACATCAAGGTCTTGTTCACTGTGCCCTCGGGCTAGGTAAGCCCCTCACTGCAATGTGAGTCGGATTCTTGTCACTGGCTCTTGGTAAGGTCCTCCAAGAGAAACCTGTATCTCGTTGTCTTGCAGGTCATACTTTTGAGTCAGAGACTCGGGGTGACGTCTTTCAAGTCAACCTCCATCCGCGACATAAACGACCGGGAAGTATCAGAAGTTATCGTTCTCCTTACAGTGACATTATTTACCCAACACAACTTCCTTCTACTATTTCACCCCCCATTTCTTCTGCCTTCTATATGCCTTCGGGTGATAATTGTTTTGTGAGGCCAAGACAACTGGCCAACATTAGGGCTTTTAATGTCCGCACTCTCCGGCAATTCGGTCAGCAAGCTGCTCTGACAAGTACTCTCTTAAGTCTGGGACTTCGTGCATACTACGTGTCAGAGACGGGAGTTTGTGATTCTCGCACCGACATCCACTTGAGCTCACCTCTACATAACTGTCGATCCAAGCGCTTCTCTCTCAGGGTTTTTGGTGACGCCGAAGAGTAATCTCGGGGACAAGCTGAAGCGGGAAATACACTGAGTTCCAGAGCAAAGAAATGTTTGCTCGATTGGTTCCTAGAGAACAGTCGCTTGTGCGCCATCAGACTCAACACATCGATTGAAGTCTATCAACGCAAATCAGAAGGGCATTGTGTATTTATCATATCGACGTACGCACCAACAGACAGCTGTTCAGATGCTACGAGAGATGCATTCTACGACGTTCTCGTTGATCTTAAGAAGCAGACTAAACACTCAAACATCACCATACTAACGGGCGATTTCAGAGGAGAAGCGGCTGGGAGGTAAGTTTGGTGTCCAGGCACAACGCACTGACAACAGCAGAAGACTGTTGCAACTGTGCGCATTTCAACACAGAAAGATGTACTGTGTTACATGGAGACCTCCGTGTGCTTCTCATCCGTGGACACAACACGGTCATATAGTAGTCAGTTACAGGTGGCACCACTCTGTTAAAGACTGTCGTGCATTTTGGAGTAACTACCTGGACTCGGAACATGTTGTTGTACGTGCTTGTTTTGTTTTACCATTTGCCCAGAGGTCGTACATTGGCAAATGCGAGATACTTGAAGGATATTCGATCGAGGAGAGTGCGAAGAACGCTTATCGGGAAGCACTGGTGAACATATTGCCCTGTTCAAGTCGGGTGAGATAATCTAACGTACACTGGGAACAAATCGCAGGAGTTATAAAAGCTTGCTGTGCAAAGGTGTGATTCGAAGTAGCTGTGCAGTTACAACAGAACTGGATAAATGTCACTTCGGTAAACCAAATAAAAAAAGTGTCGCTCGACTCCACCTGGTTTTGAATATTACGACAACCGTCGAGAACTCAAATGCAAGCTAACTAAAAGCTTGCGAAAAGATCGTGAACACCAACTGGTCGAAAAGTCAGAAGAGAAGGAACAAGCTAGTACTTCCGAACCATAAACGGAACGGATATGGGAAAAAATACTGTGCGTTGTGCTGATGTTCATTATTAAGTAATGCTTTGGTTAAGCCATAACGGGTTAAAAACCAAAAGAGTTATCGGTTTCGCAACGTTTCGACCCTCTCGGAGAGCCTTTATCAAACGATTTAAATCAGAAAAGTTACAATGTACAAACTTCAAATTAGGCAATCATCAACTAGGACATGTTTGTGTGTTTCACCGATGGCTTGGAATTGTCAGCTGTTTGGCGCGATTTATTGGGTCAACAACAGTGACACCACGTAGGAGAGGTTCGCGGCAGTCCTATCACCCACCCCCTATCCCAGACAATCTACACGCACGCAGATTAAACACATACAGACTCACACACACACAGGCACACATTAACTCTCTATGCTTATTCGCACCTGGGGATCTTCACGTGTTGACCTCTGGTGAACCGTGAACCCTTACATCCTACTGGTAGCCTGTCTACAAATCGCAGATGAAACACACAAACATGTCCTAGTTGATGATTGCCTAATTTGAAGCTTGAACATTGTAAATTTTCTGATTTAAATCGCTTGATAAAGGCTCTCCGAGAGGGTCGAAACGTTGCGAAACCGATAACCCTTTTGGTTTTTAACTCGTTGTGGCTTAACCAAGGAATTACTTAATAAAGAAGGAACAAGCCTTTTTATCCAAGGTTGTACTGACCATCCAGCGTACGTGAGATATTATGTGAAAAACAGGTATCGCATGTCATCAGTCAATCGAGTCTACTTTACAGTTGGGCTGAACATTTTGAAGAACATTTCACCTGGCCTAAGCTAGACCATGTAGGCAACGGGACCCGAATGCCTATTTATTAAGTTCCAGACTGCCCTTCGTCGGAAGCGCAAGTGATCCTGGAGTTTAAGTTATTGAAGCGTAACAAGGATCCTGCACTGGATCTTCTCTTTTGAAGGTTGGTCTGGAGAAGCTTATATCATAATTGACGAAACTCTCTCCGACGATTTGGGAATCTGAAGAGGTGTCTCGTGATTGGCGTTTATCAGCAATAATTCCCGTCTTTAAAAGGGGAGCCCGGGGTCTATGTGACAACCACAGAGGCATCAGTCTAGTGTCTTTTACATCCAATTAACTTACTGGCCTCATCTTACCTCCGTTCATTAAGCCTAGAGAAAGTCAGGTACGTAAAGAACAAGCAGAATTCCAGTTCGGTCATGAGTACGTTGACCATGTCTTTACCTTGCCACGGATCCTGGAACATCGACACTCTTACAAGCAGCCGACGGTCGTGGTCTTTTTGGACTTGAATCAGTTGCTCGTGACGAACTCTAGAACTGACTTCTTTGCAAGGGAGTACCACGGGAAGGGTATATAATACTAGTGTATGTTCCATTTTACTTTGTATTCGGAAACGTAGCCTGTCCGTAACGAAGATATCAACAGACTTACTGTGTTTGGTCATCGGTGTCTTCGCCAATAAGATCACGCTAGTTGGACTGGTCGCGTGCGCAATACGGTCGTTAGCCTGCGCGCATTCCGGAACGCTCGGGATGCTCGATTGGTTAGTCAACCAATCACGTTTCAGAGCCTGCGATGATTGAGCCACTTACTATGCAAACCATTTGGTCGTTTTCCGCACCCGACATTTTATACAGACAGCTGGGTAGAACTGCGTGTTGGTCAAACGGTTACGTGGTCAAGAAATATGAAGACCGTGACTACTCCATTGAACAAAGTCAGTAGATGTCGCCTGTCTGGCTGGGGTCATCGTTATCACTCAAATCGCTGGCTATTGGAGATGGCAGTGTGTCGCGGACCGATGGTTTCCTGCACTCATATCATTTCATGTTCTTCCACTTAGTCTTCTTTTATCGTTACTAGTATTATTCTATAACCTCTTTAGTAAAGATTCCTCTTCTAAGACATTCCGCGTCACTGTTGAGGTGAGCGACGGCCCGAGTCTGCTTTTCTCGTTCACAGTGTCTCTGTTGTTGACCTGAAACCATTCTCCAAATTGCTTTTCCTTGCCATACCAACTGTACATAAGGTTTCTTTAATGTGTCAATTTCCTATGAATCTTATGAATTAAAATGGAACTGCTACACAAACGTAAAAGCATCATGTTCTGCTATTTTCCACGCACAGTTTATTTGCAGTAAGGTACCCACTGTACCACGTGGAATAACCAAAGTGGTCCGTTGTGATCCTATTCGGGTGCAATCTGCATCAAGGTAGACAGGCTGTAACAGCGGTAGAGAGAACACGTGACCCAGTAGAAGAACAAACTATTTTGCCATATTTACGAGCGTTCGCGTCATTCTTCTGTGTGTAGACGAATGAGCCATGGGTCGTTAAAGACACGACCAATCAGAAAGCAGCTTGATTCCCGACACGAGTGCGGGCCGCACAGGCGTTTACAATATAGTCCAGTTTGAACGAACAAAGTTTCAAACTTATTAGGCAGTACTGGCATGTGTATTACAATAATACATGCCGTTCGATACACACGTATTCATTTAGTACATCCGGCATTATTACGCACTTTCCATTAGTTGAAGATAGCTTCTTTATCGGTAAAAGGTTTTACATGAAATGTAGCACAGTTATTCATAACTTTTTCCGTAGTTAACGTAATTGTAAAGAAGCTTCCCAAAGAACATCATACAGCACTAAACGACAGTTAACAATACATTTTCCAGTCACTCCGATGGTAAACATATATTGGAGGTTACAATGCCAAGGTGCACACGAATATATGTGGAAGGCATGATGGGAAAGTCGCCTTCACCTATCTCCTTCAAGCTCACCCAATATGCCTGACGCTAGCCAAGGGGAACAAAGCCGCACATAAGAATTCTCTGAAGGTTTAAAGTGATCTAGAAACTTGCTGGAAAGGTCATTCTTGTAAGATGGAGGCAGCCGTGAATTCCGCTAATCAGCGGATGCCTTTCGACTCATCCGAGTCACACATAAGGGCCTGGAAACAAGGTAGCATGCATAGTGTAGGCCTGCTTGTAAAAATAACGGATTTTCTAGTACTTGGTAGCCGTTGATTTTGAACGCGTTTCACGGGGGCCCCACAAACGGAGGGGCAACCACGAGCGACGTTCACTCCTCCTCCTAAAGGCTCTATTCACGTTTAACTTCGTGACAGTCCAATCTGTCTGAAATCCACCAGTTCATATTCCACTAGCCCGTCAAGTCAGTCTGCACGTCGAGCATAATGTACCAACTACCGACACCACATGAGTTGGTGAACGTAATATGCACACTTCCGAGTTGGAGCGGTGGTCCCTTTAATCTCTTGAGTACTGGTGTTGTGTACGCCTCAAGGCTACCTATGTGCCTGTTAGGGTGCCTACCCTGTTACCGTCCAAAGGCGCCTCCTCCGTGAGAAAGAAAAAAAACGATCGACTTTGTCCTAGTTAACGGACCTGCTCAGACCGGTCGAGAGGGTAGTCTTGGCTAGTTCTTACCCGCCAGACTTTTTACTCCGTTGTGCCCATTAGTGACCTTAACTATTTTTTCCGATAAACGTCCTTCTCTTTTTATGATTCGGGAATGTTCTTTTCGGCCACTGCACATCATACAAGTACTCTGTATTTTTTCGCCTTGGTCGCACACGTTTTGGGGCGAAACAAAGCTGCTTTTTTGCACGCGTCTTTTGGGTTGTCTTGGAAGCGAATACGGGGACAGTTGCAGTACTATTCGGGACCGAGACTTTCGTGTTAATTATTACCGGGACGAGAATCCGAATTCAGCCGAGCGCACTTCGATATCAAGGAGAAACTAGAGTATCGTTTGGGTGGGTTTACAGCAGTGCCCCACACTCGTGCCGAGACTCAAGCTGCGTTCTAATTAGTCGCGTCTTTAACAACCAACGACTCACTCGTCCACGCACACGTTACGGCTTGTAAATGAGACAGTTTGGTTTGCACTTCCACTGAGCCACGTGTTCTCTGTGCTGTTTTTATAGCTTGTAAGGCGGTTTGAAGCGCAGGCGTCCTTTGGCTTCGGTCACCGTGACCGGCTAATCAGTTTAGGAAGCCACCAACCGAGGAGGACTGTTAAAGGAGTACAACAACTGAGCCTAAACAGTCGGTGACAGGAAGTTGAAAGCGGGAGGAGGCGAGTCATGCTATGACAGAAAATTTGATTTCATGTGACTAGCGCTCACTGGTTTAAGGTGTAAAAATTGATGAAAGTAAATAGACAATTGTAGTCAGACTAAAGCTACTAGTCATCTTCGAAAAGAATGTTCACGTGAACTAGCAATAATCGCACATGACGATGAAATCTTTTAATTGAGTGAAATACAGAATGGACTTTGATATGCCGAATGATGCACAAACAGATCTTTTTCGTTTGAGGTCGTTGTTATTACATTAACGTAGGACATCAGAAGTGAAAAAATGAATCTGTTTGAGGAACCACGGCCAAATGAGCCAAAGTAGTGTCAGTAGTTCGTTCACAAAACAACCTATCAAGAATAACTAAATGAAGCGCAATATAAAATAAACAACCAACTACATGTCTTGTGATGTGTGGAATACTTCTGTTTCAAGAACAATGCAACTTAACAATAGTACTTCATCGTAAGACAATAAAAGTACACGTGACCACCAGAATTATGCTAGTGACGTCAAGAGACATAAGCGAGAAAACCAATAGGGAACAGGGTATATTATTTGAGCAACTCAGGCAAGCACAAACGTGCAGGTAATGGAAGATCAACATTTTAGGGTTTCCTCCAACGGTCAGTGAAACGATTATGCCAATTGAATCCACTGCGTCTACGCAACTCAGCGTTGATCAACTGATGATACGGCAAGCACCTTTACCGATGTCCTGATTGAGCGCGGTTCGGGTAAGTCCAACCCTCTTATGGTAGCCCTTGAATGGAATTTGTTACCATTGGTTTGAGAGTAGGTATTATTGCCAATGGGCTAACTAAAGCTTACCGAGTAAAATGAAGTTTCGCATAGCTTGAACATCGACAACAAAAACTATACTTACTGATTCAAAATCGGTCTACTCTGTTTACTTCCTTGCCAACTTCCTGATTACGTAATGTCAGTCAGCAACTCAACAAACATGAGGAATCGTCTACATCCATATCTACCAGTGGGATTTATTGAGACACAGTTAAGCTAAAGATGTTCAGACTGTAGTCGATCTGGTAACAGTTCGTGTTACTATTCGTTTTTACCAAACAACAAAGTTTCATAGTTCAATCCATACTTCCTCATAACGACTTACCTTGTTTATACACTTCGTGCAATATGAGCACAGCCAAAAAATCAGTAGCCTGTCCAAGTGCCTGATGTAATGCGACCATAGAGCCAGCCAATTCGGCCTTAGCTTTTACTCCAAGCCATGGATCTAGGCCAGATGAAAGAAGCAAAGCTGAATCAGGTTGTTCCATGTCCGAGGTAATTGGTCTGTGTAACTGAGAGGGAACTTGGAATCGAGCCAAGTAGTGTTGTAATCGAGTGTAACTGTTCAGCGGGAGTACCGTCACACTACGATAACGGGTCTTAATTCGCAGTTGCACAGTTGTTGTTTGTCCACCGTTTTGAGTAGAGTGTTGCTGATTCTTTCCACCACGAGTTTTGTTGCTGCCAACATTGGTGGAAGCTTCAATAGTGTCTGATCGTTTCGAGCGACGAACCGAAAGGGGGAAGATTACAGGATGCCAACTTTCGAGTTCCGAGGTTGAACTTAAATTTGATTTCGGAATAACTACAGTGGCTGTACAGTAATGAAAATGGAGAAAAACAACTCACTAAAACATTTAAAGACGAATACGTCAAAAAATGTCAAAATAATGGAGCAAATAGTGCCAATGTAATACAGTTTAACTCACATTAAGCATTGGGGGTGTTTCGTGTATACGTGACGAGCAGCACAAAGGGTTTGAGTCCAGTTAAATCCAATCATATTCAGTGGTGGACACAAAGAACCAACCAAGATTATCAGATAATTCGTGTTATGGTTATCATAGTGCATTTCGTTTATCGAGTTCTTTAGGAAGGAAAGAAGGCCCACCGTAAAAACATGCACGCTTTTTCAACCCCGTTCTGTTACTGACTTAGAAGCAGCACAAGCTGGGGAAACTCATGCGGAAAGGTCAGATGAACCTCAAAACGGATTTCTCCTCCCTCCAGCCATGCTGGTGCGATCAAATGATTCTTGTTGAGACATATGACTACTCATCAAGTCAGAGTAGTATGCGCTTGAACAGTCATCTACTCCGAAGGGATATAACCGATATGCCTGAGTGAAAATCACGTGATACGGATAGAATCTTATTGTCTGCCAACTGAATCATGTGTTAACGAACGGTGTGAGATAGCCGAATCAATAAACCATTACGTGGTTGACGTCATCCAAAACGGATTAGTCTGTCACAGTGGCCGAAGCCAAAGGACGCCTGCGCTTAACCATAACCCAAAGTGCCTTGCGCTGCACAACCTGCGGTTCCACTTACACACCACGTATCCGGTGTAAACCCGAAGGAATAAGACCAGTAGGTGTATAAGTGAGGCCTTTGTACCCAACCGGCCAATGTTGGTAAGCAAATTGAATGGCTAGTAGGAAAAGGAAACCCTTGTCTCTCAGAAAATAAACAGAGAGAGAGATAGCAATGAAAAGAAAAAGATGTGAAAGGTAATACAAGAAGCACTTCAGTATACGAGTGAATGTTGGTGCATTCTAGAGAGGATAAGGATTAAAAAAGACCATTACATATACGCGAACGGATACACAAAACAAGCGAAACGGAGGAACAGTGTCAATCCTGCTTGATGTTCAATTTCTGAAAAACGAGAAAGTTTGGAACTTCAATCGGAGTATAAATACAGTTAGTTAGGGAAAACTGATTGGATGAGGTTAGTCGTTTTAAAGTGTATCCATCTTCAGTATGCTACGACATATCCCTGTGTTATCAGCTCAAACCAGCACCGGCGATCTTGCGAATAGGACTCAGAAATAATTGTAGCTGAGCACTTGCATACGATATTTAAATCGTGCCCAATGTGCAGTCATTGGCGTTGTGATCACCACAGTTGCTTTATGAAAGTGTGGCAGGAGTTCAAATCCCGGTCATGGTAAATATACGGACTACTGAAAAACCCTATTTAAAGCAACACTTGAGTCGATTGCTTTAATCTGAAAAGAGCTGGGTGAAAAGTTTATGGGACTGAGAACGTTGCGAGCAATTGTAAGTGATGTCTAACTTATGTTAGCAAAAATCCATTACCACCTAACAATTGTCAGTAATAGTCTGAACGAGCGCATCGTTGTTGACTGCGTTCTATTGAACGGACTGTTACTGCCCGTCGATAAACAGGTGAATAAACATGTTATTTAGTTCAATTCACCTATCCTTTTTAGTCTCAGTAATGGCAAACATCAACAATTTCTGCTGAATGATCTTTCTAGTTTTGAAGTGGATTGACTGCCAAAAATAGAACGGATGATCGTTCATTATTAGAACAAAGCGTAATCTGTTTATTTTGAGTGGTGCTAATTTCTGTTTACCTATTCGCTTAGTTTTGGCACTTGTCCTAAAACTCCCGTCTTTTATTTAAGGAAACTCTTGGCTAAAAGTGGACACTTCATTCTATGAGATGCTTTGTGAAGTCTGCCAATATTAATTTTGTACGCAGAATGTGTATTACTGTCACGTTGCTATGGAACTCATTTAGTCACAACGTGCATGGCGTGTAGCTTAATTCGCAAAATAGTAACTCTGTGTACTCCTGCACTACTCACCAAATCCGTACAGATTTGTTTATCAATATTTCTGTGTTCTTAGTACGTCCAAATTGTTGGTCAACTTTCCGGTCTAGTGATATGTTGACGCGAAAACCGGTACTACTTTCGTATAGTTATAGTGTAACGTAGGGTTAAATAAACTTACATTTGCATTTACTCAAGACGTACACATGAAACACTCATATTGTACTGATTATTTATACGCGAACTCGGATGCAAAACCATCAATGTTGGTTCAGAAAAAGACATTTGACTTTGTGCTTTTGTCTTTATATTTTGTTTGTGAACTTTGAGTCATTGTAACCGATTAACTATATTAGGGTTAAAATGGAGTGTGCATACACGGAAACTACAACGAAAACTACAATTAACAAAGTTTCCTCGCCTCATGCAGAAAACTGAGGTCACACGTCTAGAGCTTTTGAATGTATTCATTTGAAACGATATCCTGAGGTAGGTGTTACAAGATTTTGAATGCCGAGTGCAGTGTTCAAACGCTCTTGACGGTCTGCAGTAATCCCCAAGACCCCCTGAATCTAAGAAGCACGGTAAAATTAACTCGCCAGCGAGATATCACTTACTACGGCTTCAGCTTTTGTTTACGAGTAAGGACTAAACGTACACGGTGGTGTAATCAAACCAAGCAATCTAGTAAATCGAGAGATGCGCTTGTCTTCAAACGATTCCGGTACCGCGGATACACTACAGTATATCACTGCTGAACGAGTACAGTAGTGTTATAGTGGCGAAAGATTAGCTGAACATGAGTAAAGTAAAATCCCCCGACTCCCATCCGCTGGGTTACCATGTAATAAAAGGACACACATATTACATAGATTGTCGACAAATCAGAAAATCTGATTGTGTGTGTGTGTGTGCTGTTTTTCAAGACCATAATCAGTGAATATACACTGAACGCGCGTTGTCCATGATCGATCGAGATTGTGTTAGCGTCTTTTTTCAAACCAACATTGTACACAATGATTGTGGATACGTAAACTGTATGTGCCAACTACCATTCTTGGCTTGAGTTTGTCAAACATCTGTGAACACAAATCCGAGTTGGGTATCAGAATATGTGCGGAGTTACGTGTGACTGAGAGCCGGCTAACAAGTGTAAATAAGCGAATGAACTAAGCGATTTGCAGAGAGTACACAACAGTAAAACATGTGATGGATTAAACCATTTAAAATGATCAGTCTAAGTGAATTTTCCTTGTTTCGAATTAACCAACACAGTATTTCGTAGTTTTTCATGTAAGCCCGGAAAGGTTTGGCATTACAACACCAATGCTCCACAAAACAGCCATTCTGTAAACTAAGGTGTCCAACTTCTACGACATCAAAAGGGCATTTCTATGCAACAGGTTACCCCACATGTGGGGACTGTATGCCGCCAGGTTGTTCAAGCCCAAAGAATAAGAGCATTCTAGAACAACGCGGTTTAAACTGATACAGTTGAGCTGCCTTCGCTATCTTGGCCTATCCACAGATGAGACAGTGTTTCAGGAAGCACACCCTCAGACGGTCCGGCGTTCCACCATGATCGGTTTCGCGCTTGTGTTAATTGATCCGGCAGAAAACGGTACCAATGCGGTCTTGAACTACACACTTTTCTGCTACAGCTCGAATTCCGCCAAACGTGTTTACCGGTCCGCCGAGAGGCAAACCGTGAGTGCCTACTAGGATCAGGATAAACCTAACCCTAAAAACGAGGACTGATTTGACGTATCGCATGCCATTCATAAGATACAGATTTCTGGTTAGGCTGAATATTTTCCTCCGTATTACAGTGGCACTCAAGGCTAGATGTGCCTACTGTTTGAAAGTATTAACACTCAGGACATGTTCATTTGTTAGCCGAATTGACCGACAAGTGGCAAGCTGAAGATCTTATTTGGTTCGGCAATGGCATGTCTGAGATCTGAAACCTAGGCCCCGCCAACGAAGTGAATGAGCTTCCAGCTTTTATACTGTAGGATGTTTGCGATCGTGTCAAACTGCAGTGAACTCCATCGTTCTGGAGACTTGTCTGATCGTTAATGTCCACGGATGCATCTGAGAAGGTGATAACGACTCAGGATGCAGGTTTTCATAATACTAATACTAACTAAAAATTTATCATCGGAAACACCATAGAACTCAGTGATTTTACAGAATAAGAGACACTGTCCTATGTAGTCTTCACTGAGTGGCTGTTATTCTACAACTTCCTAGTTGTCACCGAACCTCCAGTTACTCGTTATGAGATCCTGGAAGTTCTACAACCTGACACCGTGACAACTGTTGAAATGATTCAGTCTCTGTTTGCTCATTTTCACTTATATTACTCATCGATCGGTATTAATATGTAAAATAGT
This sequence comes from Paragonimus heterotremus, assembly GCA_013368495.1. Taxonomy (NCBI): domain Eukaryota; kingdom Metazoa; phylum Platyhelminthes; class Trematoda; order Plagiorchiida; family Troglotrematidae; genus Paragonimus; species Paragonimus heterotremus. The sequence goes on along the minus strand of LUCH01000016.1, from coordinate 441,567 downwards.
AGAAAGTGGACAGCGAGCGCCATGCGCACATCATATCTAGGCCATTCGGCTAACAGACACTATTCGTGCCCGCTTTTTTCCCGATCAACAGTATAGGTGTCCGACCGATTTGATCCGACTAAAATATGTTTGAAACTACTGTGAATTCTCTCATACGAGTTAGTCATACGAGGAAGTCAAGAATATTCGACAGTTTTCGATCAGAAACACCCTCATTTGCTCTGCATTGCTGAGCAAGAGATCACAATTCCGGTTACATATGCTTCGCTATCCGATAGAAAACATCACGAACATTCTGATTATATGTGTTCAGTGGTGAAGACGAGCGATCATACTATAGTACTCGCACATTACTAGTCAACAGTAGGGCAAAAGAATGGATTTTGAAACTAAAGTAGCCAGGGGAAAAATACATGAAGAAACTTCGGAGTGCAGCATGGCATGAGGTGGTTCTTGGCACGTAAGGGAACGTAAAAGGACTGAGCATTTGTGTCTGTGGCAACCGTGACGTTCTGGAGCCAGTACCGTGCGCAGATCAGTGTTTTTGTTTGTTGTCAGGTTGAGACGCATAACCCATGTTTTGGTTTCACAGTAGCATGAAAAGTTGCGTCCTGGGTCATCATCACCCACTCTGGTGCACCAGCAGATGATAACCGATCAGACAAGGCTCTTGAATGACGAAAATTTATAAGTTGACTATGCACTGCCAGGTTATCCAGATCTAGGCGTGAACAGTTGCACTCATCCGGAGTGAGAGCCACAGTAGCAGCTCGGTGAACAAATGAACACAAATTATTAACATGTGTACGAGCAGTGTGTGAATACCGGTCTGCTCACACCTGGTCATGATGGTCAACGCGTGCGGTAACGGTTCACATCTTCACCTTCGACATATGATGGCAGATATTCAGCCTGTGTCATTAGACACGGATTCCAGTTAATCCCTCTCTGTTTGAATCGTTGTGCATTGCACTGCATAAGTGTTAAACCTGCCAGGGATAAGGAGAGCTGTCAGACATTTCATACTTTTATTCACACATATTTTCACTGCCACACCATGAGGTATTAACACTGTGGTGTGTCGCACCTCAATTCTAAAATCAGTTCAACGAGTAACGTCTCTACAAGTAGTTTTTAATTGTCCTGGCGTTAATTAAGGATGAAGCTACTAAGTAGTTGTTATTGGTGACGCGACCCAAAGTGTGAACATAACAGTTACCAGTGATCACAGTGTGAAATTATGTTACATGCTCAAACAAATAAATGTAACGTTCATCCGGATGTTGTGTGCAGATAAAACCAGATACACAATGTAACATTCATCAAGCAAGCACACTTACCGACCAACGATGATTCCACAGAACGTTTATGTTGTTTCAGTTTGCCACGCCTGACGGCAGCTTTCCGACTCACAGGTCCTGTAAAAGATTTTTGTCCCCCAGAACTAGTTTTCGAATGTGGTTGATACAGATTCGACTCGGTTTGGTCGGACAGAGTTTTTGTGGCGCCATCCCCGATCGACCACATAGGTTGGTCATCGTAGTTATCACCATCGCCATCGTTTGCCTGCGACCCGTCAGAGCCACGAGCACACGCCATAATCATGGTCCTCCGAGTTGACATTGGACTACCAGGCGATTGACGGTGAGTAGTCGGAACGTGCGGAGAGGATAAGGCTCGATGTCGATTATGGCTACTGGCGGGAGAACCCCCTGATCCGGATCGATCAGAATCAAGCCAAAGCTCCACAGAGAGGGTGTCAAAGTCGGGCAAACCACTGCACGGGAGAGTCAAATTTACAAATCTATGTGTCACTGTTCTAAATCAGAGGATCAGTCACCTACGGTCTGTAAACTGAATCCACTTGCTGTTCTAACCAAAGACGACCCTTATGTTCGATAGTGTTTATATGTGCAAGGAACTCTTAGGAAAATGAATCAGACGGAGAACAAGTTATAAACCCTACGAATTTAGATAAAACTCTGTGTCTGGAAATATCCAGCTTATTACACAATATTGGAAGATTTCTACGTGACAAACAACATCAAGCACCATGCTGGTATATCGTAATTATGACCTCACAACTAAGATATCATTTTATAAAACAAAAACACCACGATTGGTTAACTGCATTGCTATCAGTAACTACAAGCTAAAGCGGATCGTCGTTTTTTTTTACTAAGGTGGTATCCGGCCTCTGTTCAGAACAAGGTCGTTACTCCTTGTTCTAGAGGGCATCACATAGTCCATCTTGGAATCCCCTCCATTAAACAAACTTACCTCATGCATACGAAATTTTCGGGAACACATCGATGAGACAGAAAACGAGTCTGACAAAGACGATATACATAGATTCACTACACAAATGTTTGCTAAATTACAGTCGAATCTGTGTCGATACACAATCTGGTAATTCGATAACCTCGACTAGAAAATAAAATGAGGCACACATATGCGAGTTCGGTTTACAATCACCGAGGCACACGACAACAGCTACACAGATTCTTAACTAGCGTAGGTTCGAATACCATCAATGATTACAGACCTGTATCGCACTCCAGGTGATAGCCAGTTAAAGTGTTCACACTTAGAGAATCTCTCATGAGAGGAGTAACTCCTCTGGGAAGGCAACTACGCCTGGTTTCGACCATTGCGGGCGTGCAGTGCTGAAGTTGCTATACTTGTAGCCGTCGTCTCGTCCTCACGCGGCCCATCACGTGTCAAGTGACGCCCACTGTCCCAACCTGCACTGCGTGTCCACACATTCATTGACCCGAAAGCTCTTCCATATTCGAACTTACGCACACACGCAGTCAGCGTCTACACAGTCAACCAATTGGAACGCTCTAACTCGATGTGATTCAGTGAGGTCGATACATTGGCACGCATGACGAGGTTGGACCCGGATCGAAACAGAGAGAACAGCACAATTGAGCAGGACAGGACATGGTCCAGACGAGTTACACGGCACTGAGCCTGTATACTAATCTCAACAATGAAGATCCAAACCATTGACTTAACTTTTTCCATTGACTATCATTGAGATATCGTTATTTGTTAGTGGATACTCGACCTATCAAGATTAAGAGCTTCACTACATCCGGAATGCATCTAATGTGAGCAGAATGCAGAAGAAAGTTTTGCATCTCAAATGGCGTGCCTCCGTTTATGAAAGAAGTGCCCCAGACCAAAAATCTAGTTTGCCCATCGTCTTAGCGCTAAAATGTCACTAGCATACAATACCTCGGAGAAAACAAATAATTTAGAACAGAGATGATGTGGGTGGCAGAAGGCTTGCCAATCAACGACAGTGAACGTTCTACCACCAAGGTGAGGAGGAGCGTGGATGACTCATCAAAGCAAGTGCACCACATCTGGTGCGGATGGCCCTCGATATTTTGGCAGAGGCGACGAAGTGCGCACAGAATCAGTAATTTGCCCTCAAAAAACCATAAACTTCTTAAAAACAACAAATACAGACGTATTGCAATCACATACTGTTCAGCGAATGACATTTGGTGTACAGACAGCCACAAAGGAGCGTTTGAAGATAACAAAGCATTTCCTATTAGCCCCTCATGTGTCGTTGACTTATGAGATGGGTTACTATCCGCAGTCTGTCTTCTGTTTAGAAAGGATTATTGTAGTTGATAACGCTCTACAAAATCAAAACTTCCATAATCTATGATTAAACTGTGCACTGATCACGTGGTTAGCATTTTCAGCCCAATCCACATTTACAGGGTGTATCCGCATAACTGAAGCCTATGAAGCGAAAACAATGAGCTTATAGGCGGATTAGACTGGTTTGTTTCGTAAACACTCCTGTTAACCATATGACTGTCTAGAACGGTGATTTCGCCAAACAAGCACACTACTAGGAAGACACTGATAACAAAATAGAGACAGCATTAGAAATCCATGCACCATCATGATGTGTCAGTTCACAGAACGGTTATAAGACTATCGCTTTCAACAGTTCAAGGCGGAAATGTTGTAAACCCTCCTAAACTATACGCTGGTTCGTCCTTGCGTTTAGCAGAATTCGGATTCTCGTCCCGATAATAATTAACACGAAAATTACCACGAATGCCCCGTGATTTGCTCCTAAGACAAGCCAAAATACGCGTACAAAAAAGAACTTTGTTCCGCCCCAAAACGTGTGCGACCACAGCGACAATTACAAAGTATTTATACGGCGCGTAATGACCAAGCTTTCCCAAGACATCAAAGAGAACAGTTACGGAAAGAAAGAGTTAGGGTCACTAATGTGAATGGCAGCATAAAAAGTCTCATCCGCTCTGAACAATTCCGCTAATTACGACTGAGTTAATCGTCTTTTTCTTTCTCAGGACGGAGGTGGTTTTGGACGGTCACAGAATGGACGCCCTAACAGGAAAACACAGCTGAACTCTGCTATCATCAGCAATAATACAAAGATAGTGTGAACAGAAAGTTCCCTCACCATACTGTGGAAATTTTGCAGACACAAAAGCAATCGTGCATATTATGAATTCTGTTTATACTGTCCTCTCCTGACTGGATGATTTGCAGATAACATCAAAGATAACAACGGTTTCTGACAACTTTTCAAACGATAAACAGAGAGCGCTGACACAAGTAGGAGAGCGGAGTTCCAAGTCGTGTTCGACGCGCCAACAGTGCGGACGTGAACAACTTCCAAATCTCGCTATCGTTTTAGTGACAACTGTGTGCATGGTAATGCACCTCAAACAGGAATGTGAAGCTATTGAAGGGTGACGGTAGTCCTTAAATCGCGGATGCAAACACCACCTTAGAGAAGCCTCAAGCTGCACTGGTCATGTTCCTATAAACAAGGATTGTGGCAAAAAGTACTGTAACTCCCAAGAGAAAAGATGGGGTTTTATGCCAATTTTGTGTATAGATGGAATTGCCAGACTTCCAATTCCTATATTTCGACGCATTACAGTAAATCATAAGTGTGAAAACAGGTTGAGATTACTCAAAAAGTCTCGAGTGGACGACAAACTCAAGGTAAGTTTATCGTGAATAATTTTATCTTCAAAACTGCCAGAGTTCCACAAATAATCATAATATACAAGGGAGCCTATGGGTCGAGCCGCAACAGATGGAACGATTATCTGGTAAAACTTAGTTCTGTGTCAGATACATAACAAACTAATATGTACGTATACGATATTGATTACGAGGTCGTTTCAGGAGTTTATAAAAATTTGGTGTGCACTTTTTATCGAAAACTTCACCGACGGATAAGTGTTACGGGATCGATAAAGGCACATTAATGGACGTACTAAACGTCTTTCTATTTAGATACAGAAGAACCAATGTATACTTTGGAAAACTTTAAGCCTTGCCGATGAGTTTGAGTATTCGACTATTACGTAATTTCCACCGGCACTTACCAACGTGTAAAGGTAATCAGTCTTATTTGTTACAGACCTTGCGAGTGAAGCTGAGCTTATATTCTGTGTAAAAGAATCCTGCTATTCATTTTAAACTTGACGAGTAAAAATCGATTGCAATTTAAAAGTTAAATTTTTAGGACCAATAACGTGAGTTGGGATCCGAATGAGCACTCATTCATTCAGATATTTAAGTGAAAGAGAGGCTGCGATCAAATGTGAGCAGTGAATTGGGCCGTTATCACCTAATTTATTGCTTTCAAGTTGAACATTACCCACAATCGATCGGAGCTGTCGCATTCCTATAGACTTTCCGGTCGGTCCCTTTCGAACAGCAGAAACACTAGACTCGAGTTTGGCTCCCATTAGAGCTCATCAGTAGTGCATATCCTTGCCACGGCCGGGATTAGAACACCGTCCACGCTTTTATGAGGCCACCGTGTTGACCACTGCGCCATTGACCTCACATTAGGCACGACCGAATTATCATATGTGAACGCTCAACCACTTTCGAAAGGGGCCGACTGGAAAGTCTATGGAAATGCGACAGCTGCAATCGATTGTAGGTGACGTTCAACCTGAAATTAACCAAATCGCCAACTACTCATCAGCAATTTACTGCTGTTCAACTTGTCTGAATGGAAATCCAAATAGTGACGCATCACACGCCAAGTGCATAATGTCAACGTGTGCAAAGCAGGGAGTGACAATTGAACCACTAAACCAATACTTGATAATCACTGGCGTTATGTATACTATGCTGTCGCGAGATCATACGAAGTACTGCAGAGGAAGTTTTCAACAAAACTTTCTTCCACAAATACAATGACCACAAGTTGCTGGAACTATGCCACACCCATTGCTTAGTCACTCGTTTACTCAGTCGTTCACCATCCCACCCACTCGCCCGCATATATGCTGCTCAAGTGTGCATCCATTGACTCACCTGAGGTCAAATTCCTCACCCCAGAAAAGCATGTCCGTCAAACGTTTGCTTGTTGTCCGAGCACACGGCTTGCCGTCTAACAGAATTTCACAGTGGTATCTGTACACCGAAGCGGAGAGGAAAGAGAATAGATGGCGAGAGAGCTGATATTGGGAAGTACAGAGACATGCACGTATTCATAAGTAATGGTTGTGCGTTTTTGACAGTACGGTGACAGACTGCTAACGACAATATCAGTGCTGCACGGCATAGATGAAGAAGGGTTGGAAAGCTCTTCAGTTGAAGGGCAGTGAATGAGTCTAAAGTCCAGTTGGTCTGCTATACTGAGTCAGAGCTAGTACACTACCAGTTACAATTTCACATAGGGCCCAAACATTGTGATTCTGTTCTGTGATGATGGGATGCAGACCATAAGCGCACGTACACGAAAAAAAAACAGTATCACGGTTGACGTAGATTATAACAGGCCTTGTTTTAATTAGTGTCACAGATCTCACACGATTGTTCAGCGGACCAAAGGACGCATACACACACACACACACACGCTTTGAGTGACTTCAAACTGGCCACAACTGTTATGCAGGTCCAGGAATTAGGCGACAGATTTCGACATCTGTCCTGTCAGAACGAATTATACAGTCAGTCCAGCACCACATACGGACGGTACAACTAGATTCGAGCTGGAGCAACTTTGTACAGTACAAACCTGAGGAGAGGCGGCAAAAAATGGAATATTCACACGATGTAATTAATGATACCTTGCCAAATTCCCACGGAGACACGTTACTGCTGATAGGCCTTGTGTACCACAACTGTTTTTCACAGGTGATTCGGGGACTATAAGCGCACCTAGAGAGTACTACTCATTACAAGTAGACAGGTGTATAAAGTCAAAGATCTTCTCCAGTAAAGTAACCACGCAGAGTAAAAGCATAGCACTAATCACAATAGGTTTACCGTCCTACAACAGTCAGAGTTGTGAAAACAGTGCGAATTATGACAGTGGGATAAAGGACCGTAACAAGATTCCATATATCCGCCCTGAACGAGTTCATCAAGGGTTTCTGGAGAAATTCTCGAAATATGCATTGGTATGCGATCCAATAATCCAAGAAATGTCTAAAATGATCGTTGAGTAATCTGAGCATAAGAGTTTCACAGTAAGCAACGGGTTGTTCTACATGGGTTTATACGAGGAATAACGTTAATCTAGACTCCATTCCGCGAACCGTCCAACGCGATGATACGGTACACAGCTTGCGTTGGTTGGGTCACGTACTCCGTATGTTTACCGTACCGGGCATTATATGCTAAGGCCGCCGACAGTTGAGTAAAACCGCGTGGTGGTCAACCAGCAACGTGGTCACGAGATATGAAGACCCTGACTGTTCCACTGAACAAAGTGGGTAGGTGTCGCCTGCCTAGATGGGGTCCTCGTGATGAATCAAACCGCTAGTTAGAGATGCTATCCGAGATGGCGATGTGTCACAATCAATGGCGTACCTGTATCCATACCATTTCTAGTTCTTCCTCTTGGTCTTCGTTTTAGTAACGTTTTCTTCTAGGATATTCCACGTCACTGTTGAGGTAAGCAGCGGCCCGAGCCACATTACTTTTCGGCCAGGCTCATGGCTATTATGATGATGATGATGAACGCCGTCAGAGTAGATGTGTGCGATGTGAAAAATGGTATAGCTTGTGTAGCGTTGATCAGGAGACATATGATCTGACTACCTAACGACCAAAACTATGTCAATATTCTTTGTTAAGAGTCCTCGAGTCGTTACGAAGTCACGCCGCATATACTCTAATGTTTGTGTACCATTTCTCGGCTTTTTGACCTCGATTCTGAGTTAAGTCGGTCTACTTCAAGTCAGTACAATCCATATGCTGGAAACAAGCTGTTGTGACCAAAGGAATGTGGGATTGACCCAGTATGAAATGTTGTCAGTCGGAAGTGCATTTTTCGGACGAAAGAATACGAACAGAAAAGCTTTCTGGAAGGAAAGCGTTCAGATGTACCAGTACAAACTTCTTACCGTTTTCTAGCGATAATTGTACATTTTTGCTAACAGTGTAGATAAAATTAGGTACATTTCAAGGTGCCCAAAAGTATTGGTGGAAAAATAGAAATAGGCTATACTTAAGTATTTTACTGTATTATACATTGATTACCTCAATAAGGCGCTGTTTCACATTCGTAATGCTGGTGCGGCTGTTTCCCGTAATTTGAATGACTTTTACGGCAAATCGCTCTTGCTCAGTAATAAACCTTGTCTAGTTATCCCAGTGTTTCTGAAATCAATTGAGTAACCGGTATCGAACTCGGGACCAACGATTGCGAAAGCCCTAGTCACTACCTAGCATTCAATTTGGTTTCAGGGTGGTTTCATACATCTTTGATGTTGGGTTAGTCTATGCTACTCACAAAACCCACAAACGTAGGCAGCTCACATGTCCTGGTTGTCGTCATACATCACCAACTATCATTGACGGACATGTTTTCTGTCAATGTCTGTACATGGGTGAGCAATCATAGCTCATTAAGAGTGCACAGGCACACTGTAATATTCATTGTTAAACATCATACGTACATTTTATGGACGACCGGATGAAGTATGTTTTAGATCATTTCTTCATTAGACTTTTACAGGAGAACATGTGTATTAACAACTGTAATTGGCAAGGGTTTAGCCAGCAAACCCACATACTAGACTGTCAGTTTTGATCGAGTTTCAGAACCACTTTAAAGAGATGACTATCGTTGTACTGGTTATTCAATCAATGGTCCAGAGGTCCTCATGACTGAGCACAGTGTAGCAATCTTCCAAAATGGTTTTATTATTTACTTCATCTGCGTCAACAAAACCGACTTTCGTCTTTTCAATAAAGCCGATTGGTATTTCTACCTGAAACTGACTCAGGTCTGCCCACAATACTCGCCAACAAACGCCTATTCCATTACAGCATGACGGTTATTTCGTACTGACACAGTTCAGTATTTGACTCCATCCAACTCTCTCAGTTGCATTGTTTTTATTAAAAAAAAAGAGCAACTTTATTCTACTAGGTCAAGCCCACTTGAGCTTCGATTCGATAGTTTGGTGAGAGGCAGATAAAAATCCCTCGCCTGATACAAGTCTCTTTTACAAAGTTGATTAGTCTACATTGCCTGACAGATAATTGGTCCACCTCATCTTTCTGGACGGAAAACAAGATAATGTGGCTGAACGCTTAGATAGAACAATTCGGCTCTGTCTACCGAGGTCACTGTCACAGAGGTCAACACGGCTCTCACAATTCAGATCCCGGTCATGATAAAGATATGAACTAGTGGCAAGCTCTGTCTGACGGGAGTAGAATAGAGCTGAGTGCTTCTATTTGAAACAAATTGTCTAAAGGTTTTTTCTGCGTTGATAGATGCGATCAGCTATAGAGAGTGGTCACTTCGAAACAATTACAGATCCGATCATAATGTACTACCGTCTCAAAAGTGAGTAGAGTATGACGTATTTTTTTTAATATTCAGAAATGAATTAACTGATTGCCATCATTTTTTCAAGCGGCAACTATATTTAACCAGCTCGGGTTTACACTTATTCTCTTGAGGGTGAGCGTGCTGGGCAGCAAACTTTTGCAAGAAAAACTATGATAGAAGTAGTTGCCTCCAGCAGTACCAACCGTTCATCTTTTTTCAGTGTCTGTCGATGCTGTCTCATCCACACACTAGCACACGTCCCGTATCATCGCTTATGGATGCGTAAAAGCTTCCGACCAAGTTCAATCTAGTTCTTTTTAGAGCTGCTGGTAGAGGCGGAATTGGCGGCTTGGTACGCTTACAAATCACCCTCTCCAACACCGGTTGTGATAGATTTGTAAGATTTAATTCACAATTGAGTGTGTGTGAAAATGGGTGGACGCCTTATTGCCATTGTTCCTGGTGGACGAATTCACACTCTTTACTGAGTGTAACAAAAGAGTGGGGCGTATCCATTAAATCGGACAAGGTAAACGGATAAATCAATACAACTCACGCTTTTGTGTGGTACAGCTTACTACTACCATCCGAAAGTGTCCATGCATCATCTCATGCTGGGCGCGTGAGTTGTATCCAAACACACATACGTACCAGAAAAGTCAACGTACCTGTGTCTGCCAGAAAGGCCTTTAGCTTCCTGAATCCAGACATGTAAACAATTCTCTCGTCTACGCTCCTGGTCTCGAGTGGGGCTTACCAGTCGCTTTAGGCTAGTAGGTACAGAAAAGGAGAGAGGGTAGAGGAGACAATTTGAAGTTGAATTGAAGCAAACGGATACTGAAAGCATGCAAATATAAACAGAACGATGTAGACTAGTTGAGAGGCGTGAGTAACGCTGGGTGCATCACACAGAACCAGTTTTGAAACTAGCGTGGGATTTGCCCAACGGGATAGAAATCTGCTAGCTAATGCTCCATTTAGATTGAAAATTCATAATCCGTCAAAAAGAAACTTTGGGCACTCGCCAGTGGATTTTCGGCTGGGTACACAAACCCGACAAACTTGAAATGACACGCGCACATGTGATTACATAAAAGACATGTGTAAAACGACTGCGGCTATCCAAATTAGGCGAACAATCGCTGTTCAAATTTTAGATGAGACCCAGCTGTGAAAAGCCATGGTTCGGTTGGATTTGAACTAGCGACAGAAACAGCATGCCAAAGAACATCAAGCGCTCTACAAACTGAGCTAGGAAACCACGCCAGGGGCTCGGAAATTTCCAGTTAGTTCACAGCTGTCGGTTTATTACAGAGATAAGAGGGTGAATACGGAAAGAAAGCCCCTTGTGTAGCTGGTCGTGTAAACAGTGAATTAACACATTTCACACCATTTGGATAGTCGATCAATCAGGGTCAATGATTTTCCCATCAGATGTACTGTTCATCGGCTGTTTGTCTTGGTTTCTTGTCGAGGGACCGTTTACATTTTGATAGATCTGCAAACTATCTAATGCAACAAAACAGTGTTCTCACAGAAACACTTCTTTGATTTTACTACTCCCCCACATTTTACAATGTATGAAGGATTTTCAGAAGAAAGCATACGATAATCCATTCCCATTATACACGAATCTCTATAAGTATGTTTTACATAGTCCACTAGATCCCAGTGTGAACATTTATTTACAGACATTCAGTCCTATCCCTCTTTGTTTACTCATTAATCACCTCAACTTTTGCACAGCCACATTCTTTTTATATCTGAATTAATCGCAAAACTGAATGGACAGATTTTGTTTTCAGTGGATACCCATTATGACAATTCAGTGACCCTTCCAAGAAATTTATTATTATTATTATTATTATTATTATTATTAATAATAATATTATTATTCATATGCAGCTCATCCTCACTTGCTAGTTGCCTACACTTTGCTAAAGTGCGTGTGAGTGCGTAATAGTTGAAAATTCATCTCTTCAAATGTGTACAACGTAGTACTGACTTAACTTGAAGCGCCTGATAAGTTTGTTACAAAAAACGTTGACTAAATATGACATGCAAAGGGCAAGAATAAACGGAGTAACTAAGGTGAAAATTTGTCATGACCAGAAGTAAGTATAGAAAAGTAACAGAAACAAGTCAAATGGGATATCATCACCCTCAGATGAACGCATAAACGAAAGAGATATAAGTTTAAAGCCTTTTGTTAGAACATCACAGATACGAGGGGAAGAAAAGTATAACCAACAAAGGAGAGAATAAAGTTTAATTACACAAAGATGGTTTGGAAGGATTATAAACACGAGAGGGATAAAACATGGGTTCGAACCTTGGAAAAAGGTTCTTTGAAGTACAGTGACCGAATTAGATCGACAGATATTCAACTGTTAATTATCTTGACATGAGTTTCGAATCCCTGTGAACACAGAGCAGAAGTGGAGCAAGACGTTTGCAGGCTATCTTCGAAAAAAAGATTATATTCTAGCACTTCAAGCGATTCCTCTCTGTTTTTGAGGAACGACCAACTCAACAGCTCAGTAGTAACAACGTTGAAACACAATTTGAACATGGAGGTGATAAGAGGAAACTTCCCGTGAGCTCGGGGAAATATGGTCGTCGAAGACATTGGGATAACACAAGCTGTCAACCACTTGGATGAAATCTCAAGGCCTTAAAACTTTTCTAGAACTGACCTTGTTCTAGGCGCTCCAATCACTTTAGAACGATAATCAAACTCGATGAGAATAGCCAAAAAATAACGCAAGCAGATGAGAAACTATGATAGATTGTTATCACTGTATATATCCTACTAAAGAACAGCGCGATGTAGGTCATGATGGCACACTAACCAACTGCAGATAACGATTAGTTGCACACCTGGTTCAACGGGAATGCCTTACACTTTGTCTGCGTATCCCCAATTTGTGTTTGGGTAATTCAAGCGAAAGACACTTCTGAATAAGTGGTAATGACAAACTGTTCCATGCTAATTTCATACCTGGAACAAGGAGCACCATCATACGTTACTTGTAGAAACATCCACGAATTTGAGCTCAGCAATGCCTCTCTCGATTGCGTCACACAAGTGCAAATATAAATGTCACATGAACGTGACTTTCATCTAAAACTGTCCAAGTGCCCTAATAGGGCGAAGGCGACTGCAAACTTCGCACCAACACGTATATCAAGACTCGGTCATTTTAGATTTTGCCACTCAACGGTACTTGTATATGCTAAGATAAATCTTGGTTATATATCCACTGTGAGCACAGGCGCAAACAAGTGGTCTCACGAAGGTGGTCGACAACCAGTTCGATCATGTAAGGCGTTGTCAATACCGCGGACATCGAGTTGCTTCATGCTATTTTACAGTTAAGGAATAATGTATTCCAACTGTTTTGCAGTGGAAACTGAAATACTTAACAGCTTTTCTGGTGATTCGACTGTTTGATGCCTTTCACATTAGAAGTACAAAAAAACGATCTAGTTCAAGCTTATTTAGACCAAGTGTTCCACTGGACGGATGAATTAGCTGTCCAATTGAGTAGTTTCCCTCGTAGGTAAAGGTTATCATTTCGATGAAAACGTCTTGAAATTTCTCCACGTCCACTATGAGAACAGACCCAAACAACTGATCCATCACCAATGACTCGCAACTGGTTCATTTGCCTTCAGTGATATAACCGTATTTTAGGAATATCGGACTAAACCCAGCCAGCTTACGCATTGACCTCAGGATGGATCACTGAATTAAATAAACCCATTCATGAACAATCGCCACATATTAGTGTAACAAATTATAATTCAAAGTCAACAGGTAACGATCAAGCCCGTTCTTGGTGTGTTATTCTCAAGCCACTTACAACACAATAAATATGAAATTAGCTGTGAAGTCAGAATTGACAGCAACCGAATACCCGGGCTCCATAGCTTACCTAAAATTCATAAAACTGGCGTGCCCTCACGTCCAATTTTAGACATGACGAGTTTACCATATCATGCACTGGCGTAATGGCTAACCGAACTTCAGGAACCACTCTACAAACAGACCAGCGGCACATGGCCTCAAGGATATGTTTCAGTTCACTTAATCTATAGAAGATCAGAATGCTGATGGTAAAAGATTGTTATCATTGGACGTGTGCTCGCTGTTCACGGAAGTGCCACTTAGAGAGACAATTGATTTTATGCTTGATTACATCCACTCGAATGATATGTAATTCGGAATGCCGAATGAGCAACTCAGAGACCGTTTGTTAGTTTGCACGCAGGACATCCAAATCTATCGCCAGAAGATTGGGGTCACAATGTGTTTGCCGTTAGGCTCATTGCTGGTTGACACTTTCATGAAGGTGACTGAACAAACAAAGCTAACAGGATTGACAGATCAGTGAGTACTGTACAAACTGTATGTAGACGACATTTTCTGTGTCGTCGACAAAAGCGCTGACAATGTTTCCCTATGATCGTTAGCTAACTCAGCTCACAAGAAATTTATGTTCACTGTGAAAGTGGAACATGATGAATAATTGGCTTTCCTTGACGTTACATTATTGAAACGTCCACATGGATCGATTCATCGCTGCTTACATAGGAAGTGGACGCGGAATGACCAATATATCCATTTTCACAGCTTTGTTCTAACGAAGCAGAAACGAAACTTGATACGGTGTTTGACAAACCGAATTTACAAAGTTTGTACTGATGACATGCCTGACAAGGAGCTCAAGCTGTTGTGTGAAATGTTTCGCGCTAATAGATATCCAGACCGATTCCTAACTCGGAGTAAGCAACGAAGGGAACTGCTAGACAGTGAATTATCCGTCGGCCGGAAAGCCGTCCATATGAACTTGCTTTACATGGGCGAATTACCAGGTGCATCGCTGACCAGAAGGTTCAACATGACCCTGATGAGAACGTTCCATGCTGCACAACTAAGACTAACGTTCACCTCTAAGCCAATTGTACGCCTTCACCTCAAAGACGCTGTGCCCAGTAGTGCTACTTCATTTTGTATCTTCTCATTCGTTTGTTCCTGTGGAGCATTTTACTTTGGTCGCACAACGAGGTGCTTGTTGGAGAGATTATGCGAATTCCATCCTGCTTAGTTGACGACTGGACAACAACAAAAGATTTCCAGTACAATGTTGGCCCACCTAGTCGACCCATATAACAGAATCAATGTGGATGTCGCATTCAAGCCGAACTACTGCGTCACACTTGTTCACACCAGAGGTATCAAATGTCGTATCCAGACCGTTATGGTGACTATTGGAGTCCCTTTGTCAGACTCTAATCGGTGTGCGCAGTTTTTTTTGTTCAAACACTGAATTTACCATGGCCGGTCTTCGTTGGGACAATTGGCACGGCACCACAGTAACCATATCCTAAATCCCCAAATAACACTAAATTCCCATTGTATTAAATTCCACACAATCCTGACTTGACAACAAATTTCATATTTATTGTGTTGCATTTGGCCTGTAGATGACAAACTGAAAACGAGTTTGTTCGTCAAGTTTTGATTTTTGATGAAATCTCCGAGTATAGTTGAAATTATAACCTGATTTGCATACTGGACTAAAAAATTTCAGTCTAAAGCCAATTCACCCATAGTTTTATTCCTTCAACCAAACCAATTCAGCACGTAGTATATAAACACTGGGACATGCTACTGATTCTCTTCAGGAGGAGAACAGGATCTAAGGAGTCTCGTTCCGGAAAATGAAACCAAGAGGTATTGATTGAAGTGGCACAGTTGCAATAATATCTCATGGCCTTTTCCACTGGAAACCACGAAGAAACTAGTAACCGTCTGAGGAGTAGCTTTTAAAACACATCATTCTTCCTCAAGTTCACATTGCCAGTTTTGATGATTCCAGATAAAACCGTGGTTATAGTGTTGTTCTGTTCGTGGAGGCCACCTGGATTCGTAGCACCGTTAGTTGGCCGTTATCCAGATCTAGGCAGCTTAACAGTATTCCAGATGTTTGTAACCATACCGTGACAAAACAACAAATAGTGGGTGGTGGCACTCTGATTAATTTGGTTGTCTCTGTCTTCAAACTGGAGTAGCATGTAAACATTATTATTACTTACGTGAACGTGATTGTTCATCTTTATATCATGATTGCGTGATCATCAAAACAAACGGCAATTCAGGTTGTTGCATGACACACAACACTTTAGGATGTTCGCAGTAATTCTCCTTAATAATAACCTCACTAGTACGGCGATTCTGATAACGGGAAGTTGTTTCACACCATTTTCTAAAGTGGTTTAGATTGGTCCAGATACGACAGAGTGGAACCATCCCCTAGCAGACTATGTTCCTACGTGCGGTTACCGTCTCATTCGAACATATTGGTCGGAAAATGTGTCCAAATAAGACCGTTTAACGGACCAAAGTGTAAATTGAGCACAAGAACATCAAGAGTAGTTAGTAAGTGACAAATAGACCAACGATTTTTATACGGATCCTGAGGAGAACGTAGGAGATAGTGGATGAACGGAAGTTCTGTATCTCAAATATTTAGTCAAATATTTAAGTATTTTATTTCTCATAACTAAGAAAGATATTCCAAAAAGATGTCACTGTTGATATGTCTATGTGCAAACACTTGACAGTGGCAATGAGTCAGCCATATCAATATGAAAATAAACGAATCCCACACAATGAAAGTATCAATGCACCGTACAGTGCTACAAGTAATCTTGAAATGTTGACTAGCTTCACATGTCCGAAGTCAGTGTGAGATCCTCGGGCAAAAAATACCAATACCCTTGGATGTTATGCGATGATGCTACAAAATTTGTCAAGTGGGAAATGTGAAAAAATCACCATGATCGAAGTCGAAATCCTTCTTGCGCTCTTCATGACGTAAACTTCTAAATTTAGACAGTTGATATGATAATGCACCAAAGTGGATTCCAAAGTATCTAGGATTATGCTTAAGGAAAGCCCAATATTATCGATCGTGGGCCAACAATAGTGGAGCACGCTTACTAGGAGAAGAACAAGCTGACAATTGAGATGAAAACACTCGGGCAGGGTGTTCGGTCGGCCCAGTAAATCAACAACACGCGCAAACCAATCGATCTGATCTTATAATGAAGCGGAAGCAGACCTAAGTGAAGACATGATCTCACGTCTGTGGAGACATCCAGTCGACTACCGACTCTCCCTAACAATCATTCAGGACTAAGAGATTGTCACTGACGAGTAAATCATTATTCGGCAATCCAAACTCATCTCCATAAACACAATACAATGACCAGACAAATCCAGATGTTGTCTCGTGTGAATGAATAACCATAGACATGGGAAGTGGTTGATTACAAGGATTGTTGTGATGACTTCCGTTCACATATTCGGAACGCGCTTCAGTAGTTTCTTTCTCAGTGGTTTGTTGTAGGTGATGAGGGACGTGGTGCTTTTTATTACCACAGGGCAAAATCCGAACGTCAAGTGGGGTACAGGTTCGAGATCCACTTCCGGAGACTGGAAACATTGTGTCAACTGTAAGTGATATCAAGCCGACCCATCCATAGACAGTCTCGAGATGAACAACAAATCAAGTCAACACGCCTACACATTGTCTTCCACAGAAAACCAGCTAATTCTTACCATGTTGATCATTCAACACAAACAGTTGGTGAATTCCGTGATTGACTTTCGCGTATTCTGCCATCAAGTCACCGAGTATGAACATCTTGGACCTCAGGCATAATGCATGTTTATTATTCTGTACCACATTCGCTCCAGGAAGAAAATATGGGCCGGAACAGGTCGGTTGTGAACAAGACATGACTTTCGATTTCGTTTCGCTGTATCTTTTATGCACCGCACTCACTTCGCAGCACTAATCGTTTAGGTGAACTTTGCCGAGTATCGGTGGTTCTTCGACTTATCGATTCTTACGTCAGCCTACATGTTACGTATAGTATCATCCATCTAACCACCGTAGCCACAGTATCGTGCGTGGTTGGTAAATCAGAAAACGACACAATCGATAAGAATTTGTAATGAATGAATAATATTTCTGTTCCAGTGTTGGTTCACTTCTACGGAATAGTATGCAGACCAAAAGCTGCATGAGATTACCACTCCATCTATTGAAGTGACATTGGCAACGTCAATCGCAAATGCAGAAGCGCCACCAGTTTTCTATGTCTGTAAATATTTGATCGCGCACGGCATTGGGCAACTGCTGTAGTAAGTTTGCCTTGTGATTCTAAAACGGTGTACTGAATCAGTAGAGAGCCCTATGCGGTTTTTCTGGGGAATATGAAGGATTATGTTGTCTAACCTACAAAGTTGTTCACTCTCGACAATCCTAGAGGTTATCAAAATTTCCTGTCAATTGGGTCAGCATGTCAAGGTCGACCGAATAGTAGTGGACGGTGCAAATTGGCAGATTAAAAGGTGAAGGAGCAGCAGCAGCAGTTTGAATCTTTGTGATGTGGTGCTTATCTGGACCCGAGTAACCTGACTGTAACTCCGCCGGAGGGTATTGTTTTCATTCAATGGTAGAACAATTCTATTAGATTGTTGTTCATTTTCCATCTTTTAGCCCAAACCAACTATAGAAGTTATTCCTGCTTACTTCGAAGTACATACCTTCGTCGTGGAGCGATGGTCACAAGGAGCAATAAACAAGATGTGCTTGATTGTATACTACCTTCCGGATAGTCTGCGGAACAGTACGAACAGTCTTAGATGAGAATCCAAAATTTATCTCGAGTAAATATTCAATTTAATAGGTCTGGCCAACTTGTCTTATCCACTGTGTCGAGTCTAAACGATCGAGTGCCGTAAAGTCAAAGCATTCTCTCTCCAAGACGAAACACCTCCACACAGGAAGAATTTTTCACTCATCGGAAGGCGGTTCTTGTTTGAAAGAGTACTTGACTCGTGTGACCAATGGTTCAAAAGGACATTTGGTTGCGTCGTTCTACTGACGACAGTACAGTCAGACATGCTTAACATGAAGTACAACCCATAGTTTGGACAAGGATAAGCACCACTGACAAGAGAAAAAAATGGGCCCTGCAAGACTGCAGAAATGTCTATTAGGATGCGAAAAACTCCCAGAGGTGTTCAGATTTTGATAATTCAAAGACCGTATTTATAAAATGCGAAATAAGGCACCATCCATGTTCATTTACATGTATGTCAAAGGCATAGGTTACTGTACCACAACCTGGTGGACAATTCAATGTAGTGCCCTGTTAGCGTCATGTGGCTATGGTAGATTACCGGTAGGAAAAATGAGAGCGATTTAACTCACATGAACAAGGACCTCATCAACGGAGGTGTATAACGATAGTCCAGAATAGGTTTTAGCACACTAACTTGATGCTCATAGTCTAATTCCGAATTGCAAGACGAGTCCTCGTTCGAGAAACATTCACTCGATAGGCCACTGTCACCATATATGGACTCCAGACCTGACCGGGCACAACCAAACATGGCCCTGACTGAATCTTCGGCCACGCGTTTAAACCGTTTCCGTGACCTCGGTGACGATTCCGCAGCTTTGACAGAGCGGCCGAAACAGCCGGTCATCGCATCACAGTGCCGTCAAAGCACAGCCGTCACTGCACCTCCGTAATCAGAATGTGGGCCTATGCGGTCTGATGCATGACTGTGGTCACTTTAACACGGCGACGTCTCGTCTGAGGGCGACTGACAGACATACTGAGACAATAGATATCAGCACACCGCACACACCCCAAAAACGAACGCAATGCTCGTGTGTGTGTGGGCAGTCTATAATCACACCGTATGCAAATCACTTTTGTGTGTCATCTCTCACACCCTCACACCAATCGCACGTGCTCGCGTGCACATTAGTCCGGTCGGGCGGTGTGTCGGACGCCTATCGATCGATCGACCTCAATCACACCCATCCAGTCTGGACTACCAATCAGATAATTGATATCCGGATGTGCCCAAGACATCATCCTCATGACCATGACCGAAACCGTCAACCGTGCAGTGATTTGATTGTAACCAGGTCTCCTGCCATTTTGTGACAATCATCAAGGTGGGATTAACAGAACGAATGTTAACTTGGGGGACGTCAACCGGCATCTGTTATGTGCATAAACAAGCAGTCTACAGCGTTGGAGCAAAAAAGCTCAATCCTACTCTGTAACTGTAACAATTTAAAACCCATAAGAATTTTTACACAGTAACAGGAGAGCATATACTTGTTCGTCTGGTTTGACAGTAGTTATTGTATCGAATAAATTCTGTGCGTATTATCAATTCTGTACCCAAAAAAATGCTACTCAGATGTTTTTCAAACCGGAAACCCTAGGTGATTCGGTTCCTGTATAATGCTGAGGCATGGGCCCCGCTACGTTGATGTCAACCCTATTGGGTTCAACAAGAATCCTTCAGTCGTGCCAGGATAACTGATCATGATGGACCAGTGAGCGAAACAACCGTATATCGCTTGTGTACATCATTCCGCCCTTCGCCATTGCCGGCCACCTTACAGTTTCCTACTTTATGGAAAAATATTGTGCAGAAAAATCTCCGGTGATAATTCGTACGTATACACAGTCCTGACTGTACTGGTAAAACTCCTATCGGGAGATGTTGTTTTACATGTAATTGACTTGTAAAGGAGCACAGTCACATCTTGATACAAAATTGATCGTGACTGTCATTGATACACGAATGAACGTTGAGCATCAACTACTGTTTGGTTTATTATACTAAGCTACCAGTTCGACTACAGACAGCTGGGGGAAATTCACATCTTTCACATTCGCACTGTTCAGCTAAGGACTTATTGAATATTGATAACTAATACACTGTGCAATGTTTTCTTTCATATCCGGTTTGGTTATAGTACGAAATATGAGGCTTTAGTAATAGTAAACCAAAAAAATATGAACGCAACGAAAACCTGACCCGCTGAATTGAACGAATTATTGGAAACGCCCACTGTGTTGCGAAAGTAGAAGTTGGGTGTGATGGATACGTTTACCCTGTTGTTTACCACTAGCCGATGTTTTGCTCTCGAGAAGATTTTATCATACCTCGCCGAAAAAGGAAAACACTGTTGGTAGAACAATAGTTACTCTTCAATGAAGAGGTTTCTTGAAGCAAGGAACAGAATCTCATCATATGAAATCCGACCAACATGATCACGGCATATTGGTCAAGATAACTGCACGTTGTCAGAATCACGAAGATAATCGTGACCTCATTATTAATACTATTGCAGTGGAGTTCAGCGATCGTAATATACTACTGATACCGCGGCTATTCAGTAGGTCTCATCTATATTCAGTAGCAGGCATATTTCTTGACAACCTACAAGCCACAAGAAGACTGCAAGAAGGATCATCAAGGTGCAGCATCACCCATAACAGTCCCTGCTACTCA
>LUCH01000016.1:401288-419681 GCA_013368495.1 Paragonimus heterotremus | reverse complement strand
CCGATTCTCCATTAGACAACAGGAAATCAGCGATGAAGTGGATTGATGAGGTACTCCAAAGGTGATCGCTATATAGATTTATAAAAATTACTGTATTATGAAATACATAGAAATCAATACAACTATACTATACGGATTGCCCAGACTACTCAAGCCTGTTATCCCGGTACATCTTATTCTTTCAAAAGAGTGGCTTTGTTCATCATGAAGTTTCTCAACAGCAGGCTGAAATATTATTTACATTATAAAAACTGGTAATGTATACACCACAAGGAACCCTTGGTGTTATATATATATATATATATACATATATATATATATATATATATATATAGCTGCGATTGCGGAATGTGTGGTGAAAATCTACTCGATTCATCGCTTATCCAAATCTCGACACAACAGAAGATCTAACAGGAGCCAGTCCAAACGTCGCGTTAAAGATATTACACGAGGACTGGATGAAAAGCCTCAATGTTACTACTTCCGTTATTCGCTAATTTCTTTGTTCTGTTTTGCATCAATTAACGTACATTTTGTGACTTTTTATGTGCCAATACGATCAGCCAATAACAGATGGTGATTTCTTCAATAGTGTTTTACATCCATAAATTTGACTTCTTGTCTCATGGATATGAACTGCTTACTGCAACTATTACGAGATCTTCTACTTATTATTTGGGTAGAGGTTTCAATTCGAGTACGATTTCCAGGGCAATTCGAAGTCTGTAATTGTTAGTGATACAGAATGGTCTCTTGTGATGTTTACTTCTTATTCATAATATCAGGGGCTTTTGTGTGACCATTCTAGCGGACATGGCAACTGATTCTTTGAAATCTTAGATTTTATTGCCCACAGAAGGTGTAATTTATCACTATCGAGTTAAGAATTTCAAACATACTGATGGTAATATAGGAGGAACTACCCTTGGACAAAAACTGGCTGATGCTTCCATGTCAAAGAATAAACCAAAGACAACTACTGTCACTGCAAGAGTTGAACTCTATAAGCAGCAAGTTGATCATGTTCTACTCGTAGCTGATAAACGGAAATAGTTTCTGGAATTTCTGCGTACAACGAATTCTCTCTCCATCATAATTTGTCAGTTATAAATTAGTCAGAAAGGCTGCCTGATTTTGTTAGACAAAGCACTCATACGATCCAGTCAATCATAAAACGGTATGGACGGAGCAGTATTTGAATTTCATGACCTCCACACCGAGTGCTCATTAATAGGTTTTGGCAGAAACACTTCTCTGTCGAGCTCCGTTTGCTGGCATCACAGATACAAGTGATGAGAGAGAAAGACTTCTCACTTGTGTGTTGCTGTCAAATAATTATTCTAAAGCCTTCGTTAAAGAAGTAAGACAAAATGAATTAGCAGCAAATGTGTAGCCATAACAACTCAACCACTCAAAGCAATAAATAAGTGGACCAACCTATAGTTCGGTTGTTATTTTACAAGGTATAAGCACCTCGGTGTTCATTGGTTAAGTATGTGCTTGGTTATTTTCAGTAGTTATGTCTTGTCCTCCCCATTTTTTGGTTAAGACTTATTCCTTGTTTCAAAACAGTTGAACACCAGTAAGAACCATTGACAACAACACAGTAGAAATGACCATATTGCCTGAGATCAGAAAATTACAACTGTCCCCACTGAAGAGGGGCTTTCTTAAGGTTTCTAGTTTACATATAACTTATAATGTGACCTGTTGGTGCAAGCAGATGTGTATAAGTAAAACTAATAAGGGGTTTCAAACGGGAATAAATGAGCATATTCCAAAGGGGATAGCTAACAGTGTACTCAATCAAACAAGCATGTCAAATTTACTTTACCTGTCACTAAACATCTGTTAGAAAACTAGTCACTATGTACAGTCATGTTCAGCGTTCAGTGTAACTGGGCATTTCAGAAATTATCGGTTGCTCAAATTCCCGGAAATAATGTTTACTGTCAAGTGTCAGTCTTTCTGCATCTCGTGTAATGCACCAAATGCCTGGTGTACTGCCTTTCATTTCGGTTGACTTACATCACTAATACAAAGTGCGAACTTTGGCAAAGTCTACACATATCCTGTTCGAAAGTGGCGTTCTACAAAATCCGTTTATTCAAGGCATCATTCCAAGACAAAAACAACACTAGCGAGAAAGTTGTCAAGCCCGATGATAACTCACGTCATAGTTTACTTAGAGCGATTATCTTCTCAGACATAAGCAGGATGAAAGTACTCACCGTCGTATTAAGGCCAAACAGTAGGGAATAAAAATTTGTTTCTAACTCCGTTAGTTAAATATATACGATAGGTATTTGGTGTTCTGTGCTTCTGCATAGAAAATTTCTTCCTGCGCGATCAATTTTTCGCGTCAAACCGTGAAATGATTTGCATGTAGTCTAAATGATTATCTGATGTGCCTGCTTCATACATTTGGCAGACTTGGACAGCAAAGGTCGTGCAAAATGTCACGATACGTCTGTCAGAAACGACATACCGCGAACGCTGCTCAAAGCACCATGTTTGTAATGCACGTTTTTTAAGGTGAAAACTGAAAGAACCTGTTCGGAACAAGCAACATTGTTATGCATCGATTTTCAGATACCAGGAGATCATAAGACTTTGGCTTTAAACCGACTGTGGCAACTGAAGTTTTGTAGAAGAACATTTCATCCTACTTGGTATTACTAACGACTTAAGTGTGATGCTCAGCCAGTGCTTGCAACACAGACATATTTACTTAGTTGTCAGTAGAAAGGCACACGAGTCAAACCCTTCTAGCCAACAAAGCGTTGTGGCAGGCAGTACGGTAAACCCTCGTTGTGGTGAACCTCTCCACTGGAACACCGTTTTTGTCTTTCGATCGTTCCCTATTGAAGACTATTGTCATTCCCTCATAACCACTGACAATTGGCTTATGTTCATTTGGAGGATGCCTTGGCACGATCAAGCGGGTTGTCTCAAGGATGGAGCAAGTTAAGACACTTGCATTCGTCTCTGTCTACTAGTGAGAGCCTGCACAGGGAAAAAATATAAGTTGAACATCACTCAAATTTGACCACGGCCTTCGCATTCAAATAGACATCCCAACTAGTCTCTTTCGAAGCACTGGATCCGAATTTGGCTTTAAAATATTGACTAACAGGTTCAATGAGATCGGAGATTTCGACCTGTCTAGAAAGTCCTAATCTCGACGTTATCGATTGGAGTTAATACCGTTTCTCTTCCCGGACGATCGAGCAACCTGGTCATTACTCACAAGCGAAAGCGGTCAAGTAGTCACATATGACAATTCAGTCGTGGTTAATGTGAAGCCAATAGCACAGTGGTCAACACGGTTGCCTCATGAAAGCGTGGCCGGAGTTCTAGTCCCGGCCTTGACAAAGATATGCACTACTGACGAGCTCTAGTGGGAGCCAAACTTGAGTTTGATGTTTCTGTTCGAAACAGGCTGGTTGGAAAGTCTGCAAGAATGTTACAGCTCCGACCAATCATGTGTGATGTTCAACTTGAATTTAACAAAATCCCCTAATATCCATCAGTAAACGAAAAATATAACTTATTAACATGAAAACAGTACCTGTTGACCTGCCTCTGCTGTCCCAGTTTACCCAGCAGTTTATGGAGGTGTATATCAAATCGTCACCGCCATACTGGTTTACTGATCAGATTCAGATTTGCTGTATTACCTAAACTGGGTTGCATTCGACTCCATACTTTGACTTACCGGCAATGTTGAACACATCCTTGTCAACAAAGTAGGTCGTCTACAAGCCTAAGTGTGTCTGTTTGCAAAATGAGTACCCAAAACTCAGGAGAAATCTATAAGTGGTACGGCGAAACGTGCGAAAAAAAGTTTTATAGTGAGTGACAGAGGCAACAAAGACTGGAAACTGACATGAGCTGTGACAGCACAGTAATAAATTTCATGGAATACAAGTGGAAAGTGTAATTAAACGTGCATGTAACTGACAAAATAAAACTGTAGGTATCGATTACAACACACTCCTTACTGTTTTATTTATCCACAAGCCACATTAACAAGACTGCGCCATACTTAAAATGATCGTCTGTTTATTCTTGGCAAGAAACAGCTCAAACACTGTCAACTATGCACGTAATAAGAGGTTTAATTACCAAATGGTGGTGGTGAGCTTGATGATCCAACCATAAGGTTGTCTTCTATCCTAAAGGCTTGCACCTTCATACACTGGGCACTGTTTTGAAGGTGCTCACCACTGCCTAATTACAGACAAGCAGTGTGCCAGATTTGATGATATCTTCTGTCTAACTGATACCAATGAGAAATACAAAACAATTGGAAAAAGTAAATATCGACGAAGTACGAAATGAAACCTACTACTCGTGAATAGAAAAGTAGTGAAAAACGGTTGTCGAATAATGAAACCGTCCATCCGATGGAGGAGAAAGTTTTGTTTTGATCTGTTAACAGTTGTCGAATGAGTAGTAGTCGGTGGTGATCGATTTAAATAGAGCATCACAAGCAACAGGTTGTAGTTCTCACATTCAAAGGGACCTTTTGCTAAACCGCCTTTTGAATCTAGCACAATAAACAAGGTGTCATGAAGAATACTGCGTAGCGAACAAGCTCGTTTTCAGTTATTCATCAGAGGGTAAACGGGGAACAGAGGTGTGCAACAGCAGAGTGAAAGGGACCAGCTGTATCAAGCAGAAAAGAAAACTGCACACATCGGGTTACCTTCCAAGGGTGACACACTGGCTGAAACTATCACACGTAGACTCATAAGAGCAGTTAGCGCATTCTACACTGCTAAATTACGTGTCGACTTCACATCCAATCCGGTTTTGTGCCCACGCCTAAAAGATAAAGTCCATGTTTCTGCAGCCTCGTTTTATGCATACTCAGTCGTTTGCTTCTGTGGAACCACTTATGTTGGCCGCAGGACCGGAGGCTCATTTGAACAGGTCCGTGAAAACCACCCAGCTTGGCTCAACAGTGGAATAACGAAATCTGTCAACAGTGCCATACTATCGCACCTGGTGGGTTCGAACCACTCTGTCAATGTGACGGATGCATTTCGCCAGAGCTACTGAGTTAAGGTCACTCAGTCGAGGGCAGTGAGGCGTGGGATTTTATTCACAGCTGAAGCCATTGGAATTTGCCTGTGCAACCCATCAATGTGCATCCAGAAACGTTTTGTTCAGACTTTGAATGTGCCTTGGCTATCTTCTCACCCTGGTAGCCTGTCAAGAATCAGTGGTCAAGTGGGTACTTGACTGCAGCGTGACCCTGAAGTGAGTGACCTGATTAACCACCGGTTCCTCTTTAATGACTCCCCTGGAAAATTTGTGGTACAAATTTGATATGTTTGGCCGGTGATGAATAACTAAAAACGAGTTTGTTCTCTACACAGTACGTGTCATGACTACACTGGGAATTTTCTTGCGAAATAAGGTGTAGTCTAATGAAGCTACAGGACATCTTGAACACTGTACATAGGTGAATGACTATTAGTGTGGAGATGACAGTTTGGCCGCGCTGAATGTGTAGTCTGATGCGCAGCGATAAACGGGGTCATCTGGTAGGCCCGTGATCTGGAGTTCAAAGTTGGATAGTGTTAAGTATATGCACTACTGACGAACTCTAACAAGATGGGAACCCGAAACTAAAGAGACCAGGAGATGACTGCAAGCTAGGCTATGAGTAACATATCAATTACGGCATCACTTAATAAATTCCTGGCTGGACAGTGACGAATTAAAGTGAAAAGCCGTGTTGAGTTATCTAGACCCCAATCAATGACGGTTGGTATTGTTCAGTACCACAAAGCATTGAACCTTCTTTCATACCACAGCCGTTTCCCAATAGAAATCAGAGGATAAGCAAGGTCGCATTTATTCGATGGCAAATAATGGAACAAGAGTCTGTGTTATTGGTCTGTTCATCAATCTGCAACCATTTGTTGAAATTTTGGAACACGTGCCATCTATCTGAAGTGTGCGTACCATTCAGGTATACGATTAATTTCTACATCTGCTGTCACATAAGCGGTCAAACTCACTAGAATGATTATCAGCGTATAATACACCTAATGATGTTTGAGGTAATTATCACGCCCATTTTCTCTTTACCTCTCCTCTGCTTCCCAGTCTTTTCTGCGCAAATTTGGGACAAGTTTGACAGAGATTAGTGTTAATTAATCTTTTTGCTAATCAATAACGCCGAATATTTGTTGCGCAGTCTTCCGTTCCAAGTTAGATAGGATGATGAAACCGTTTGTTTATAGACCAATTAGGCCACAGACGGCATGATGGCATAGAATCGATGATCAAAGTCAACTGGCCAACTGTTATATTATGTAGACATAATTTGACTTACGTGAACATTCGTTTGGACGTACTCAAATGACTGTACACGAAAGCTGCTTCATTTTGTATTTTGTTTAGTAAATAAGCTAGGCGCTAAAGAATGTCTGTAGATGTTTCAATATTCAATCATTTTATGACAAACACAAACCGTGTGCAAGTAGCCTTTGCCATTTGCCTGTAAAGTGTTGCTTGCCATTGTCCACATATGCGGGCTTTGAAAAGTTAGCATATAGTTCTCCAGAGAATGAGGAAAATTGCCTATGCCGAATTCAGATTTTCAGTGGTAGGTGCTCTATTGTTGCTTTTTGCTCAGTACGATTTTGCCCAATATGTAGAAACTGACGTGGAAATGATACCTTATGGACTCGTACGTTGTTGTACAAAAGAGAGAAAAAGCAAATGTTTGTGTTATTCTGTTTGTTCATTGGTTGACTGACAAAAAATTGTTGCAGGGTTCGCAAATGTAAGACAGACGTTGTTAATTTAAAAAAAATGTGAAGTGAATATGAAAGAAAGTTTGGCGTGCAACACGCCTACCTTGAATAAACACCTAGATACAACTGACAAAAACATACAGACAAAAGTCAACAAGAACATAGGCGAACACATATGAAGACATACACATCTAGTAGACGGTGCTGCGAATCGATGAGGTGACCAGAAGAGCTACACTCAGGGTTGACCCTTGTTTGTGCGTTGATACAACAGAGTGTTGAACACTGAATAAATTAGGAACACGTCCTCTCTCAGATGCTTGTGGTGCTGTAAAAACTGCTCTACTGTTGCTAGCTCTTTTGAATAAGAGCTCATCATTAGTCAGTTATCTCTTTTTGTAGTCAGTTTTCGGTGGTTTTTAGTAAAATCCCAACTTTTTCAGATACGAAAGATAAGCCCATGCGTTTCTTTTCTTCCGAAGGTAGCGAATAGGGTAACAGATTGTACAGAAGTCTACCAGATGACATCAGCAACAGATTGGTCTCGATATATTCATCGTCAATTTGGTTTTCTTCACTTTAGCTGTACAACATGTACACTAGCCTGAAGTGTATGTCACCAGGGTCTCTATGCTTTCTACTTATAAATTCAAAGACCTGAAGCCTGTGACCATCTGGTCAACATCCAACCTAGTTTTGCTGACGGTCATGTTAGACTTTAACTCAACGGCTTCGAATACTAAGTAAGTATATCCAAGAACTAAATGAATTCAAGCCACTTTGAAGCGTCTCCAAGTTCTAATGACTGTGCATATATGTCATATGTCTGTCATCAAATTTGGACGGTACTAGTAATCTGATAATCTTTGATCAATTAACAACATACGAAATTAATGGATGTTATCCCGTGATGAATCATTGCAGAATGTCACTGTAACCAGAACATCGATATCACAATCTGTTGCTGACGATTTCGATACGTCTGAGACAGAGTAAATAATTCACCAGCCACCTAAGCAATAGACCCATGAGAACCTAATTATCGGGGGGGTATTTTTTGGTACGTGAAATTGTTGACTCCGTCGATGAAGTTCTGGTAGACCACGTCAATGGGTGTTATTTCGTTGACTGTTTCGGTCAAAATGTGTTGAATGATTAGTGAATTCGGAATCATACTAGCGTGCATTATGTAATGTATGTTTTACTTGATTACAGCACCCTAGTTCAGCCGTCCTGGGGGAAACATCTAACAAGCTCTTCAGATCCCTGAGAATTACTGAAGACAAAGCTGTTGGTAGACGAACTACTTGGCCGTCCCCATGTTTAATTTTAAATTTATAGAAGCTATTGTAAATTCTTTCCAGGGCTTCAGCAGACAAGTGAGTAATGAAAGATCGCTATTTTTCTTACAATGACAAAGTTAGAAAACACAATGAAACAGGTACTCACTACAGCAACCAGCGATTTCGCTCCAACAGTGAAGTACAAGCGTATGTGCGTTTCATTTGAGATCCGGTTTCTCCAGTGAGGATGTGTTGTAACAAGCCATCTTCCACAGAGATCGGAAACGTACCTGATCCCGTGCTAAGGATCTCTGATCTACTTCTTACAGGTTCTGCAGATCGGTGGGAAGTAACCTGTCGGAATTTGGAAAATGCAACACATACCGGAAGATTTTGCGGATGTTAGCTATATTTTTGGTAGTTGACAAAAGGATTGGTATATTTTCCACTTCAAACTAGCCGGACTATAGTTTGTACTAAGTGTACTCACTCAGTGGTGAAACACAAATAGTGTCTACTGATAAGTATTAGGGCAATTTGGTTTTCATATAGATTGAACATAACCCAGAATTGATCTCAGCTGTCGTATCCCTATAGATTTTCCAGTCAGCCCCTTTCGAACAGAAGCACTAGACTGGAGTTTCGCCCTCATTAGAGCTCGTCAGTAGTGCTCGCAAGCGAAAGTGGTTGACCGTTCACATATGATAATTCGGTCGTGCCTAACGTGAGGTCAATGGCACAGTGGTCAACACGGTTGCCTCATGAAAGTGTGACCGGAGTACTTATTCCGGCCGTGACAAGAATACACACTACTGACGAGTTCTAATGAAGACGAAACTGCAATCTAGTGCTTGTTCTCGAAAGAGACTGACTGGAGATTTTATGTGAATGCGACAGCTACGACCAATTGTGAGTGATGTTCAATCTGTATGACAAGGGGTATCATCATCTTAAACAGTCCAGACAGCTTTCGGAGGTTTGATACATTTGTGACGCAACTGCAACTATAAGTCTCCAAGAAAATCACTCCGGTTGTTCTTTATGACAGCTATTCCCACTATACACTACTAGACGTTAAAGACCACGATCGAAATGGTAACTTTCTGACTAAGTTAAATTCAATCCATGCTAACAGTCATTTCCGGTGTGAATACGAGAACCATAATACGCGCTTTTTCAGATGTGTCAAATAACATGAATAAGCCTACAGTACGGTGAAAACCGAGGTGGACCGAACAGTATCTTAATTTGTTCGGTTTCTCACGGACTCAACAAGATTTCCTTCTAGTTCTAACATTGTTTGACACAGCCAGAAAATTATGCACCGTGAAAGGATCAACGAAAGAAATAAGACCACTAAAAAGTGCACTACAATTAACTAACATTTATGACATGCCTGTCTGATCCACACAGTCATTTGTGAGTTACTGAATAAGAAAAAGACAGTGTTTAGTGATTTACCCTGATAAGGGAGGACCTAATGACGCGGTTTGAAGGTTTTGCGAACACATCAAGCTTCCTGGCTGTGTCTGATTGCACTCTTCACGTTCTTGTCACTAAACCATAGGTCCGATTCAATCCTGTGGACCAATTAGTGCGTCTATTTTTTTCACCTGTGAAGACAGACACGAGTGAGAATCGGACATGGAGCATTCACCACACATCAGTTGTTGAGTCAACAGACAATATCCATGTGTTAATTAACCTGAGTTAAGCGTTCCAGATCACTAGGCTTTTAGCTCAGAAATAGTTTCTTCCTCCCACATGACTACATCGTGCAACCAAGTGGAACTACGTAAGTTTGTTGAGGCATTGTTAACCACACCCAATAAGGTTCGTCTATGCTCTAAAGACTTTTTACGGTTGCTTCATTCAGGCTTGTCTTTCCTGGCCATAGCCAAAGTTGATTTAGGAAGTTACATTTGATTTTTCTTTCATTTTTGAAGTAGGCGTTATTTTGTTTTATATGTTTACAATTGAAAATTGTATGATATAAATGAGTCTTGCGAACGTTTTGTGCTCTCCTTGTGATACGAACTGATAAATGAGAAAAACTGCTCTACAGTACTTTTGTTTGTGTACTTCCTAGGGTTACCAAAAGTACAGTTGTTTGATAATGTATCTCACCTAGTACAATATCACATTCAAGACTGTCACATTTGAATGATAGGAATTGCTTAATCAATCAAGGTTGACTAACCTGAAAACAGAAACCACCTTTGGAAGGCACCATACTGGAGTCGATCGGCTGAATGGTGTCCGTGATATGTGATAAATTAGTATCCGCCAAACCGAGTTGAAACGCATCTAATAGATCTGGAGGCAAACAAATCTGTCGTCTCAGCAAATCCACTGCTTCTACCGGGGTAACCATGCGGCGTTCTCTGTCGGCTAATGGATCGTTCGAACTGTCATCTGACTCCGGATAGCTGAGCCAGAAAGTGCAACAGAATAAAAATGAAATTCGAAAAATGAATCAACACAATCTAGTCATTGTTAATTTGTTACATTGTGAGATTACTAGTAAGCTAAACAAGCTCTTACCATTCTTTTTGTAAACCAGCTAGCATTGGCTGAAGTGTCTCGATTACATTAATTTTAATCTCCGTGAAACTAAAATTCCGAATGATAGCTGGGCGAGAAGAACGTCCATTATGTTCTGTCCCCTTATTGGTCAGGCAAGCTGAGACAAACTAGGGACATCCCGTAAATTATACGGTCTATTCTACGACGTACATATCCGTACCATATCAAAAATCTTAGAACCGCTTGTCACGGACTCGCAGCCAACAATCATGTATGCAGCTTGATACGTTTGTCTATAGTTAGGTCTGTTGCATTTTGGTTTAATGAAATTAACTGTGCCATTATTTAGTAATAACGCGTGTTAGTAAGATTAAGTGTTTTTGTACCAATCACCGTAGGAACTACGGGAATCGCGTTTTAATGTCATTGATTTTGTAGACTGTGAACCGTGGGCGTTTTTCATTTAAGGAAGCTGGTTGGAACGGGGCTGACTTTACCACATACCTATCTATACGATAATGACGTCCGGAAACGTTAATAACAATGGACATGTAATCAGTACGTAAAATACTATTGATCGCTTCCCATGCGGAGTCAACTGGTAAGTCAAGGAACATACTGGATGAGGAAGATAAGTATTTCATACAATTCGGTTGGAATGAGAAGCAGTAATGTACTACGTAAATTTTTATGATGCGTAGTCTCAACCAGACACTAAATTGATTCATTTTGTTATCGTCTGAACCAGTTAGGCAAATAAATAGCTTGATTAGGTTTCAAACCAGTAACCTATGCACTACGGCCAAGGTCTAACAGACTCAGTCAAAGGTACACATCACTTGGATTAAAAGTAAGTAAATCAGACTTTGTGACAATATAACCGACATGTTTATGATGTCTAGGCTCCTTCTGAGCAGAGAGTTATTGAATATGACCTGGGTTCAAACATAACATACCACAGTTGACGATGAATGTTGTATTCATTGAGGAGTCGAGAAGGCTCGGAAAAATCCGGTAACCTAATAGAAAAGAGGTTTTTCCACAACATTCAGGATGCCCTTTTAAACGGCAATTTTACTGTGATGAGCGACCACATCGAAGACTTGATTATTCAAACACAGTAGAATATTTCGACGTGATGGTGAGAAATGGTCAAGACCCATGGCGGATGAATTGTAGTTAACACAAGCAATCAAACGACCCCTCACTCAACGAAATCAGGCAAACAAGTAGAAAAGGTGCGACCAAAAATCTGCAACAGAAGGTGTAACTTGAACGCACGGAACCAGACGGAATTGCGCACGTCGCTTAAATGAAAATCGCTACTGCACTGTGGACTGGAATTCCAACCATAAACACAAGCATATCATTGGCGTGGGAATATGTGAGTTCAATAATAAGGATCTTGTTTTACTGAACGACTTCACGCCATACTGGCATACAGCCCATCGAAAACGATTCACCTACGTTAAACTATTCCATATCGATTGAAATGATTTTAAAAAAATCCTCAGAGACTATGTGGTACTATTGGTTTGTAAAATGCTGGAATACTTTTTGAAATAAAATTTCAGACCACACAATTTGAACAGTGGCAAATCCAAAGAGTTTACGAACAAACGAATAGAAGAAATTGGTCTTCGGTTCAATCGACAAGGCGACAGAAAGAGTAACCGGAGAGGAAGGTATAAAATGAGCCACTCTGAACATTTTGAGCCACGTTGTAGATACTAGAACGTAAGTCTGTGTTCACAGTGAATAAAAAGCAATCTGTCCAATAGCTAATGCCTTATTTAGAAGTACTGTGCACATAATGAGTTCTTACTGTCTAATAGCTTGGCTATGAGCAATCTGGTCTTATATTGTCAAAATATTCATGTGCGTTACACTCTGTTTGTTTTAACTGTTAGCTGTCAATTACTTCAATGACTAGATGACGGAATTGTGTTAAAACTCTTGTCTGATTGAGTTATTCACTAACATACAAGAGCAGTCTATCGAGTTCCTGATTGATCTGAGGTATGGTCAGGAAGACTAGTTATTTAAAGGATGGTATTGTACAATAACAATGATCAAAAAAATTAAAGAACGCTAACTTGGAATACATTCCAATGCATAGATTTGTGCGCATAATAGGATTTGATTAAACGATAGCTAAGTTGAACGGTTGGTATCGGCGTTCCAAAGACACTGTTTGAAGTTTCGTATAAAAACAGAACATTCGTATTTTTCACAGAGAGTGAGTTCACTAAGTTATCTGGGATTAATCAAGAAATTAGGTACATTAAAATAATAGCTACACTTATTTGGGTCAAACACAAGTTACTAACATCTCAAATTGCCTCAAGCACGACACGTCATACAATGTAAGACGGCCAGTTGTTGCTGGAACCAGCAAAACTTGACTAATTGCTGTTTTTTTTCAAACCATAATATGACAGTGGACTTCAGTTCTATTCCAGCTGCATTTTTGACCGCATGGAATCCCATGGGAAGTTGGACATATGACTATTCGGCACGATGAGGAAACGCTTGCAAACAAAACGGTCAGCTTGGTGAGAGACACCATCAGTTCCCATACTTTCAGTCACTGCATAGACTAACCAGAAGCTATTCGATTAGTACGCGGTTTCAATGCTCATCATCGTTAAAAATAGGTGGAAGCCTGCAGATCTAGCCTGCAGGATCGGATAATCAAAACTGTACACAGAGTCAGACTATTTATTGCAATTTGTTGATGTAACGCGGGAATTGTATAGACTGGTTCCAATATGGAAAAAGTTTGTGATCTGAATAGTTGTGAAAAACCGCAACCTCCGTTTCGTCTTCTGTATGTGCAATTGTGTATGAAGCACGATAAGGTAAACAGTCAACTCATCGAACGATACACCACAAAATATGTGTGTTTTTACAGTGTTACTAAATTCAAAGCGTCCTGGTACCCTGACAGTGTGTTTGTCTACTTACTTCCTTCTTATGTTACTGCTAGACGAAACCGGTCCTGTTGATATTTCCGAGATGGATACGTTGTACCAACCATGAGTTTTGTTTTAATCATGTGTTGCTGTTAGATTACGACAACCTGCGGACAGTAGAACACCGCTAGACAATTTTCAGAAATGATGGACGGTTTATATATACCTGTTTCACGACAATTCTCCGGAACTTTGAACTCAGTGCAACTCAAATCGAAAACGGAAAACACTGCTCAGTAAGCCAACCTAGATAGGTGCTTCCAATCTGATCGGGAAGCGTCGCCCACAGGACTGGATAATTAACACGTCTGTCCTTTAGAAGGCATCCGGCAACCTGAAGAACACTCGCAAATGATAATGACCGGACTTTCGTATTTCGCACTTTGGCCACCCCGCATGTGCGTATAGTGACACAGTGAACACCCTAACATATTACGTAAGTGGGGGACCAGAGGAAGATATTCACTGCTCACATAATTTAGTGAGATCGACAACCGAATATACATTCAATATTTTTGGAACCAACGGTCTACATGACTGTGAAAGTTGAGATCCTGGGAGAGCAAGTTTCCACTTCTGATTATTCAGCGTTGTCTGAAACTATAGTAAGCTTTCCGTAATTTGCAAATACCCACGTTATGTTCCAACCAGTGAATTGAGAACACTATTTGTACCAAATCGGGCTAGACCGTGGGGCTTTTGGTTAACGTTTCCCTTCACTTAATTCAACTCCTTCCACAAAATGTGTCACTGCGGCCGGCCATTAAAACGACGATTAATTCGGTTCATCATGCTCACCGACGGACACTATTGACCTTATGGCCAATGGTGTTTCAAGTAATGACTTGTGTGCCATCAAGAAGACAAGATTTCCACATAGCTTATAGAGTTTACATCAGTAAAACTAAACGACAGAATATCTTGGAAGAATTGATTCCATTGGTACACAAAACATACTAGATCACATAGGTCATAAAGTTTGTCATCCCGACCTGGTAAGTGGTCCTAATCGCAGAATTATAGACTAATTATTCAAAAATCGCGACTGAGTGTGGCGGCGCGCTAATTTATTCGCTCAGTTTAGAGTTACTTGGGTAGTAATCAAACTGTTGACATCACAAGAACACGAGAACAGGGGTTATACCTACGATCCGAAGAAGTGAACACAACCATTGGATTCCGATTAGGACGAAATTCGAGCGTAGTTTCTCTTTTCGGATGGAGCAGACTGGAATTCGAGAGCTGCGATCAGCTGCTATAGGTTGATTGATTGATAAATTGAAGTTTAACTGCGTATAAAGTGAAACAGGTCATTTCACAGTTTGATCAGCATTTCGGCTAATCCGGGAAAATTTTACACGTAAAGAGAAGTGAACAAGATTGTTTCTGAAGTCGGTCACAATAAACTTTGACAGTTCTTGTATCAGACCGTTACGGTGAGCGGTAGGATAGCTGTTGATGTATCAGGAGATCTCAAATATACTGGTACATCAACGGCTGTTCTACCACTCACCGCAATGGTCTTTCACAAGAATTGTCAAAGTTTATAGTGGTAGACTTCATAAATTTCCTATAAGGAACCAGTGGGATTTATAGTGTAATAACGAGATGTCGGATCTAGTTATTACATGACAAATATCACTGGTTCCTTATAAACGATTTCCGGTTGACTGGTTTTGCACCTGGTTGAATTAGTACTGTGCTGAAGGAGAAGCATCGAATCAAGAAAAACTTTCGTCATCTAGGCAATCGACCGCGTGGTGGCGGGTGGTCAGGTCCATGTGACGCACGCTAATATCCTAGTGGTTGGAAGTGGTCAAATGTCCAACAAAATTTTCATTGTCCGAGGAAGCTAACGTATTACGAAGAGATTAATTCTATTAAGCTACTCAAACTTGAATAAGAGCACTATGAGTAACGCAGCCCTGCATGCTACCGTCTGAATGGCAGCCGGTGATGTTACTGTGCGTTCATCGATTTTGCAGTCAAGAACCGAACACAATTATTGTGGTCACGCCCTTTTAGTCACAAGCCAGTTTTACGACGTCTAATTAAGTTTCGGGTTACTCGTGTTGTGTAAACTCTTCCTAAAGTTCTATCACTCGGAGGTGTTATGCCTCCTCTCACATGTTTTGATTGGTAAACCTCAACGTCACATCGTCTTGGATTCTTGTTTGTCTAAGATGGAGACACAGTGGTACGGCCAACTTGCGATAACTCCACAATTTCATATCCGGCAGCTTTAAGCCTTTGGCAAAATGTCCGTTTCCTTCTCAACCACAGATTTTGTGGTGTCGAATTTTCATTGGAGCTTGTTGAGTGTACGCCTTTCCTTAGTTCCCAATTTCACTTGACTTTCCACGTTATGTGGCGCCGTGCGATTGTTGCATGCAGAGATAATTAATTACTCACAAGTAGTATAGCGGATTCGCCGATTCCAAGATCTGCAGGAAATTGGCGTGTTTGGTGCAGACAGTTATCCACTAGTTGGCTGCTGGTCACAAAGACCAGCTGTTTGCAAACACAACAGGATGTTTGGATAATGAAGTCCTATTGTGATGGTGTGAATTTGTGGTGCGGGCGCTTTGATGCCTCCTTGTCAAACGATCAAAGCCCGGCTTCATCGATCATTGACGTAGAGTCTGACTGATAGCAGCGTTCGGATGGTCATAATGTACAACCAAGTACTGATTGTCTTTGGGAATAATTCACTACAAATCTCTACGGAACATCTTAAAAGATTTAACAGCTAGCCTTCGCCTACATTCAGTCGCCTAACCACAGTCAAGCAAGGCTCATAAATCCACCGGTACCACATCATCCGTTCGTTTGTTGTTCAATGTGTAGTTTCGTGACTGAACGGAGTGCCTCGATTTTGCCAGCTGCCCGATACCGAACACTCCAATCAAACACATTTCGATACATAAACAAATGGCCAAAAAAACAGGAGGGCTGTCAGTGTCAATTTATGTATCAATCTGAACTGCATACACAAACCTTTGTTTTAAAACTTGGGTCATCTACTCTCATCAGATGTTCATGTGTGGTCACCACAACTCTACTTCAAAAACTGAAATGAAATTCGCTCATATTGTCAACAAAATTGAACGATGTCGTTTTGTTCCGCAGCCCAGTTGAAAGGTTCCGAGTGTGAACGTATGTTTAGCTAGGAAAAAAACGACCATACATTTTACGCATCTATCTGGTCATGTTCATCGAAATGACTGCTGTCATTAGCAAGTGGTAGCTTTCTGCGGGTCGATAAATGACGCAGAGGAACCATGGTAACGTCACTAACAAAATCAAACACACAAATCAGACAACTAATAAACGTACGTGGATAGAGTACATGTGCGAACAAAAACAAGATTGTATGATGCACCCACTAAGTGACAATAATGTCAAGGTCACATGAGTACGTTGAATCAACATAACAGTTGGAAGCACATGGAAATGGAGGGTACCACAAAGTCAGTCACAACAAGAAAGAACTTGAATTGCAACTTGCCCTCAGAACTGGTGACTGGGCGGATAAAAACGTTGGCTCGTAACACAAAAGGTCCCTGATTAAGACTATCTGATGAGTCCAAACATGGACGAAACTAGTCGTTGTATCGGTCTGAAGATGAGCACAAAGAGGCATTACACGAAAGAACTTGTTTAGTTCGGTTATAATCACGGGCACCAAGGGGTCGGTCAGTATTCTGGCAAGCGCTCGTGCTGTGTGTAATTGTGCTAGAGACCGGGCAGAAGTCACCTTCCGACCGGACCGTTGTGAAGTGACCTTAGCATCATTTTGCAAATACTGTGTTTATAGAGGTGTATGGGGTTTTTCAGTCGGCTGGATGAAGCCAACACTAGTGACTGGAATACTTTTTCACATGTGGTGGTAAAATACACGTCAACAGAATTCGATGCAGAAATGTTGATTTATCAACAAGATGAGATCAGATGAAAATAGACAACCATCTTTTTGATTACAACTCGACAGAACTGTAGATACTGCTACATGGATTACAAAAAGATGTGATTATTGCTAGCCATCGTTCACTTGATTTAGTATAGGTAGCTATTTCGGCTCAAATGTTCTGTTCAAGAGGGCAAATGTTTCGACGTGCAGTGGTTAATTTTCGGCTGACCTGTTTTGTGTCTCTGCGCTACACTTCGGTTTGCAGTCACGAACGAAGACGAAAGTCGATTGCACGCACTCATAGCTCGAATCAGTAGAGTGGCTAAACTTTTCAATGACCGGCTATAATCGCATATCATGTCAATTTGTAGACTGTGGGGATGGATAACAGCTATGCAATGTAGTTAGTGGAATTTCAAGGTAGGGGCTAATTTTCATATGAAACCATGAGACAAAACAACAGACTGCTCGATTTATTGCTCGGCAAATTTGGCTGGGTGTCCTCAGATGCAATACTTTGGTGTTGGGACGTATACAGTGCAGCTGAACTATGTTAGAGAAAAGACGATTGAAGACTGCACACACACACATATATATAACGAAAGCTGATTATTTCTCACGGTAAGGTAAGACTGACAACTTTGTTTTTCTGTTAACGGTAGCTGCAACAGTGGAGACTATGGCACACATCAAAGGAATACTGTCGAAAAAGCAGTTAAAATTATTTTTTCATACAGATCGGAGATGTCGCATTCCTATAAAATTTTCAGTCAGTCTCTTTTGAGAACAAGCACTAGATTGCAGTTTTGTCTTCATTAGAACTCGTCACTAGTGTATATTCTTGTCACTGTCGGGACTAGAACTCCGGTCACACTTTCATGAGGCAACCGTGTTGACCACTGTGCCATTGACCTCACGTTAAG
>LUCH01000016.1:333165-364974 GCA_013368495.1 Paragonimus heterotremus | reverse complement strand
ATACTGATCATTCACAAATTGCCTCTAGCTGGTTGGGAGCGAGCAACGGACCAGCATTTGTTCTCTTCGATAACATTAATCATTATTAATAAACTACAACAGATGAGTTAGATCAGGTGTGACTGTTTGCGGAAGTATTCGCAGTGTATTCGACTTAGTCTGTATGTTTGTTTTTCAGTTAAGTCTGATATATAGAGTAATCGTTCTCTGAGTCTGTTGGACTCTTTGCATTTGAATTCATGTAGGCATTTTGATTAGCTGTGTTCAAAAAGTAACGCTAAAATTGTTTGTTGACTCCTGTTAAAACTCATCAGTAGTGCACATTGCTGGCGCGATCGAGATTTCAACTGCTGTTTGCGTGTGTTTGAGAAGCAACCCCGTTGATCACTTTGCTGCTGACCTAACGATAAGCGCGATTACATGGACCGAGGATCAAATGTAGATCATGAAAATGATATGCATTATTGATCAGCACCAAGCAGAAGGAAAATTGAGACCAGTGCTTCTTAAAAAAAGGCAGGATGAAGCATCCGTATGAAAGCAAGCTCTCCGATTAGCTGTAAGCGGTATATAACATATACATGGAGAGCGAAATCTCCTACAACCGGCGAATAGTCAAACATTCAAACACAGATGGGATTCTCTTTAATTAGAGCTGGATTGCCAGTACTGTGGGACGCAACCGCTTACAACCCTCTGTAACTCTATTACTAGTGAGATCCGGGAGACAACACTGGAGCCTAAGACTCCCGCTGAGGTTGAATTCCTCTCAGTTGTCAAACTTTGTAAGATAAAGCATACAAACTATAATTTCTCGATCAAACGGCCGTATACATACTGTGTATTTCAAATCTTGCTCAAGCTCTGTGATTTGTTTTGCAAACGTTCACCCTATTAGGGGTCAAGATTGAATAATAGTTGTTCACAGGTTCCCATGTGATAGAATGGGCAACTACGTGAACATGTTGATCCAACTGCGTAGACGGAAGCGAGAATATTATTGTCCATATTGCAACGGCCATAATGGTATCTGTAAAGTCAAGTCTGTTTTGGCAACAGAAGGGCATGAGCCTTTTCACAGAAAAGCAGCTATGCTCTGGATAAACATATAACAATGAGTCCTTACCCATTATCTCGCTTACAAACGACTGCCAGTACACGATTTGACAAAATTTTGTCATACAGTGGACCTTCTTGGATGAAAACATGGATATCCCCAAATCCAAAGATGTCCACTGTCGCATTGATCATGTACTACACAGGTCAACGATGGGTTGACACAAAACCTGAGTTGTTTAAAAACAACGGCGACATCAATCGAATACTTTGGACTTAAGCATGAAACTAGTAAACCTGAAACCTGATTTCCTCCACTAATCACGTTTATCGCACACAAAATTGACAATAGTTTTGGGTATTATCTGCTACAGAAGATAGAAGATTACTTAGTGATACTACTGTTAAAAAGTCTTAAAAGTTCGAATTACTTACCAACCTTCTGAAAAAGTTGTCCTGAATTAGTGGATACCTTCAAGTTAGGAGAAATCGGGGTTCTTCACTCATGACGTTGCTCCGATAAAAAGCTTCCGATATCCGCTACTCCGTCAAACCTAACAATTCCTCATTTTCCCTGTTGTTTTTTAAACCATCGATGCAGGCTTGCTTTAGCCAGTGTGTACATGTTACGTCTGGCATAGGCTATAGTGTTTATACATTCCGATTGTTTCTCCTTACACAGACGTCATTGCAGTCATAAATTATGGAGAAGCCAGGAGAATTAGAGTGGATACAAATGTGGACATACTACACAGAACAGACTGTTGCCTACGACAAAAAAATGGTCAAACGTTTGGCAAAATGGTCACTGTGCCCGATGACGCAACACGTAATGACGACAGAACAAATGTACAGAAACCCGACATTGTCTATTGTGGTATAGTCCAATTTGGGTGCAATTCACCAAAGCAGTGTTAACTGACACAAATCTTCAGATTTTATACATATAGAAGCTGTTGGCTTAGGAATTCTGTTTGCTTTAGGCACAATAGTGATTTTCCATTGTCGTTGCTAAGCGAGTGTTGTATATATTCCAAAGCCTAAGACTAGTGACAGAAAAGAGTGGACGAGGAGTAATCAGCTCGTGGGATACAGTTTTTTCGGAGAAAATGTAGACTATTTACGATCGAATGACAAACAGGCTAGTTGTCTACAGAATGTGAGCAACTGAGACCGGTGCTTTGCATTTTGTAGACAGAAAAGAATTGTCAACAGGCTCAGTATTCTGCACTCATCACGCTGATACCAAATATCTAATCAGAACTGTCCTCATTCTTAGTCGGTGAAAACGAGATGATAATTTCACGGGCACCGTCACTGCTTTCGGGCACTTCACCAGTTGATTCATCAGTTTGATTAGAATTTAGTAGCAGCTTTTCATTATGCTTCATAAACTAACAACGAGAAACCGACTGAATGAACTGAGTATGAATGAAATGTAGAGAAGTAGTTCCGTTCAAATTTTCACATGCTGCTAAAACGTTGACCAGGAAATTTTCTAGCAGTTTTAGGAAAACGTGTATTCTCTCAAATTTCATGGATATCACTAACACGATCCAGCTGTTGTACTGTGAAGCGAGGCGTTTAACTAGTCCGATGATGAGCAAGAAGGGAACGGACAGGTTAGGAATGTGGTTCTAATGGGTAATGAATCAGTATTAATGTCACTATCACAATACCCCAGGCAATTATAAAAAATTGGACCAAAATTCCTTAAACAACTTACGTTGGAACACTAACATCAGTGTAATTGGCATATCTGTTTGACTCTGCAAATCTCCCAGTGCACTCAAGTCTAAACACTATCGGGGTCAACAATAGGCTACAAATCACCTGACAACAACTGACCAGCCTTGGCTTACCTGCACACTAGGAAGTGTACGTAGGAATACACCGTACAGACGAAACTACCATTTCTGTCAAGTTCGCTCTACACATTTTGCGATCAGCGACCACAATTCCAACAACGCTCTCATATATCGACCAGGAATGGTATTCGGTGAATCAAGCATAGTTCACTCAATCACTTTTCAAACCAAGTGCCTTAACACTGATTATTTCGATGTGGTTACTCTACCAAGACATGCCGAAACGTCCATATGTCTGCGCAGCATCTGTAGTGATGAAGAGGGGTACGGCGAAGTATCATATATTAAAACAAAAGTATTACAGTCATGATCCATCGTCGCTTTTATTGACTTTGAGTCTTAAATGTCCTTCTTCAGTTTTACAGTAGTAAGTAAAATGTATAACCGAAAGTGTCGAAACACGGTCGTTTTTTCCGTGAACCTTAGAAGTTTAAGTTTTTGAGTTTATTGGGCTTCACGTAAGCTCATCAAACGAATAATGTTCGGATTCGTAAAACGGCTTGTCCTGAGTTGTAAGCATGTGATAGCTTTATCGTACATTGATAGGAATAACAAAATGCTTACAGTAGATGTTAATATTACCGCTAGTACAAAGCAATAGCATTTGTCCCACCGTTTTCTATGTAGTCTGTATGAAGCAGAATAAGAAATTGTTGTTTCTGATTGCACTGTGATGCACGTTAATCATGCGCAACTCTGAGAAGGTGATAAATCTGGTAGTTAAGTTAGCACACTTCCAGTAAGGATCATGGAGTGGGTGACATATTGTTTCGGTCCTGGTTTTATAGTAAAGATGAATAACCAGACGAGTTGGTTTGTACTAGACACATTCAATATCAGATAAAGCTGCAGTCATTCGGTAAGCAAACATCCAAATATGAAAAGTTGTGTTTTTATTTAGCGATATTTGAATTCACTTCAAGGCTTTGAAATGTAGGTTTTGCTCGTTCGTGGTGGACTTTTCATCGGACACAATAAGATAATGATAGATTCTACAGCGGTGCTAGACCCAGTGATCAAGCAATCGGATACAACAGTCAGGCAGCCTGATTGGTTAGCTTGTTTAACGAACAGCGAAATCAACATGAGTAGGGGAATCTCGAATGGTAAGTATACGTCATCACGATCAGAGTGCAATGACTGCGATTTGTCAACTCAACTTTCTACCCCGTGAATACAGATCACTATATTAAAGTGCTCACAGTTCTTTGCCACAGCCAAGAATAGAAATCTGACGCGCTTTCCCAGGACAACCGTGTTGACCAATGCGACGATGACCTCATATCAGGCCCGACTGAATCATACGTAAACGCTCATTCGTTTATGAGTAATGCTTCGGTTGCTCAATCGTCTCGCGAGGGGACACATTAACTGTTCCATTTCCGTAAAGCCAAAATCCTCTGCTGTACATCATCAATCAAAATACCGCTCAAAGAGTTATTGACTTCTGTGATTTCAATTTGGAGAGAAGTCTTAGTCCAGGAGTCGTCGAATGGAATTAACAGGACGGTTATTATACCTCTTCTCGAGGCAATCGGGTAACCCGAAAGCTATTCATAAACGAATGGGTCTGAGCTTTCGGATATAATACTTTGGTCGTGCCTAATATGAGGTCAATTGCGTAGTGGTCAGTACGGTTGTCTTACGAATGCGTGGTTGGAGTTTCAGTTCCGGTCAGGAAAAGTGGATAATTAATGGAAGT
This sequence comes from Paragonimus heterotremus, assembly GCA_013368495.1. NCBI lineage: Eukaryota > Metazoa > Platyhelminthes > Trematoda > Plagiorchiida > Troglotrematidae > Paragonimus > Paragonimus heterotremus. The sequence continues at coordinate 360,348 of LUCH01000016.1, read as the reverse complement.
GAGACACTTGTAATCAGTCGTAGATTATATTCAACTTATACAAAACCAATTTACGATAGTACTTGTTAGTGATCAAATTTTTTAAACAACTAATCTGCTTTTCACTTGATCATAGGCGTCGCACCGGCAGCTTAAGTTTTGTGTCACCTCGCCACAGACACATTAGATCAAGGGAAGTGAATTTATTGTTGTTGGCAAAGAGTTATCGTTGGATAATGAGTACTGATCATTGACAGAAGTGATGGAAGATTGCTGCCCTCTGACTTCGTGAATCGTGTGAGTTTAATGCGTGCTCACTGAAGAAGACGACTTAGTAAAATAACTGTAAACAGGGTAGATAAGACAGTTCTTAAAAGTAATGAAGGCGAGCACCTTTGTTTTCTTCCTACTGTAAGTGAACTAGTTAATTTTTGGTTAACTTTCAGCGTAAGTGGAAACCACTGTTAAAAGATACGGGTTTCATGTGGGGTAGTCCATTAATGCACATCTCATGTCAAATTATTACAGGGATGGTCAATGCTCATCAGTCGACCATCAGTAGATTTCACTGCGCATTTACGTGAACCCCTAGAGGGATACACCTTGATTGGGATCCATGGGAGTGCTGGTTCAAAGTTAGGAGCGATGTTGAACATTTCTTTTAAACTGGTTGTTTGTTGATGTACATTAGACAGAACATAATCTCTCGGAATGTAATGGCATCACGTGAGTTTATCACGAAACTGAATCAGCAAGTCTCAAATGATACTGGTTGAGATCGATTAATAAATTGTTCATAAACTCTATTTACTGTTGTGTAATTCAGACTCATTGAACTAATCATCTTCAATTTTATGAAGATGTGACTTCACAGAAAGCTAAAAACTGTTCTCTCCAATTGAGTGATTTGAATTACGGAAACAGTAAAAATTCGTAAATGTTGTTTTAAAGTGTATTAAAAAACCGGCTCAATTCGACTGTCAGGGGTTTATTGACTCGTCCAGGTGATTGCATGTTTTCACTTTGAGTTCGCTTTTGAGTGAACAATTTTTTCCGCCTGTTTACGGTTCTTTTATCGCCTCATTAGTACGTTTCATTGTAAGGTGTGATTGAAAAGTTACAGCGAAGAGGAACAATTTTGAATTATTGTTTCGAAAGCGTTTAAAGAAATCGTCTGTTTTGTTCAGGCATTTGGACTTTGGAGACAGCGCACTATTACGAATAGTGTCAATTCTTCTAGTGGCACCTGCTAATCGCATTCGTGGGGTTTGACTTTGTACGAACACCACCTGCAAACCATTGCAGTGTGATAACTTGTGATGTATTCAGGGGGTATGATAGACTGCTGCATTTCCTATCTAATAACCCCGACCACCACCGTTTTCTCATTCTCCCTAGCATTTCCTATCGATATCCAGTGGTCCTTCCTATTTAAAACGCCTGAATAATCTTTTACAAGATAACGGTAGAGTTGAAGTAATAAACTTACAGTTCTGTTCCCCTTTCTCCATCAGCAAGAAATTTAGCGTGACACTCGCTCAGTGCACACCTACATATTGTAACCTGTAAGTACAATGAAACAATCAACTTTTCGTTCTTGTAAACTCTCAGACCCGAATTTCAGTTCCAGCATGTACATTTCATTTTAGGGTACGAGTTCAAGGTAACTGATTCTGCCGCCGAAACCTGCCCAAATTCGTCTTAGACCTTTTACATCAATCCGAGACTACTGATTATTCTCTCATATGTGGATACCGTGCTGTGGTCACTAAGGTTAGCTGAATGACTGGCCCGACAAGGGGAATCTCGATTTATACAGAAGCACAAACAAACAGAAGCGCCCTAAGATGCGTGTAAAAAAACAGACATGTAAACACATCGTGCTGGTGACATTCGCACGAAAGACTGAATGTTTGCGTTCCCCCACGCCAACATTTGTCATAAACAGTTCGACCTGACACAAAATTTATATCGACTGTAGGTCGATTTGACATTTTGACGGCGCATTACCTTGGACATCAGTTATATTTCGTTTCGTTCTTGGATGTAAATGTGCACTACCGTTCAATCATTTAATGTAAGATCGTTGCTAACTTAATGAGCACGAATTAATAACGGGCTAAGTTTGGCGTTGTTTTGACCTTCTTTTTATAAGTTTCACTATCAACCAAACTGTTTGGTCTGCTCGCATTACGTCCCAGGGCTGCGCGTGCCTCAGAGCAGAGTGTTCATACCACCAGGTAATGAAACCTTTCCGAGTTATGCAGATCATAATCTCCCCACCCTAAGTAGGCTTGGGAGATACTGCTTTCCAGATTGGGAGTCACTTTAGTGGTAAACGTTGTTATATACAATAGTTTACCAGTGGCTGTCTTATATCTGTGGTACAAAATAGGATCAAGATCTGCACTCTTTATGGTGTAGTCTTTGGCCTTAAATAAGGAAGCTTTCTCGGACAAGAATAAACGGAAACACAAATCAGCATATTCTAAAACAAGGCTGGGTGTTGCTGTTAGCACGACTATGATCAAGTAGGTGGTTGTGGTGCCTGATATGCTTAGGTTTGGAAGTCAAGTTGGTGTAACAGCATGTCAACTTAAGTCATTGTCAGTTACCTCGGTGATAGAAGACAGTGTTATATCCATCTCAGTCTACGCATAAACACAAGTCGGGTGAGTTTGTGAGTGCACGTAAACCTTTTAGTGTTGTAACAAACGGTTAGTTTACAACTTCCGTTGTTTGATACACATCCCGCTCAGAACAAGAGGCGACATTACCGGTCAGGTACTAAGTCTAATTCCAGCGCTTCTTGTTAGAATAAACGAGTTCGGGAAAGACATTGTAAAACGTAGGCGGTGTTTGATACGTAACACTATTACGTAACACTATTACGAACCATCCAAGAGTAGCCTACCGTGTGCTGTCCTAAGTCACTGGCCGTCAACGTTATTCCACTGAGATATTTTCTTTAGGATGCATCTTCAACGGTGTTCATACTTTGCATTTTTTCAGAAGACTTCATCACTCTGATGGACAAGGTAATTTCCCGTTAACTAACTGTGTGCACTTTGTATACGCTCAGAAAGCATAATCCCTACCAAAAACGGAATAGGGACACAACTCCTCTTACACTATCTGTAACTAGACTAGTAGTTACAGAGTCGGCGAAAATCACTTCGAATGATCTTCTGCACTGTTTTTCTGGTCGTCAGCTTGAAAACAATTGCTTAAATGTTACTCATAGGTGTGCATTTATGTATGTCTAGTAACAAATTCTGTACTATCATCTCAAAATGAGGAGTATGAGACAATAAAATTTGTTATTACCGCATACATTTTACAAGGACGGAGGTAAGCGTTTTATTGATCCCACCAAACAACTGGAATCTCACACAGTTTACTCAAAATCATTCCATAGCTGACCGCTGAACCGTGTTCGGTTGCATCGAGTAACCGTTGCTGTTGGATTAACAAGCCAGTCACTACGCCAATCGAATTAGACTTCGATTTGCTTTCTAATTACATTGCTCACTTATCGAAAAAAGAATAACAGCGACAACCTCTCATTCAGCATAGTGGTCGGGATGTTGTATGAAATACGTGATCGATTTTCATTCACAAGCCTTGTAAACCAATCAGATAGGCTTGTCAACCGAATCAAATGTTCGGTCGGCTGGGTGTGACACAATTGAAATCTGGTTTACTATCAAAGCGAATCGGTTTAAAAATTGATGGGCAAACTACAACCAGATTTTGTAAAATTAATTAACTGACAAATTCATATACCAAGATATATTGCATTGATGTTTAGTAATGCTACATCAACGTACTCTCTGTGTTCCGACCACTAAGGTCAATTTTAGTGGAGTGTTTAGAGACTGGCTTAATAATTAACAAAAGCTACACTTGGAAGCAAGAAAACCTACCAGAATTCGCCGACCGCCACTCTCCTTTGTTCCTTTCTGATCCCCAACCATGGACGTTTTCAGAGTAGTCGTACTAGCATCCGGGTTAAAATCCAGGATGGGTACACGAATAGTTGTGGGACCATATTGAGATCGGCGATTGGATGTGCTACTTTCTGTAGTGTACTCTTCCGTCAACCGATGTCTCACCAACGATGCAGATCTTCTGTTTGTTGCTGAAGGGCTAGTGTATACTGGCTTGACTTCATATCGATCTGTTTGATGCGCACGAGTGATACCGGAAATAGAAGCACGGTAATCACTGCCATCTGAAGGGATTGATGTAACGGAGCTGTTACGAGATGTTTGACAGTGGATGATTTCTATATTGGGAGTGAGAGAAAAAGGGAAAGGGATTATAACTCATGAATACAATTGTTGCATTTTTGAAAGATGTATCGCTTCCAATGACTGCTTAATCTATTCGTAACAATACACTCTAGCGAGCAAGCTGTTTATAGGATTAACTATGAGGCTAAATGCGATAAATGTATATTGTTTAAAATAACCAGGCTGGAACCACTCGGGTTCAAAATGAGACAGGTTTGAGGTTGGTGATGGATCAGACAAGGTCAGTCATGACAATCACAACATCACAGTATGGCACGACTGCCATGTCGAAACTACATTGTACAGATGGTTACTGCGTGCACGCCCGGATGATCAAGCCAGTCGCAACAGATTTGACTTGTGCACATAAATGGTGAGTCAGCAAGCAGTTGACGGTAACTTTCGGAACAGGAAAGACCTATGACTTATAATAAACCTAAGAACTTGATAAATTGGATACACAGATTCGCAGACAGTAATGGTGTGGTTAGTCAGAGCCAGGTGCAAAATAACCGCAGATGCGAAGTATTTTGCCCGTTTGCTGTGTAGATAATGCGCCGGGTGATATCAGGTGCGGCTAAATAAACAACGTATTTCGCTATCTATGCAGTTTGTCTCACAGACCAGATGAAATCTGCATACTCAAAGCCCGGCAACTGTAGCATTCAGTTAGTGTGTACTTGTTCAAGCAGGACCATTATTTAGCTAGATAGCAAATCGTAGTGAAACTGTAGTGCTACATGCAGTATGTCCGGATGATCAAACAAGGATGCCTGTGAGCGAAGTTCACCCTTCTTCTGCATAATGACAACAAAGTTGTCACCTCTTATGATATTTCTGCTGCCATGTGGAGTAGAAGAGACCCACTTCCTTAACCCATTCCTCCTGTGTGAAGTACATGTGTATGACAAGGAATGACCCCGATTCGTTTGCTGGCACCGTGATCTAACCAGCTGCACAAGACAGCGACGCGGTATCGTGAAATGACAACTTTTTACGCAGACATAGTGCTGGCAACTTAAATCACTACAGCCTCATTAGTCCCGCGAATTAAGGTTGACCTTTTACAAGGGAGTGATAACGCTACTCCACCAACCATAAAACAGTAAGTCGAGATCACCGGATATCATTTCATTGCTGTCTTCCTCTATGGTCTTCTTAGATAACGAACATATCACGAAAGACAAGGGACTGTGGAACAATTAGAAGCAAGGGAGTTTCGCTTAACTAACGAGGAAAATCTGGTTAAACTTACCTCGCTTCGCTTCACACTAATGTCTGTATGTAAGCAAAACTGATTTCAGAATTTGAGGCAAAACTTAGCACTAGTTTTCGCATGGGATTTTCCCAACCAATCTGGATTAATAATGACACTGCAAAGGCGTTTCAGACGTACAGTTTTGCAAAGAATTGACGATGAATGGTTCAGTAGCGATTGCCGTCCAATATTCGGAGGCGGTTTTCCTTTTCATTGTGAGTTTTGTCAAGCATGAAAGTCAAGTGTAGTTGAATAAGGAATTTTATTACAGTTATTACCAATCAATGAACCAGGCTAGCTAAGAAACGTGCAGCGCGTTCGATCCAAGGAATGATTATTGATTTGGAGAATTTTGCGGTTCTATGACACATTTCATATACACCAGCTAATTTCTTTCCAACTCATACCACAAACTATCCGAGCTCGTTTACACAAATCGTAGGTCAAATGTCGCAATGTACAAAGCACCTTATCCACATGGTTCTGAATAGACATCAGGCAACTGACTGCACTGCTGAAACCTATCTGTAGACAGGTTTTGTTCCAGTCGCACAGAAGTACAAGTTGTATTATAGACAGATTGACTCTTTTACACAATTATCAAGGACACGGAGAGAAAAGTTGCCCTCGTCGTACATGTGTCAATGTAAGTCCATGACTTTTGGATCATACACAACTTTAAACGACACCAATGTGTTTAGTGATGATGTCAGTCGTAGTATCAGATTTCAGCAGTAACGAGTTGTTGAACTGTTACTACTGTAATCGCGCACTCGATCCCACAGTTTGACCTCTAGTCGGATGAGAAGAAGCGAACACTACCGATATTTGAGAACGGGTCGGAAACTAGGTCACAGATATTCTGAGTGTACAAGGTAGGTAAATGCCATATAAAGCAGTCAAAGAAATAGTCGAATCAAATGAAACGACCAAATACGACAGCTGTAGCTCTAAAACGAATCGGGTCTTGGGGGCGCCAGCAAGCCAGCGAGAAAATGCCGTTCATTTAGAGTTAAAATATACAGGCGTCCAGCTGTATGGCTGCATTCCAATTAGCCACCTGGAATAAAACACAACCAATAACTCGACATTGAATTTGCTTCAAGAAATTTGGACCGAACTATTACAGTTTCTCTTCACACTGTTGATGATGGATTCTGCCTGTGTGCTTGCACAATATCAAACATGAGAACATTCCCGAAACTGGACTGAAAAGTTTTGCGCGATTGGTTTCTTCTGATTCGTTAGGCGATGCACCTTATATTGTGAACGTTAACACGTTTACCTTGATTCTGTGTGTATTTCTGCGGTTATTTCTGCGTTTATCTCAATAGTAACAACAAACAGTTTAGGGTAACCATCGCTTATGGATCTGCCTTGGAAAGTTTCGTTTTCTTGTCGGCTGCCCCTTTGCAGCGATCTGTAAATATTCTTATAGTTAAGTAGAGAGCTGAGAGTTCAGACTACTGAAACGAAACGGCAGGAGTGATTACTTCTATTGGTCCACGTTTTCATTCATTATAATGAACCAGCAGGTCCAAATGTGGATTTGGTTTCACACTAATGTAAATGTTTATACAAGAAATATTAGAATTTGATAATATAACATTACCTGATTTGTCAACCTGCCACCCAGGTAGACAATATCGTAAACGTAATGTTTACCAACTGCGTAATCTCTGGTAATTTATCAGGACACAGAATCTCATATAGTTTGTCATGGATGGGTCGGTGAACAGAGAACCAAATGCTGATCCTATCGTCGCCAAGTCCTTCAGACGAACCAGAAGTGATCACCATGAAGGCACCTTTGATGTGGCAGGTTGATTTTGTCTATTTACAGTGCGGTACTTTTAATGCGTTATGTATGATGTAAAGATAGAAGAAATGTATGGTTTATTTCAACACAGGAACACCATCAAGATCATACGTTTTGCTTTCGATAACAACCCGCATAGTTTTTACTAAACACCACTCACTAGTGGCGTGATTATGCCGCCTTCTTAATGAAGTATTGGGATTTCGGTTGTTACAGCTTGAATACCAGTCACATACTTGTCCACCCACTTAATGCGCTGAGATAGTGAATGGTCTACTTTGAAAGTGCTTGAGGATCCGTTCTATTACAGCCAATCATTAAGGCACATGCTCAACCGCACCAGGTTTTGTTTTTTCATCCTAGTGGCAGTAGAACGAGCATGTTAATGATTATTCGATTACTGTCACATTAAGTTTAAACGACTTTTCAGCTAGGGCTCACCAAACCAACTAAATCACGTTGTGATTGTTGACTGTAGTTTGCAACTTGCTCCTGTTACAAAGGAAAAGTCAGTGATATTTGACCGCAGATTTAGTAAGTCACATCAACCTACGGAGTGAACCGTTTACAGTGGAAACCTCACTCCCACCTTTCTGTCGAGTAAACGCAAACGTTGGTCTCGATCGCATAGATCATGATCACAAAATGCTACCACGACTGTCATTCAGTGGTCAGGGTTGCACTGACAGTTTGTCGCTCCTCTGTGCCGTATAACCGTAGAGGTGGCCTAATTCAAACTGGTATGGGTTTGCCTAAGTATTAGTTATCACACTTGTCTCACCACTTCGAGAGTCGGGAGATAAAGTCGGTTCATAGTAAGGATATCATCTAAACAGGGAGAAAAACCAGAGTCTATAGTATTTGCTTACATTTTACATTAGTTACCTCCTGCTAGCCAATCTCCTTCTGTCTATAATAATTTTGGGCGTATTCCCTGTGTTACCGATAGAGTACTGCCTACCGGAGGCTAAGTTAATTAGGATAGTGGTTGGAGCATTCATGGAAGAATTATGGTCTCACTGTTTCCGGCGCGAACATGTCGGTGCGAAGTTGACAAAGACTAGCTCGATCTAACCGCTTACGTTGGTCCCAGCATGAGTACGACTCATGATTCAGACCAATCTATTTAGTTATCGGTGCCAGTAGGAATTGCTGTCTTTGGTTTCATATCTGTCACACGTTCGCGAACATTTAGAAAGTGTAAAACGAGTAAAAGTCGTTATTCTTTCATTTTATTCAAGCAATAGCCAGACTCATTAAACGGTAAACAGAGAAACTGAGTTGTTATGTACGACCACGAATGCAAGCTGATCAAGAAATGTTGGCCCGTCAGGTGTTGAAGGCAAACCAAGATAAGCTTTCCGGTATAAATGGGCGTGTTGGAAATTCCCAAACAAAACAGCACATAAGAATATAAAAGACAACGGAGGATTGCATATTGCTATATACCTCTAACATAACGGAACAGAACGAACAAAAGGAGATGTTACTCAACCAACCAACTATGAATACCTGCAGTTTAAATGTTGATCAGTCGGATGTGGCGGAATGTTTGGAACTTTTGATTAATAAGACAACTAAGTACTCATCCTTCCTTACATCAATGTGATCATTACAACTACTAGACAGTTTATCTCCCACCAGTTAGTCAACAAGAACGCAGAAAGTTCGGTTAGAAATTCGAAAAAAATCCACACTAGACCACAGACCACATTGAAGAACCGCTTTTGTGATACAGGGGTGGCTTAAGGTATTGCACATGGTTATGGTCGTCGTGATTTCGCGTTTTCTTTTGATGATATGAAAAGTGGTCTTTATTGAAAACTTCTGTATAATTTAAAACTGAGAAGGCGTGATTATTGGCTTCCATCACTTCAAAAGTTTTAACAAAGAAACCAAACTCTGGAGGCAGCTGGTTGGACGGAAGGAAGAACGACTTGAAAATAGCGTTGTTCCACACTCATTATTCGTCAGCTCTGTCACAAACAGACTATCAGTTTGTTAGCTCTAAAGATTATCTCATTAAAAAAAACGGTATTGTGAAAGAATCTGCTGTGAACAATTTGTGGCGTCTAGAAAATTAACAGTTCATGTGAACGCCATAAACGCTCGCATAAAGTAGATTGTCAAAATAGTTCTGAAAACGGCGCCCACTTTTTCGAGAAACTGTTAAATTAAGCGCAAGTGCACTGATCAACAGTCCCGGTCGTGGTAAGGATATGCGATATTGACGAACTATAACAAGTGGGAAATTCGTGTCTGGTGCTTCTTTTCGGAAGGGGGTGGGCTAAAAAGTTCATGAGAATAGGACAGCCGCGAGCAGTTGTGAACGTCATCCGATTAATACGGAGAAATGTCAACTTGTGTAGAGTTTCTTAAGGGAACTGCAAAGGGAACGCAGTTGTAGCTCACCCTCTCAGAAATTTCCGTTTTACGATTTCAACCGCTGTTTTAAGGATAAGTAAAATTCGTTTCGATAAATCGGACATGGTCTGAAAGTAAGCACTACTTGTAGACAAGTATCTTTTCTATGACACGCGATTAATCTGTAAATACACTTCGTTTCTACCCAGACATTATCAGGGATCCGTACATAATCGGAATGCTACATGGCGAGTGTGTTCAACCCAATGAACAGTACTTTCTTAATTACAATTCACTCCCTATGGGGCAGTATCTAGATGTCGTGGTTTGGTATTTAATCGATGCTGCCTTAATGTTGATCAATATATAACGTTCAAAAACCAGTCGTCAGGATGCTGGTTGATACAGATTGAACCTCAGTAATGTTTGATCGAAGGTTCTGCCTTCAAACAGACTTTCCTGATCAGTCCGTTCTGAAAAGAAACAAAAAACTTGACCATTGCTCATTGGTCAAAGCTTATCAGTAGTACGTATCACTGAGGTGACTGAGATGTGAACTCCGGTTCACGCTTTCGCTAGTCAACCGTGTCACGCACTACGCCATTAACCCCATATCAGGAATTGGGTAGTGGGAAGAGTAAAGTCCACTCTAAACGAGTAACGATGTTTGATCACTTGTCTGTTTGTCTATGCGCCTGTTCGTCGTGTTCTTTTCTAAGGATTACAGTCCACCAAACCGTGAACGATAGGTGTTACGGTGAGGTATTCATCTAATGGTACTTAGTGTGGGACAGTTTATGCCTCGTTGCGTTCGTGCTAACTAGACCATAACCACTGGAAGTAGAAAAAAACGTACTGTTGAGTTACATTTGCTGTGTGTCTCAAGATATTTTAAAACTGTATATCAGAAAAGAAGTCAGGAATAGCTGGAAGACGTCTGTAAAACCTCGGTCTGTTTTGTGATCCCTATACCTAATTTCTAGTAATGACTTCTAGTATGTGTTTGTTAGGCAAAATTCGTCAGGAGCATGTGATTTATTCCGGAGTGGTTAACATTCATCAAGTATACGTAACTGGTGAACGTTTTTGCGTTGTAGCTTAGTCTCAATTTACTACAAAGACCACTTGAGCGAATCACTGACAATCGAATAAAGTAAGCGGCGGAACAGCAACTCGCAACCTATTTATAATTTTAAAATTGTGTACTAGCCTCTTTTATAGTGGATTGTTTGTTTGCACACCCGATGGGTGACAGTAGCTTCGAAATTGGTTATGTCATTCCGTTAATTTTTAACCGGTGAATAAAAACTAACTGTGCTATCGTAAATAACTCTGCACATTATATACAACATGCAATGAACCAGAAACTTCGATACGAGTTAAGCGAAATTCGTAATTAAAGATGACAGCTAGCGTGTGTTCCCGATAAACAAGCATACTGTCCGGTTGCTGGAACTGGAATTTTTTGGTCAGATATTTCAAAATTCGTCATCACAACCATTCAGTTCCCACAAACATCTCAAATTGTAAGATTGTTTCAGAATTACCCAGCCATTCAAGTCCTAATTGATGCTTAGAAATAAAGCAAAGCGGCCGAATTTAATCAAGTGATCCAGATGATTCATCTAGTAAATGTACCAGAAACGTCTGATACATTGAGCTGTTTGATGTAGTCCAATCAATACAATTGCAATATATGTATCCTTTAAATTAAGAATTGATGGCGATAGGCAGTGATTTTGAAACATACCGCTGATTAGAAGAGTTATCCATGGGCACCTAAACACAAATCGCTCAGTTCGTATGGTCCAACGCCACCATTTAACGATGGAATGAGCAAGGATACCAAATATTAAACCAACCATTCAATAATTTATGAACTGCATTAAGTACTATAATAATCACATCACCATTATACCGCGAGCATTCTCTTGTAAACGAAAAATAAACGACCAACAGTAAAAATTCAAACTAGGCTGATCTATGTAATCACTTTGGGTTTGATTAAGATAGTACAGAAACGGTTTATCGAGGAATAGTTCGGTACAAGAGAGTCAAAAGTAAGGAAGATAATCAAAAGTCCAGCTGTAACTAGATCCATAAGAACGAGCCCAAATGGGTTTGCGTTCTGCCTTCCTACTGTTCCAATAACGCTTATGTATGAAATTGTACAACTGACAGTGGGAGTGATTCTGGTTGAGGCAACACACTCAAAAATTGTTTACCATGAAGTTATTCGAGGTCACTGTGGCCGATTTCTAGGCTTGAGTCTAAAACTGTCAGCTGATCATTTGGGCAATGGAGGGAACTGTACGAGGCCTTCACCTGCTTGCCTCAACCTCGGTAGAACGCTGTTAGTAAGTGTCAAGAAAATTCGAGATTTCAGAACGTAAGATTGATTTTGTATCCAAACGGATGTTTTTAGGGTCATTTAAGTCATCTTCCGTCAGCTTGTTGCCAGTGGCTATCGGGCTAACAATTTGCTGATAACAGCTCGCCAGACTTCTCTCCAGCGGCTGTAACGATAAAACTACAGCTAAACAGGAGTGTCCTACCTAACCTGCTCCCGTTAATCCGACAGCTGTCAAACAGGTGGGCCTTCCACTACTTAAGCACCAAGGGGGCGCGGAATGATTGTCACAGGTCTGCCTGTTTCGTATTCTCTGACCAAATGACTTAAGTACTGTCACTCACAAAATTGGATGGAATAAGAAACACAAAGAACTGGTAACTGTATTTACAGCTCGAGGTCTTCTGTTTCTATTACGTCAAGGCTAGCATTGGGCTCGAGCTAGCTCACTATCTATTATTAGTCCCACGTGTTTGATTATTACAGTTAATCATATAGTTTAAAGAGACAACCACCAGCTACCAAACACTATGTTCATATTATACACATAGCATAAAATTGTATTCGATTCGAATACTAGACCACATAAGCTGCTTTCTATGGTATCATGCAACGAATGGGTGGGGATAAATTCATTGGTTCCTTCTGACAACGTCTACTATTCTCAACCTGCATTGTTTGGGACTAAACGCTGTACATCAGAACACTTCTCACATTGCAGACAGCAACAAAACATGGTCTGTGAGTGGGGCAGTTAAAAATGTGACCAGTTCTATATGAGATTAGTTGACGCTAGGCAACATTAGCAAAGTATTGCAAATGAATGTATTAAAATAAAGGGACTATTCTAATTGATCAAATTCACTTGAAGTCTTAGGACTGACCAGACTCCGTCAACAGTATCTGTCCTCAGTTGGGTCATTAGTCCATTGCATTGCATCCTTCTCGCAAGGCTGTTGTTGTACTAAACATCAACTGATCAATTTTTATCAGAGTTGTGGTACTTGAATTCCCACTGAGCTATTTGGACATAGGCATTCAAGTAACACTTTCACAAGTACTAGGAGCTCGAAATACGTCCACTTCACACAATTTTTCCAGTTTTGCTTGTACTTACCACGGTGGAAATCGTAGGGCAGACCAAAAATCACCCGTTCTGTGAAGGTGTTCACTTGTGGAAACTGTTGAAATCTAAAACAGAATCACCGTATTCTCGGTACTGTGGAAGCGTAGAGGCTCAGTGCTCAGGCAAGTCTTGTAAGCGATAATCAGAGTAGGTTCTAAACCAAAGGGCAGCGTTTCCCGTATCGACGACAACAGATCTGACTGACTGCCACTAGTCAATACATGTACGTTTATTTCAACCATGACCGCTCTGGCGTGGTATCAAGTACGGCGCTGTCGAGCTCTACTGAGAATAGTTATTTTAGGGAAAAGGAAAAAGTATACATTGATTGAAACAAATTTTGTTCCGTTTATTTATTCTAAACTCTCTGTAGACCATGCCAGTGAAACATCGTCACTGGTTGGATTACTTCTTAGTCTGACATTATTTGATGGGCGAAGTAACGAGGAATTATGGGAACTCATGGTCAAATAATCGGCTGCACATATTTTTCTCATACGCCTTGATGATTACACGACAATGAAGGACTAACATATTTTAATGTTCGAAGGCAAAGGCGTGCAAAACTGATTGTATATTAACTTTCTACATAGCTTAACTCTCACCAAATGATTTATAAACATCGACTAATCAATCAACCGCTTGCCATCATAAGTCTGACCAATGGTAGAAGTACTTAAACCAGTAAAGATAGTGATGAGCAAGTAACTTCATTTCCTGTTAAACAGTTAATGTGAAATTAATGATTGATGACTCGGATAACGATTCAACTTCATGTGACCTAAACAAAAGTCAAGTGATTCATTTGAGTAATGGATCAGAGAGACTGCAAGTCAGAAAACGCGAGAGACGATAAAGGTTGCAAATGAAGCGGTCACAAATTCAGACAATATTATTGTTGTTATTCAAGCGCGTAAGCAGACGAATGACTGTTTGCAACATTCTCACATCACGTAGTCCTAATGATGAAGAAAACTAAAACGATTCATTCCAACCAGAGAAAACATCATCGATTAGTACATAGCTGTTTGGAAGTGCCTAATTATTCGGAAAGAATAGCTTTTGGTAGATTCAGGTTCCACAAACTTGTGAATCCTGAAACAACGGTGATTAACATTATCGTCCCACTATCCGCAAGTGGAGGTCAGTTTCTTTAAGACTATCTCCCTCTTTGAAGATGAGTTTGTAAGCTTTTCTGACAGGGAGTAGGTCGCTTGTTGATTCCTCATGATTTTGTGCTCATCAGAGTGAAGACCGTGTTGAAATGATACGAAAGCAAGAGAAGTGTGTGCAAAACAAAAGCAGCGATGTGCTCAAACTGCATTTTAACGAATGACCACAACTTGTGGATAAAAGTTAGTGGGATGGTCAATGGAAGTTGAATGTCACGTGTATGTCGATCACATCGGAGTTCTATATTTTCCGACCTAACCAGTAGGGCCTATGGAGTTAGATGGAACCTTCCGGGTTAGGTAGCTCTGAGTTTTAAAATCTCTGTTCACACTTTCCTCTACTTGGTGAATATGTTAACAAGTCATGCTTTCTTGATATATGTAAAATGTTGTAATGAATGGGTTAGTGGATGTTTAGAGGAGTAAGATTTATTGTAAATGTCTATGATACTTTAGCGATCGATCTAACTTTACTGCTTTGTGAATATAAAAGGCTTCCCTGTACCCAATAAAGTTCTCAACAGTTCGTGTTTGAACATCTTCAACAAATATCTCGAATTTCCTGCAAAAAACTGCTACACATGGACAGCTCAATAAGTAAGGTTAACTGAGAGTAAGTCATGTGAATTTCACGATAAAATTGAACCGGGAAACCCAGAGCAGACTTAAGCGAATACTTACGTCGGTGAGATAAAGCCACCATATGCCTAAGTTCTGGTATCGAAACATCAATTTAATTTTAGTGGCAGTTCTTGATTTTGAAGCCAGCCATCTAAATGCATGCAGAAAACCTGGAATAAAACCAAATTAATTGTCTTGTAAATTCCCGGCCAATAAAAGGCACACAGATTCCAAACATGATGGTTTTCTGCCATGTAATTACTCAATAAAACGCTTATGTATGAAAAATTGATAACAAAAGAAAGAATTGATCGTATTGGCAAAAACGAAATAGACACATAAGAAGACCCAGTAACAGTAATCAACAAGAACGAACCTAGACAGTACAAGTCAAGATGCTGCCCTATGTTCATTAACGACTGATCGTAAACAAGTAACTGGGTATCATGTGAAGGTCGAGCTGGCGGTCGCTCAGCGGCATAAAAATCACCGGCCAATCGCACGGTTACGAAGTCGAGCCCCAGGTATTGCGACTGCTCCTATCCCTGCTTATGCAACTGGATGTTATTCAGCTGACATTTAACATCTAAATTACTGAATACCAAAGCCCTTGAAGTGTATAGGTTGAAAACACGTTAACGTCTGTAGTCTTGTTACGCATCCCGTTTAGGATGTCACAAGAGTCACGCCAATGAGATCAACTATTTGTCGTCTTCAAAAGCGTCTCCAAAGAGGGGTTGGGTAGGCCACGCTGCCGCCTGTGTTGAACACAGCTAACGTTAGCATGTTTGGCGACGATTAATTTCAGTTTTATTTGCAGCCGGTTGACTATATTCTACCCCATACCAACAAGTTGAGTACTCAGTAGAGAATTATCTGTCCAACAGGACCAGTTCTGTTCTCAATTCTGACTGTACAGATCGATATGTCAGGCTAATTACAACACAATAAATATGAAAACAGTAACTGGGTTGAGTCAGAAAAACGGTCAATGGAGGTTATGGACAGCGTGTTTGTTACCAGTCACACAATCGCTGTTCCAAATCGTGGGCTTCATTGACTGTGGGCAGGGGGAAATTAAGTGTCTGCACGAATTTCTTCTGAGAACAATACGTTTCATTTAGAAGGCGGTGAAGGCGGTAGAGTCGAAACTTACGTCACCTTATGTAAATAGGAAACTTACGTCTATCAGTCTTCCCATCAAGGGTGATCCCATGGCCGAGGTCATCACAATAAAGCTCAAAAAGTCGATCGAAACAACCTACCTTGCCACTCAATTGTGCGTGAGTTTCCGTTTAACACCCATTATCATGGCACAGCTCAAAGACAAACTTCCATGTTCTACAACCAGTTGTTGTGTACACTCATCTGTTTGCTCGTGTCAAGTATACTACATGGCGATTTTCTGACAGTGCGTGAACATCATCTAGAGCGGATGAACGGCAGTGCGATAAAAAAAGGTTTCACTTGCGATTGTTGCCCAAGTGACTGACTCTGATCATTCCGTCGCCTTTCAGATTGTCATCAGAGTGCCAGGGAATCGATTAAAAATGGTGAGATCCCGAATGTTGACCGTTGCCTAGGCTATTAGTATCCGATTCCGCAAAGCTGACCTCTTTGCTCCGAAGTTCGTGCAGACACTTAATTTCCCCCGGCCCACAGTCAATCTAGCCCACAATTTGAAGCAGCGATTGCGTAAATGATAAGAAACACGTTATCCATAACCTCTAGTCACCGTTTTTCTGACTCACCCCAGTTACTGTGTTCATATTTATTGTGTTATAATTAGCTTGATGATCAAACACAGAAAACAAGTCTGGTTCGTTACTTTGTCGTTCTCATAGCTTCATTGGGTATTTTCGAACAAGTCGATATATCTTAATGGATTTGTTCAGAAAGTTTGTTCAGTCCTCACAACCGAATACCACTCTTCCAAAATCTACGTTACTTACAAATGTAAGATTGGTCAGCATTCAGAATGGCTCGTATGAGGTCTGATTATCAAAAGAGGGGTTAGGTTATACCCCTCATTACCCTGTGGATCAGGATCCGAATAACGCATTGACACTGTTATCATTCATTCTACTGGATGACTCATGACAACATGACATACAGAACAAACGCACTGGCTACGGCTTTGCTTTCTGAGCATTGATTAATTACCGAATGTCGAAGTAGGCAAAGAATAATCATCTGAATGCATTAACATTAGAGAGTTTCTATTGTCTGATTAGCAGACTAGAAAACACAGTAACGAATAATGATTTATGCACGCTATCAAGTCGGTATGGATAAACATTCTCCTCGGACACTTTTGAGGTCTGATGCCTGTCGGAATGTCTAATGAAAATCCACAGAGAACAGTGGTTGATTAGATTGACTAAGGTGACCGGAACTGTGTATGGGCTTGGAATTGGTACTGCTTATCAATTTGACTTTCTCTGTAAGGTTTTACATTGACAGCGGAGTAAACCTGATGCGTTACACTTTTAATGATTGCTGAGTGTTGAACGTTGTACCGGGAAGCGGTGGGTCTGTGCAAGCGTTAAAAAGTTTTAATTAGCTAAATGTTAAACGAAAGTCGTTGTACTTGGACCAGTTTTTGATCTAGCAAACCATAAGAACTGTTCGTTTCACTCCTATCCGCCAATCATATCCTTACCATCTCTCTGGACGCCCAGTGGCAACTTAATTGTCTGCACGCGTCACGCTACTTGCTAATGCGATTAAGTAGTGCATAGAACCAAAACCGATCACGTAAACTTATTCTTTATCTGGTTGTATTGATCATATCCTTGGATGATTAAATCCCTTGTCTTAATTTCGACTGATTGGTGATTTTCTGACCAAATAACCAAGATTTCGTCGGTTAGTGCACAAATGTTTGTTATTTACAGTCACTTATAACACAAGACTATTCGTCCAAAATGTTGTCACAAATTTCCAAGATCTACGAGAGGTTGCAGAGTGTTGAAGTTCCGAAACAGTACTGTCAACGTTTCTGTGGTTTGTGCAATCACCTGTCACCTAATCTGTCAGCCAGCACACGTGACCTGTATGGCGTTCCACCGTTTGACTTGTCTAAATTTGTCTAAAGATCCCGGAAGAGGTTTCCAAGCCAGCAAACGACAGTTTATTCAGCATATCTGTATGACTATGGTCCAACGAAGATCAGTGTCTGCGATCGGGGACACTGTCAAATATGGCATGTTTGGGAAGCGATTCTCGTTACCTAGATATAGTATTGGTTTTATTTCTGGTTTTAGACTTCCACACTGCACCATATGCCACCTGTATACAATAATGCCATACTCCACAACAATCCGTTGACAGTGTATCAGCGTTTTCACACCGGACTTCTAGTTAGTGATGCAGCCACTGCTTTGGACGAACGTTGTGTACACTATTATTGATTAGATACATGTTGTAAGCGGCACCTGTAGCCGATTTTCACCTGTCACTCGTCATCAGTTGGAATCTTTTCGTCCATCAGTGACTCGTAATATATCTTGTGTTGTCTGCTACCAACCTTGGTTTTAGTTTGGTGAATCCCCGTAGACATCCAGATAATTCGCTGCGTGTTGCATGACTTGTGCCTCCGCTTCAGATATAGTCGTACACATCGTGTTATAAGTGAGGCCCACATGAAATTGCATTTACCGGTACAACTTCTGGTTCCCTGTCCTGTCATCGCTTTATTCATCAAGCACCCGACAACCAGCTTCGTGGCTTACATATCGTCGGATCAAAGTTATCTCAAAATTCCTTATAGTTTACCAGATCAAGAAGAAGCTTAGAGGTGACTCGTGTCGGAAATTGCACCCAACCATCTGAGAACAAAATGAACTTCGTCTCAGTCTGTCATTCTCATGGTACCTCCCTTTGACAGAATCCAGGGGAGTAAGTATGCTTTTTGATAAATTGATTGAGAATAACAAAACGTCCTGAGCAGGTTTCACTTTTCAGTCACGTCTCTTATTCGTAATGTACTATGTATGCCCGAATTTGTTCATTAGTCTACTTGTGAGCTGTTCACTTCTTGTATTATTCGCATCATCGTATATAAAGATTTGACGGATTTTTACCGAATACACATTTCACAAGTGTGGTGTTGATTTCACCAGTCAAGTTTATCTCATATGACATCGTTTCACACCTACAAGCTTATTAGCCAGTCGCCTACAATGTATTTTGTTCAGAGTGCAGAGAGATGACATGGGAAACCCCACGGTGAGGTTGAAAGTAAAGCGATCCAACCAGTTCAAACAAAAATGGAGCAAGAGTTGATGAACAGCTGATGCGAATATTTGAAACATATGAACGAGAACGAATAAGTGCTCGAGATTTTTGAAGGACAGCTGACAGACAGTAGATGATTGATGGGCAAAATATGCCTCGAATTCGCCTTGTGATTTCACAACTGTTGTTTGTAAAGGTTACATATGGTAAAAAAAATAGTAGTTCAACTAACAAACAGTTGTTATGACTGTTGCAAGATTCACATGTACATTTACTAACAGATCTGTGTTAATCACCTTGACGCTTACAGAATAGTTTTGATAAGTATTGTTACGATTAAAGGATAAGGAAAAAAGATGGATGAAGTTAGAACAAAACAGAGAAGTACAAATAAATCCTTGCGTAAACAACACTTAATTGGGACATATCAAGGCTGCTGACACGGTCACTATTTATTGTGACTCTTGCCAACACCGTTAGAATCGCCACCTGAAAAGTGTTATATGTTCATTAGGTCTCAGTCAGGATTTCTGGAACTAACCAAATGTTACCATTATTGATTTCGATCTATCAAACCGGTCGAGCGATAGTGCTTTTAAACTTAGTCTGGCACACAAAAAGAATCTCATACCAAGTGACGGGTTATCAGAAGTAACATTTATCCAAACAAACGAAGCTTGCGGAGGAGGCACTTCTGATTCTTGGTCACCGGAATCTGTCCGATTTGACAAGATACCAGCCAGTTTTGTTGTTACTAATGCGGTATCTCATTGTACGAAGTCAGTATCTCGGACAAAACTGTGGCAAACGTTGACATTCATTAAACAACCCAGAGATGAATTGCCTATGAGTCATGACCAGATTTAGCTGTTTAGTCTAGCGGTTTACATTATTTACCTGCGCCAATCACAAGTGTTCAGTACGTTGCGAATTAGTTTATTGTTAAATGGGTTTCATCTCGATTTGTAAAAAAACCCAACTAAACTAAGCATGAAAGAAGTACGTCTGTAACGAGTAACTGTGAACGTATCGACCATGAATATGTGACAAACAATGATTTGGAGTGAACACCTGTTCTACTGGACAGTTTTGTTGAAACTGGCGATTAGTTTTGACTGTAGGTGATGTTGGTCATTCTTTGTGGAACAGTGAACTTTAATCAAACTGGCAGTGGAGTAGAAAGACGAACAAGACACAGTAAAATTGTCTTCAAGACAAAACACGAATACACACATCGGGCGACTAATGGTATGACCATTCGCATATTTTTGTGTGTTTGTGAATCTAATAACGATCTTAGAAACATTCGGTCAAACCAAGTTTCGTTGATTGACATTTTACATAAAGATGGGACAATTCCGTTTATAAAAGCTGTCACAAAATAGCGCTGAATTGCCATCCATTCAGTAGATAAACCAGAAAGTTCACCGGGTGAACTGAGCGATTTCTGTAGACCCTGTAGTGGTGCGGTGGTTGATGTTTCTAACAGTTGGCTGAGTCAACGTATATATATATATATATATATATATATATATATATGCAGAAGCTAGCCGACTCCGTTAAGTCTCATATGAGATTACGTATACCCTATTACGAAGGTCCAAGTTTCTTGTTCTTCCAGTGTTTTAGGTCACATTACCTTCCGTGTTTTGTGTTTATGATTTTGTGTTTTTGTTTTATGATCACTATTGTATTACCGTGCGTCAGTCATTTATAATGCTCGTTAACGACACAGACTATAACAGAAGTGCCCAATCGACAAGCAAGGTATCTGTGAACAGACCAGAAAACCTGAGAGTTCACTCCCACTTGAACACTCATATGCACTAGGAAAACGCGTATTCACCTAGTTGGAATGGGACGGGAATGAATATTCTCAGTTCACAGCATGTTCACAAGGTGACTCTGTCTTCTTATTGGCTACTCTTATCAGTATCGATAATTTATTTAGTCAGTTTAAATTAACCCTCTTTGACTGACCTTGTTTGTTTACTGGTTTGTTTTAACTGACGTGAGGATCTGGTAGTAAATCACTACTACGATTTGTTATATGAGTGGCCAATGGGGACAGGAATAATTCAGTTTGCCATGTGATGATGAAGATATACTGGTGACGATGATGTGGCGAAAGAGATGAAGGTATGATGACTTAGAAAATGTCTGATGTAATGGTGATGAACGGAGCACAATTTAAAGGGACAGCAGAAGTACGAAGGAAGTTGGATTCATGATAACAGGATTAAAACTATATTCTGAAGGAGGTGACGAGAGTGACGTCAGACTTTGGAGATCGACGTAATCAACGCTGATACAATGACAACAAGCAGTATGACGAATACGGTTGCTCATTCGAACTGTTATCACCACTGTTACCTGACGAAACTTGTGACTTGTCAGACGTAACACATGATTACGACACACTACATCTGAATGGCAGAATAATAGTGACAGCGCAATTTGAGAGCCTTATAGCACACTGAAGAGATATCATGAGCACTTAATTTTTAACAAACTGTTTTGTGTCTATGTGAAATATTCTGTGAATCGTGTGTACTTGTGCAAAAATCAATCATTTAACCTAAAAGTACGTCAATTTGTCGTAGCGAATAATGATCGAAGGGCTTTTGGACAGAAGAAGGTTGTATTTCCACTTGCCTGCACTAGGGCTCACAAAGGACTACAAAGTGGAGAGAGATATTTGTTAATGTGTTCCTCTTATTCTGTTGAACTAAGAATGAATCGGGTTATTATCAGTATGAAAGCAAATACATGAGGCCCGTGCAATGAACTGTGGCGAACACTTAAATTGACTGAAATAAAAATCCGATATAGTTGAATAGTTGATGGCTTGTTGGAATGGGTTAGAAGTGTGGTCAGGTAAATTACTAATGCAGACCAGCTTTGGTGAACATATACTGATCATAGGAAGTCTTAAGACTTTCATCTAACCAATTCACTGACTTGGGTATCCGAAGAACTTTGTACGTGAGTCACAGAACCTCCCTATGCTACCTTTACATCTGACCTTTTGAGTAGGGGACTTTACAAGGTACAATAACCAAAACTCAGTTAACTGATGATTACCTTTATTCACGGTTCCATTTTGAACGTAAATCAACGTACGAAACGAAGCCAGCGGCATAACTAACGAACTCTATTTGCTATTTTCAATTACATCATTGTTATGTTGAGCAGCTCTGGATAGTTTTTCATATGCACGAAGTTTCACACGCTTTGTTTTGTACTAATTCAAGTACCTCCAAATGTAGGCGTTAACCAATTGTCTACTTTTGCACTCTGCCCCTGGTTACTGTTGATGGTTCCCTATTGGTCTTAACCAGAATGTCTATAATAGTTTAAATTATTCTGGGAATTGTATCGGCATCCGAAATATAAGACAACCGATATTTTATGGATATTTTCGTTGTTCTGGTGAACAGAGTGCATGTTTTGCTCGTCAAACTACCTGAACTATCTATCTAGCAAATTTGTTGGATCCCATTGAAATACGTTTATTTTTAATGTGCTAATGAAGGAAATAACCAGAATGATGGCAATAAAACCACAAGGCCAGCGGAATCTGGTGAGGTGAAGTTTTTCACTCATCCTCTTCACATGCCAGCACAAGAGAATAAAATTAGTTTGGGTCAAAACTGGTTTCTTTTGCTGTCAGGGATTCTGTCGACTTCAGCACGGGGCCACAGTTGCTAGCTTTCATGTACACGTGCCGAGCCAGTTTTTCTCAAATATTCTTGCCCAACATTAGCTTATGACTTCAGTCCATCCCCTGTCGTACATAACTTTCGCAAAGGTTGTGGAATATTGTTATGATTTGGAAATTAAGCACTACATAAATTTCCTGTCGGGAAATTGTAATCTAACCCAAAGTGAAAATGAACCTCAAAACCTAAGCTTGAATTTGATTATGCTCATTTTTCTGTGGGGATGAGCTCGTTCTAATGTAAACAACTTTCAGTTAACCTTACTTACTGTGTCCATTTGAGACCAAGATCACTCCCCACTAGTTTTAAGTTATCAATCAATAAACATGGCATCTCCATCCTGACTTGTGACTGATTAACAGATCCTAATCTCAGGTGAAAATTACCCTGGCGCTAGCTAAACTAATGCAACACGGGCACCAGAGTTTTGCGGATCAAACCAATAAGTACTGATGGGGTGGGATTTTCGTTTCCCAGAGGTCACTTTTGTTACCCACCTTGTTAATTCGTCAAAAACACATGGGTAACAAATGACCTTTCTCTGTTATGATTTGTAATGGTCTTAAACACAAAAAGTACACGATGTGAAAAGTGATGTAAACTGTCGAATGGTAAAACAAATTTACTGTGGAATGTTGAAAACATCAACGTATTCTTAAAATTTGACATCTGGTACTGTCGCAGTTTGTACGTTCCACAGAAGAACAGCTATTAAACGTAAATCAATGGAAGTGTCCTCATCTTTCTGTCCTTGATTATAACCCGATGATTACAAGGAGAAAAACCATCACGATTTAAAAGACTCACCTGAGTAATTATTTCCCTTACTTTAAACATTTCTAGGTAATCCTGCAAACTGAAAATAGACCATAAAAGTCTTCGCTCACACTGGAAACTGCACGCTTATATAAAACTTGCGCTCGAGCAAACAAGAAGACCACCTCGTAATGGAAAGGTTGAACCATTACAGCCTCTACGTGAATACCACCATCTTATAAATTTAAGTTGGAACAGACCTCTTCAGTTTATTTGGTGGCTTATAAGATCTATCTACCTTGTAAGATATCCGCACCAAATTTTGTACGAATGAAGTCGACACTCCCGAGGAAGGCCAGCCGAGGTGGTTGAAAAGTAGAGTGTTAAAACTTGCTAATAACATTGTGTTATTCTCAATCCATTTATCAGCCATCTACCTTGTTTTTCGCTATTTGTAACTCTGTTTAAAAGTTTCGGATAAGTTGTTTTGGCGGCGCTGGTAATCAGCATAAGGTTTTCCAAAGAACCAGTGTTCGACTGGATGAAGTTTCGATACGCGTAGAACACGGTCATCTTGAGCTGGTTTATTACGGCGACTAGTAAGTCTGTCTGCTTCTAATAGGTAGTTTGACTTAGAAACTTGTAGACGTGTTTTTCCACTCAAAAGCAAGATTTCTACTAACTTCCTAGTCAGTGTAGTTTGTGTCGACAGCCTAACAATGAAATTCCTACTCACTTCGTCCCATGGCATCTAATACTATATGTGATTAACCTATGGACAACCTGTGTGTGTCTAATGTGGTGATTTTATTTCGAATTCACTGAATACGACTATTCTGAAAATCATAGGGCATAAGCCAATGTTACACCACTAAGGTGAAAATATACGGGTTTGCTTACTATCTTGAAAGTGGTATAATAAGTCTGGAGGAAAGCAGGTCTTAACGAAGTGCGCCATTCATTGTGACAGACAGTTGATATGAGCTAGCTTACGTCTATACTGCCAAGTATACAGGACATTAAAAGTGTGCTTAAAGTGGCATTCAATATTTGCCACTAGAGAAATTGACGCTAATCAAACGTTTTCGGTTGCGCTTAGGCTATTCCAACTAAAAATGGTCATACTGTCATAAAAACGATCACTGAGTTGGAATGAAACACCACACAACTACATTTTTTGGGCTGAAGCAATACATACAAAAAAAGCTCTTCACATTTTAGGTTGGGTGTCGTGGAGACAAAGAAGTGAATAAGCACAGAATCATTTAGCTGTCTTCCAAACTGAATAAATGGGGCGTTTTTTGTTTTTACATTCACGATTTACGCAATAAGCTTGCCAATACTTGACGAGGTCTTCAAGGTCATAGCCTGCCCAAAGTTAAGGGAGTCTATCTAAGTGCAACAGCTACGACCGACTGTGAGTGATAGACAGTTTGAAAATTAATCAAATCCTCATCTACTCATCAGCGTTCGAAAATGTTGTCTGGCAAGTTTAATAGGACTGGCTATTTAGACCTCTCTCGGAAGTACTAATCTTCGGGTTGTCGACTGGAGTTAACAGGACTCTTACTGTGTCTATTATAGAGACCATGGGCAGCCTGATCAGCATTCAGAAGCGAAAATGACTGGGCTTTCAGGTGTGATACTTCAGTCATGCTTGGTGTGAGGTCAGTGGTGCAGTGGTCAACACAGTTGCCTCGTAAAAGCGTAGCCGGATTTCTACTCCTGATAGTGGCAAGGATATGCACTACTGACGAGCTTTAATGTGAGCGAAACTAGCGTTATTTTTCGAAAGGGGTTCATTGGAACGTCTATCTAATTATGAAGGCTGCAGGCAAATGTGAGTGATTCCGAACGTGAACCTAACCAAATCCTCGATTGTCCACCAGTAATAAAATACAAAAGTGTTGATCGGATTTGTCACCCGATTTCAGGGGAACATACCACTTGGAAGCAACTGCCAATTTGGCTGCATGGTTTTAAAGACTAGCATAATTTAAGACCTAGCAAGACCGTCCTTCATATGTCGTCTGTGGAGCAAAAGTCAGATTAGAATTGATTCCAACCCCATGGTCTACAGTGGACTAACTGGAGGTGGTGGTGTCACGTTGGCAGATTACAATCCCGTGCTACGTTGGAGAAATAAAAACCAGGGGGTGTCGAGTAGTCGGAAAGTGAAATTAGGAGTATTAAACTGTCCTTCCAGTCAAACGACCAGTGAACGTCTGCCGTCAAGTTGTCAGCTGAAGTACACTTGTTATCTCTGAAGACCATGCACCAGATTAGATGTATCACCACCGATTCAAATGGAATAATGTCTGTGATGAATGAAATAGACATGATTTTCAGTTCAGTTATTAGCGGGGTGGTATCTGCCGTCAAGTTAATAAACTGCTCGTATTCGTTTTCTTATATGGAAATTTTCTGTGAGTCTGTTCTAGAGTTCTCGTGATTATTTTAACGTTAGGGGATGAGTTTAACTCTGCTGCTTTCGAAACTAACCGCGGTATTTCATATTTGTACGACTTCCGTAGGATCTTATGTTTTCCCGTTTGTTTCTCTCGTGCAGGTTAAAACACTTTTAAGCGTTTCAGTTCCTCGGAGATCCCTCATATGTTAAGCTACATCTGTTTGAGTGTCTAAAGCATTTCCATTTTCATTCTCCTCAGGTTATCTCCCCACGGAATGTTGTGAACAGAACAAAGGCTGATTGGTGTGCTTATTACATAAACGGGATCAAACGGCAAAGGATTAACTTCAGAAAACCACAGAAAGGAAACCATAACTTCTATAGGAACCAAACGGTAGCGTATATCCTGTGTTCAAGGCATCAAACACTAAGCCGCTGTATCAGGCTGACGGAACAGTAGCAACCTGCAGTGGTCATAGATTCTTTCGAGGCTGTTTTTCTCTGGTTAATTATACTTCTATTTTTATGATGGTCATTCAAAAAAACTTCATTCTCTTCATTTCTGGCAAGATTTGTTGCAGTGAAGTCTATGAACTTGTTTATAAAGAATCAATTGCTAAGAGATTAGTTGGCTGTGCAATGTTGTTTCGGGATGTACGTGATCATAAAAAATGTCTTGCTGACGAAGTGCAACGGTTGAGCAGTATATTCCTGAAAATTTGGTACACGTTACTATTTGAATAACACTACAAACAAAGCACTTGACGCTTCAATTGTGTTCTCTGCAAGATCGAGTGAGTCTTCTAATCTTTTTGTCAATCCCCCTTGCCAGCAATTGCTGGGCTTATTGAAGGGATGTTTAGTTTAAACCACCGGTAATTTCGGGAAATCAGAAGTGTGTCCGAAGCACGTGTGATACACCGATTCACGTTTGGATTGGGCAGACACAACATAGCATTGCAGTTAACCCACTCAAGTTACAGAGTTTGTTGTCACGACTACTTCGTATAATCCGTTGGTCAGGGTGTGAAATTTTGTTTGTGTTCTTATGTCAACATGGAGGTTTCAGTTT
>LUCH01000016.1:288851-327880 GCA_013368495.1 Paragonimus heterotremus | reverse complement strand
CTCCAGTCCATAATACCCCCCGGGCTTCCGTTCACACGTCGTGTGCACTTCTGCCTGCTTTATATGTGTGATCGACATCTTCTGTCGTGGGGTTTCCCGCCTGCCATTCTTCGACCGTTGGTCCGAGTTCGTTGAGTGATGGCTCATTCGGTTGCTCGTGATGTCCGCAATCTACCTTGGGCATTAACCGTACTACACGACGGTGTCGATATATTCTCCTGAGTGTTGTAATAATCGCGTCCCCGATCTGGTCGCCCATCCTATTTTGTTCGCCATGTCTCGCCCGTTGGTCCGATCCAGTCAAGCGATAACTCATCCGGTCGCCCACGCCGTCCTCGATCCGCTCGCTGTGGGTTTTTGAACCCCCCCTTATCCCCCCGCGTTAAGGTATTCTACCGAGAGTGGGAATACTCGCACCTCCGGCCTGCTAATTCACTACATAGTGAGTAGGAGAAGAGAAGGTCAGGCGTCCGTTCTGTTTTGTACGGGCTAACTTAGTGCAGTCTATTACTCCTGTTCAACAGTGCAAACAATCGTGTATAGCTCCAAGAAATCTGGTCTCATTTAGCTGTATGTTTTGTTAGATACTCGATTGTGTTCAGCAAAACAAATTAATGAATTTTCTTTTTGAATCAAAGTCACATGTTGGATTGCTTGAGTTTCTCCATCTGACATAAAACACCAAATGCATTCTGGTTATGCTTACTTAAAATCTACAGCGTGATGTTGAAGTGTGCAAATGTGAATAGTTATTATCAACTCACGTGCATTCACGGATATTTAGATGGCAGGCAACGAGCTTCGACAGCCAGACTGTGCTCCAAGATATTACTAAACATTACAGATCATTTATGACGTTTAGGCACTGTTGAACTCCTAAAACGGGAACAATCGAGGTAACCCTATGACACAATCGTACAATTTGTAGTCATTGTCCTTAAAACGGAGCCCACTTAAAACCGTACTCTACCCATCTAACGGTTTATTTAGCGTTTGCTATTTTATGATTAGTAGTATGAACTGATGACAGTGAAGCAACAAATCACTATTAAGTCTATATAGAAGTACACGTTATAAAACGATATAATTTGTCTACCGAGATGAAATGAAGTCAGAGGCTCAGCGCCGTTTCTGAAATGCATGTCAGCTCACGTATTGACGGCTTTTGGATAGAATCCTGCAATATACAAGACCGAACAGGGATGAACTCGAACGTAAATCAGTAGTCAATCATCACATGCTTTTACAGTGTCACTAGTAAGCGTAAATCTCACAGCGACTACAGTTAAATTAGTAATGGACAGCCGAAAGCCAACCCAGCCCGAACCCTCGGCGCCAAGCAGAATACATTGACCGTCAGTATGTTAACTAATTGACCCGTTTCATTGATCATACTATTGATGAGCTAGACATTCAGGTCACCCCCAGAAATGAGAACACGCCTGCACGCTAGTTCTACTTTTACATATATTTCTAGCATAATTCTAGCACGATTTCGCTTCAGATGATTTGACAGTTGACGTCCTCGGTTGTTTTGATACGTGCGTACAGTTGAGGTCAACTGAACTGTAGAAACCAGTCACTGTTTGCCTTGATCAAACAACCGAAAAAGTTGTATACTATTAGACAGTCTTGAAGAAAATCAGAGAACTTGGAAGGTTTCTGAGTTGACACAGCGACAAGCTTTGGTCTGCAAGTGAGAAATTGTGTTTTTGTCGCTATTAAGTTGTAAACGTAAATCAACACCACCAGTATCTTAAAATTAACTTACCGTTCAACCATCTCGTTTCGCAATGAGAATTAAACATCAGAGCTGTTGTTCGTCTAGGTAAGGAACAGAACATCAAAGGAAAGCAACTCATGCGAAACTGTTTATAGTTTATTGCAAGCGACTGACCGAAAATGAACACGTCTGTCGGAAAACTAACACTTGATATCCTATTTACGCATGCGTGCCCCTTATTAGTACTCTTGAACAGTAGCTGTTTTTACAAGGTGGTTATCAGTAGTTTACTAGGTCTTCAAGGCATGTGTCACATTGCACTGGGAGTCTCTGCAGAAATTACTGGTCATTTTGCAGCGAACGGATCATAATTTTCACAAGTGGTGTGTTAGTGGCATTCTGATTTGAGTGTTACTGACCAACAGCATGTTTTATAGTTAGTTTGATAATATGCACCTGAACCTCATGAAAACCAGTCGAACAAGTTGACATTTTATGATGCACTAATTATCGAACTAGTGGATGGTACACCACACTCTCCTGAACATCACGAAGCAACGGAAGGTGGGGAATAACTCCTATCCTCCAGTTTTTCAAGATAGCATACAGTAA
The DNA here is from genome assembly GCA_013368495.1 of Paragonimus heterotremus. NCBI lineage: Eukaryota > Metazoa > Platyhelminthes > Trematoda > Plagiorchiida > Troglotrematidae > Paragonimus > Paragonimus heterotremus. Next base: position 325,545 of record LUCH01000016.1, on the reverse strand, counting down.
TGGTTATGTCAGGATCAAGTTTCAAAGAGACACACGTAGATGTATTTCTGTTAAGCTGATGATAGAACAAGAGTGTAAGAAAAATGTTACCAACAAAAAACTATTCCGAAAATTGGATATAAGCTCACAAATTGAGTGCGTACAGACAGCCAACTCAAACGCTATCCTTTGGCGATTGATATGAAGTACAAATTGAAATCCGTCTTATGTTCTACATATGCGGTTACATGGTCGCGTATGATTCAAACTGCCAGTGGACCGAATCTAAATACTATCGAACTTACGTTGAGAACTAGCTCATTTACGTTTACAATAAAGTTGGTGGAACATGGTGAGTAGTGTGACAAGTCACAAAGAGATTGAAATATTTCAAACCGGTAAACTCACAGCTCAAAGTCTTATATAACCGATTGCCAGAGGCTTCATAATAACAAGTCACCAAGCTGGACCACTTGGATTATTTAAAATCTTGTTGCTTGGTTGAATCATACAGTTACTGGACTTCAGCAAAACTACTAATCCAAATTCACTATGTGGCGTTGCTTACCCGAAGTGGTTAAAGCTAACCATTGTGTTGCCATGGTGTCGCTTTTATAATAGTTGACAAGTGTTTGTGTGTCCATTCCCTATTCGTCTGGTTGTCAGATACACGTACATAGTCCGCTTATTTTAAGTTGGTGGTTGACGTCAGTACACGAAATGTTAGAGTACTACAATATATTTCTGCTCTAAAACATATATCCGGTATTCCAGACATTAGCCGACTGGCGGTAGGTTGTTTCCTCGGTTTGACGGTAAGGCAGAAACACGAAGTAAACGTACACTTTTATTTCCATAAATATTTCAACCTTTTCACATGGTTTTTTCGCGAAAACCATTCATAACAAAAGTTAGTCCATTTTCTTCAAATCGCATGCCTGTTACTAGGGCAGACGAAGTCAATCATGAAGTTGTCCTACAAATTCGTCTTAAAAGACGTCTACTCAGGCCGGGTCATACGGTATGTCATCTGATGCTCAGTAGGCCAGGATTCCAGTGAGTAGAAATGCATTCAGCTCTCACATCGTAAGACGTTTTCTGGTACACAACACAACTCTGTACAGCTTGGGATTGTACAGTTTCAAATCGATCAAACGAAAAGACGAATGTAGTAAAAAAAATGTGGACTCGTCCCACAATCGTTTTACTGCTAAGTAGGATCATTACCTATGGTTACATCAAACAGAGTAGAACAGACTGTTGGAGACATATAGATAAAAGCCTTCTCCTGGAAAAGGTATCTGATCAATCTGGATCAATTGCCTGCTTATTCCCTTAAATCGAAAGGTCATCACCAGTCATAACAAGACTTTTTTCAACTACCACCTATTTTTTCAAAACCACAAGTAGCTATGTGATGCATCAGCCTGTTAGTTTCGTCCTGTGGCTGTACCGCTGCTTTCTTGACTACAGTGAGGCTTTCGAAATCCAGGTTTATGATGAAGTGCTATAAGGTCTATACACGCAAAACGACCACTTAGATCGTCATCAACTTAATGCATCTACTGGCTATAATTAATTCAGTACTAGCAACAAGGGTGTGATTCTTTTCTTTTTTGTGTGATCGTCTTCCAGTTTGTTCAAATGTCTCGGTATCTAAATATCGTGGTGGTTGAAACCATTAGTAGCAGCAGTTTAGCTACAACTGCACATGGACTGTCAGTTAATTTAGTAAGATAATCTGAATATCCTCAGCTAATATGGAAGCCAAGTGGCTCGGATTAGTAGATGCCTATCACAGCTCTCCTTCCACAAACGTTGGATTGGCATTCATAGCTCGGCTAACGTTCAACGTGTATGTCCAATCTGTCCGTCACTTGTGCTTCACAATACTTCTTTTAAACCTACTTCTACGAAAGTGTGTGTATTTCTGACCACAGTGGGTTCACTTCTGCTTGATTATATTTGTTAGACCTCCAACGAAAAAAATAAGTTATTTTGTATTACCCACTCAAATCCCCATAAATATTGCAAGTTAGCACTCGGATATCTTGCTTAACCTCGATACCTGTGATAAATTTTCTCACTATCTATCCTATGATCTTCACAATGTGTTCATCAGTTTTGTATCCCATAACAATACTGAGCAGTTCACTCAACCTCTGTCTACCTACAGCTGTTTCCACAAACTCTCACTTTTCCTCAATCTTCTCTAGCAACAAATCCTGAGGACTGATAGATTACTCAACGACTAACTTGGTATCTTTTTATTTTGAGGCATTGTTAATTTACGATTTGTCAAGTGTGTTATTGCATAATCACAAGGATGATTGATTAACTATCCACTAAGCTGCATTGAGCAAACCTAGTTGCTTTCATTGTTGTTATGTGGTTACCACTGGATCACACTGAGTCGTCGTTTATTTCTATGCGCAAACTGCGTCTCTTTACTCGTGACTTAATTGCAAAACTTAGTCGTTAATATCTTCCAACAGAAATCGATCTCAAGTAAACACTTATTATGGTTTGCAACATAGAAATTATGATAACTGCAGGTTTGCTCTTTATACTCACTTCAAACAGTACAATTGTCTTAATAAACGTTGATAATTTATTTCAAAAACACGTCAGTCTACATCATTGTCGGCTCGAATAAAACATTACAAAGATGAGACAGTTAATTATAGAAACTCACACGCTTGCCAAACGTGCAAGTAAATGATAGGCTATATTGATTACAGATTTGCTGACAAATGAAGATTTTGTTGAAGCCAACACTAAATTAAGCAATATTCTGGGCGTAAAAAAACATAAAAACAGACGGAAGAAAAAGGCTTACTTGAATTAACCACAGATGGGATGTGTTTAGGATTTAAAAAAGCATTTACATATGACCTTTTCACAATGACTCGTAAAAGTAGGTGCCTCCTCCTGGTACAATTGATTTTGCAAAGAGTTGGCATTTACTACCTTTTCCAATCTCCAACAGTTCCTTTCTTGTTGACCAAATGTTTAATCACTTTGGCATCAAATTCAACATTTGAAGACATAGTATTCACATTCTACATTTTAAAGTCACTGGTCGTTAGACATCATCATCATCATCGTAACAAACGTGAACATGAATGGAAGGTGCTGTGGCTCGGCTCGTCGCTCACCTCAACTGTGACGTGGAATATCCTGGAAGAAGAAATGTCGCTGAAAAGTTTATGGAATGATACTAATAATAGTAATAATAAGACTATGCGAAAGAACTAGAAGCGGTATGGATGCAGATGAACCATTGACTGTAGCACACTGCCATCTCGGATAGTCTCTACAATCAGTTATTGGAGTGATCATGAAGACCCCAGCCAGACGGGCGACACCTACCCAATTGGCTCAGTGGAACAATCAAGGGCTTCATATTTCATGACAGCGTTGCTGTTTGATCAGCAAGCGGTTTCACTGAACTGTTGATGGTCTCAGCATACGATGTCTGGTACGACAAACGCTCAGCTGTCATATGGAGTACGTGACCCAACCATCGCAAGCTGTGTAACATGGTCAGTGTACCAATTGATTGCGCATCCCGAGCGTTCCGGAATACGCGCAAGCGAACGACCGTGTTGCTCATGCAATCAGTCCACCTAGGGTAATCTCACTGAAGAAAACACCAATGGCTAAACACAGTAGGTCTGCTGACATCTTCGTTACGAATAGGCCACGTTTCCGAACTACAGAGTAAAACGGAGCATATAAAAGTATTATATACTCTTCCCTTCAGTGACAATCGAACTTCTTTTCGATGCCACAGATGCTGTAGGTTGACAAAGTGAACTTGCACCTTTGCTATTCTCAATGCTGTCATCTCGTCTGAAATATTATGGACTGACGAGACAGTGCTATCCAAGTGTGTGGAGATGTCCAAGATGAAGTTGTCTCAAGGGGATTGCCCTGGTCTTGAAACAACACTTTACACTTTGAAAATGAGAAGCGCATTTCATACAAACCAGCCCAGTCATTCATCTTGTTTAGCATGGTCTGTGTGTCCTCGAGAGAAATGCTAAGTAAGACAATATCATCCACATATTCCACGTCGGTCAGCGTAATGCTAGGAAGATGTCCAACACTAAGCTAACTGGATTCCTCAAGCACATTTTCCAGAATCCTGCCTGTTCCTCATGTATCTGACGTTGTTGTGATTTAGTGAGCCAGCATAATATAAGGCCAGAGGGTGACTTGGACGCAGCAAACACTCGACTGATTTCAGGTCTTTTTTTAAACCGGGAATTACTGCTGATAAGCACCAATCACAAGATATCTCTTCAGAGTTCCAAAGTGTCCAAGGGAGTTCCGTCAGTTCTGATATAAATCTCTCTCCATCATCAATGAAAAGAGAAGGAGAGATTTTGTCTAGCAAACTTTTAACATCTCAGTAACTTAAGCTCCAGGGCCACTTTTACTTCCGACGGAGGACTGTCTGGAACTTAATAAATAGCCATTTGTGGCCCGTCATTTACAAGCACCAGCTACGGCCAGCTGAACTACTCGGCATTTGGACAGTGAAGAGATAACTGGCTGCAGGCAACTGCCGGCCCCTGATTAAAACTCAACGCCAAAAGCGTTATTGGCCATTGCTGAAAGTATATCTTAAAAAACAGACTAAGATATACCCGTCGTGACTTTCCATTCCTGATGAATTTAATGAGGGTTTCTCAGTTTCTTCAACGTTTTAGTTCACGAAGGTTACAGTTCTTTCACAATCGAGTGGGAATTCTACCGGATATTGGGTAGAACAGTGTTAAGGTTTTGTTAGTCATAAGTGGGTGAACTGTGTCGATCAGATTTTCCAGAACAAAGAGCCACTGATGTATTTGAGCAGGCTCTTATTACCCCAAGCCGATTGACGACATGTTGTTGGCCAGCCACCAACATGCACTATCAAAGTAATCAGACGCAGATGAGAAACTGAACAAAACTAGATGCATATATGTGAAAAAAGAGGGCAACAATTCCACAAGGCATCAAACAATCATATGCCGAGTTTGAGGTACACTAAGCGCTTGCTTGTGCAGGTGCTCCACTACCCATGGTCCGATTGAAACCAGCAGAATTTCAAGAAAAATGCATACCTCTTCCTTCTCTTAATGCTCATTCGCTTTATTTCCACTGCCAGCTGACGTCCACTCTCCAGTTGTATGTGTGTTACCTTCCTCTATCTCAGTAACACCTGGTAAGTGTCCCACATGGCACCCGTAGTTTACTGCTGTATGATTAAATACGATGGACTTAAGGACTCTTCAGTACGTAAGCATGTGGGTATATTAATAACGGGCTACTCACTCTTTGGGATGAAGAAAGTGTATTCGTAGAGTGGCATTCATTAGTAGATTTCTTAATCGTGGTGTTAGTAAATGTGAGAATTTTCCGCGAACTCCGATAGAAATGCCATTACCGATGAAACTCTCAGTGACTGGAATAGCAGTAGTAATTGCCAACTTAATTTTTGTTCAGATTCAATACTCCCCGAGATTCTCCTTCTTTTCAACCAAAGGCCCTCGAGTCTCATCAAGGAGTGGGCACATTTTATACTATTACAAGTTTTAGGCATTTAAACACCCATTGGACCATATGTCATCTATACCAGTGCACATACTCAGTACCATGTCTGAGAAAACCACCACCCGTTGAAAATTACAAGCAAAGCGACTGGTCTACTTATTCCGTTATTCGCATATTTTAGCTCATGGTCACTTCTATATATCTTTTCGCCTGAAGACACACTGGCAACCACATCCACCGAAGTAACCCATTAGTTTATACTGCATTCGTAAGATGGAATAGGCATAGACAAAGCAGTTCTATCATATGATCGATTGCCTATGCAACAGTCTGGGAATTTAACACTGACAGAGATGCCACATAGATAACAGATAATTTCTTTGATTGTCTTATGCGCACCGGTAGGGATTCTTACATGGATTTAATATACATATGAGATAATTATCAATACACATATCACAAAATTTGTTGGATGGTTCGGATATTTGGAGAATGTCCACACCAGAGAATTAATTTAATCTGAGAGTTTTCTAGAGAGATTATCAATCTGGACCGCAAGAAACCGAGAAAAACCATGAGTTCGCAGTGCACTGAGAGCCGGAACTGAACATATTAGTTTACGCATTGTGTGCAGGGTTCTTTTATCAAGTATGAGACGAAAACCAGCCTAGAAGAATGATCGGATCACGTAGGTTATTCTGTTCTAGAGAGTCCAGGAGTGAAAATGTTCATCAAGTATGTTTGTTAATTTACTGGAGGACCGTGACTAACACGTTCATTTTCCATGGTATTTGGTTAGGCTCAACAACTCGCACTGTCAAACACTTTTCATGAATCAGTTTGTTTCGGTGGTGGTTGCACTGTGCATTCGTTTCTGGGATTGAAATCGATTTAAACATGTGTATGTTCTGCAGAAGTTTGCAGTGATAGAATTTCAACTCATTTCAATGAAAAACCAGTGACCCAATTCTAATACCAATATCAGGCCATCAGCACCGGTGCATTAAAAATTCTCGGCAGTAGAAAAAAAGACTGCATTTTTTACTGCAGGGAAAAAGAGGAAGCGTATGTTTTTGGGAAGGATGTGAATAAAGCAGACGTTTAGGTTGAATCGAGCCTGTTACTTTTGCGTGTTAACTACATGTTGATAGGCTACATCGTATGCTATTGTACAAGCTCAGTGCTCAGGCGTAGATAAAACCAGTCAAGATCGTGCTAGTTCGAATCAACAAAAATCGTCTTTATACAATCCACTGACTTTAGTAGAAAGTTAACGTCCCATTGACCTCCTAATCAGGTTTGATTGTTCCATTTACCCAGGTGTACGACATTTTGAAAGAATCAAACGGTTTGATAACAATCACGATTGCACCACATATGCTACCATAATCAGATTTGAATCGCTAACCGATACAAAGCGTTTATAACTGACGAATGTTTGCAATGGCAAGGAAAATGCCGTACACAAACTCGAATTATTCTTGGATAATCTTTCTATAGTCATAGATAACACGCTTCCCCTAGGGGAAATACGTTTGTCCTCGATGCCGGACGAGAGCATATGTAGTAGAATGTTTGGGGAAAACAAGAATATGTTATCCGATTCACTCTGATAAAAAGAACTGTACCTAGTTTGTTCTGAACATAGCTGAGATGAGAACGTAGAAAACGGAAGTATTAGGAACAAATATAGTCCAATTTAACAGGAACCTCTCGTAGTATTGTACGTTACTGTAAACATATAAACCCTTTCAGAAAATTCTGGCTTAAAACAGGACATCTGATTTCCAGAAACAAGGTAGAGATGGTTTGATCAGTTCGTGTAATACATTCTATGTCTCAAAACATAAAGCCAGCATCATTTTAACACGACTTCAAAAAGTATTCCTAACCCGGTGCCAGTTACTCCCGGATGTTGTATGGACTTCAAGTCGTTGCTAACTGTGCCCATCTTATAGGTGGTTTCCCATGCACCAACTGGTCGGTCCTAAGTGTGATATCTCCAACCCATCAGTGAATAAACCACACAAAACTGGAGAATGGATAAAGAACAGGGTCATGATTCATCACATGTATGCTCACACTACTTAAACTTTGTGCGTAAGCTTAATCTTCTCCTAATCCGGTTGTAACTCGAGTGGAGTAACACTTCGTACGCCGGATTAAAGTGTCAGGTTACCAGAACCACATGGAATGTGGTATACTAACAAACTGTTTGATTAGGCATGGATGTTTGCGTTGTAAGCAGAGGCACTTGACAGAATCAGTCTGATTTGATTTCTTTGGTTTAATTCAATACGACATTTGTGGGTGGGATCACAAGTAGCCAGTGTAAACGAATTGCCTTAGTCAATATGACAAGCTAATCTGGAAACGAATGCGATTAACCATCAAACTGTTCAAGTTGCGCCTCCGCGATGCTACAGTTTTTATCAATGTATTAACTGTATAATGTGCATGGAGCTGAGTGAGCTTGGATAATCCTTGCAATTTGTTAAAACCTCTGAAAGCAATACTTTTTGGACGGTCAGTTGTTTTGACCATCGTCATTGAGCTCATAACACTAAAAGGGACTCACTGTTTTAGATGTATAATCAGGGACTCACATACTTCAACACAAGTTTCAACAAGCCTGAGAAAATGCCAGACCAAGGGTTTTGCCTACAAACCATGCTAAATCTAGGGTCCAGCTGAAATTTAGACGATAACGGGAAGTGTATGCCTGCATGTTCACTCACCCCGGTTGAGCAGAAAACCTTATAAATGAATCTACTCACAAACCAAGCTACCATCACACATGAACTGTAGAGCTATTTGAAGAAAGCTGCGTTGAAACATCCCTAGAGCTAAATTTAAGTGCTATGTATTGATGTCAAGTGTTTTACCACCCGCAGTTTTCCACCGCAAGTTGTTTGCAGGTATTTCACTTGTCTTATTTTGATTAATAAAAAATCACAGTGGCTGAATACATCTTCAGTACAGTGAGGAAGTTAAGTGAGAACCAGTAGTAGATTATGTTGAGTAACGACAACAATAATGGAGCTACGGTTGCTTTCCAACTTTATTTCAAAGTGAACAACGCAGTTAATAAATTAGCTTTTAAATTTCATGATCTATGCTATGTTTCAGTTTGTAATCTTATATGAACAAGTTGGATAAAACTGTTCTCATTAACTGACCACAAAACTTTCGGCTTGTACCGTACTGTAGCGATTTCGGATAGAATGTAGTGTAAGTACTGTTTGACCTTGAGACAATTTGTCTGTTATCGCATCACCGTTTCATCATACAGAAGGATGGAGAAGTAAATGTGTAGAGGTGAAAGACAGTCAGCTTTCGAGTTCGGTAAAAATTTATGATACCCAAAAAACTATCATTTTTCTAGTGATGGAAGGCTGAAACAGCTTTACGTGGTCACTATTGAGAAAGAATATGAGAAATCTGGAACCACTATGCTGATACTGCGTAAACCACCGATAAAACTGAAATGTTAACAACCCACAACATACATTTGCTTCCTAGCCTAATGATTTACTTAATGGGATACTAATGGGTTAAAACAGTCTGACAGATTCCTTAAAAGTCTACAGTAACCCAATTTTAGCAAACAACTTGAGTTTAAAACGAAAATGAGCTGAGAAGAATGATACATTTATTTCAATATAGGATGGATCATATTGCTCAGATTTGGCAGTTCATTCAAACTAAAGGCATTATTCGAGCCCAACTTTTATCGCTTACCGTATGGAGTCCAAATTGACCAGTGAAATATTCTAATCAAGAAAGTCATTCAGAAAAAACATAGCTCTGGTTCACTACCAGTTAACAATAAGCCATTAAATGGCCTGTCGCTAAAGACAGAAGGAATAGTAAAATGCTTCTTTGGATGTACACCGAAACCTCATAAAAAATCTGCTACAAAGTCGTACGAAACACAATGTTTTCTAGCATTACCGTTCGTGATGTTATGTTTCGTCGATAATGCACTACCTTGACTGGTTAACGTTGTTCTAAGGCATAGCTGACTCAAATGACCCATCATAATCTATTAGAAAAATGTTAGAACTTTTACAGCCACAGCCTTAGGTGAGTGCTGTGAACATACTTCCACAGTTTTGTTGCTCATTTCTGATAGTATTATTGACGTGACCTGTGTAGACACCAAACAATCAAGGTTGATTTACTTTTCCAAAAGAATGAGGAAAGCTGAACTTAGCGATAAAGCACAATATAGAAGCCTTCGTTTGTTACAAACTACCTTGTCACTCTTACACAGTACATACTATTCTGAAAACATTGCGAAGTACACGCAGTTCCAAACGCTGGTGATAACTTTGGTATAAACACTGAAGAACCGGATAAAGCGCTCCTTTTTACGATGGTTTACTCTACGTTTAATAGTCCAGAATAATCCCATTTAGACACGATGCTGTTGCATCAGTTCGGATGCTCAGCCTTCCGTCAAGATTCCATGAAATCCTTGATCGTTCACACCCATGTCCGTTCAAGTCTACACATGTAACTAAGTTATACACGTGCCCGTAATTCTTATTAACGTGTACGGCTTGTGTTGGTGGCTTCTACACTAGCTTAAACTATCCTTCGCTCAACAATAACGTCACTAAAAGCTGTCATCGGAACTGACGAATAACTATGTTCAAAAGTTTGATATACTAAATACGGTGAGCCAGTCTCACAGTTGAATACCAGATTCCACAACACAATTATCTGGCTACGCCACCTTGTCGAGCTCAATTCTCTGCCACGTTCCCCATATTTGATAAATTGAGCCAAAGACCAGCGTTGGATCTGTTGAAGTTCGTCTGGTACGTTTGTCATCTTTTGTTTGATATGATACAAAGCGATGAATCCGCTGATTTGGTTGTAGAAAGTCGACTCTAAATTTGTCTTTATTTGTCTCTGCTGTGTGTAGTAAACATTCGTGATGAATTTTGTACCATAACTGTGCATCAAATGTTTACTTCCTATTTTTGTAGCTATTATTGCTTATCTAGTAAAAGTTCCTCCTTGGTATTGTTTAACACGTTCTCCTCTTCATCTGCACCCGCTTGTTTTAATGAACCCATTTTCCGTTTATTGGTGGCTATTTGTGGACTCGTGTTTAGTAATCGCACTTCGAATGCTTATGCTGAATAATTCGTGTGTCTGGTTAATTCACGTTCAAGATGGGATAGTACGTTTAGTTTAATTCTAACAAACAGTATCGTACAAAGTCCAACCTTTGACGTTTTTAGGACTCGGAAGATATTCCCGCTAACCCGACCGTCTGAATATGCGTCATTGGAATCGTCCAGTACGCGGTACTGAGTGAATTACCCTAAATCCCCCGGAACGATTTAACAATCAGGCTGGTTTACAAATGGATTCACTTGGCGACCGGTTACCATTATTCGCAAGACTTACGATCATATTAAATTTACAAACCAGCTTTGTTCGTTTCTAGGCTCCTAAGCCAAATCCATCCTAATTATTCCGACCGATAGGCAGCAGACAAGTGGCTAGTTATCATCTGGCTATAAAAACCTGGTATCAGGTTCGTCTGACGGTCTTCCCATGTCGGTCTATGGAAAACTGAGCCATCTATGGAACCAGGCTTTGTTTTCGTGGTTTCTTTTATTACACACTGAAGTAAGATTGGTGACGTGTTAGGGGGTAGCACAAACCTCGTAACATAGCCATAACAAACACACGTCAACAAGCAACAGTCACAGACGAATGAGCTGACATAGTTGCCAAGTACAGTGTTAAAACAAATCGTCGCTAAGATAAATCACGTCAGTTAATTCGATTAAACATTCTAGCAGCTGTCACACTCACACATAATTAGTCACGCAGGAATGAACACTAACAGTGATGCGAATCACTTGTGACCCATTGCTTACACGTGTAGTATGGGATAACTAGTGCAGAGACTAAAACCGTTGCTTCAACAGAACGTGAAGAGAGTTCAATAAAATGAACGTAGCAAGTACGGTCTACAGTACTGAGCTCTAACAACAGCAAATCCTTTTTTGATAGGCTGCTTAACAGGTTGAAAAATACTGACAAGTGTGAATGATGTTTAATTTCGATCAACCAAATTCCCGACTAGTCCTTGGGAATTAGGCATAATTCAGTATAAGTCTGACCACTAGCTGAGCTCTGATATACAACTACTGGCTTTCAACGTCCAGTCGATTGGTCTGCCCGTCATGTGTTCACAAAGACCAGAAACTGTTCAATCAACTGTCACGTGCATTTGACGAGAAGCGGACGACCTTGTTTACCATGTCACAGTAACAGCTTGACGGCCACTTTTATCATACCTAAGGGTGAGTCATGACAGTAAGACTGAACGGATAAAAGTGAAACGCATCGGCATCGCAGCAGGAGGCTTTCGCCAGAACCACTGTAAAATCAATTGCAGTCAGAGACCACTCATATGCCAGTCAATTAGGTGAGCTTAAATGCAGACAGAGATTTTAAGCTGATTGGTGAAAAGTGCTGGTCAGGCTGAGGGAGTGAATTCAATAGTATGAAAAAAAAACTGGGATAAAACGTCATTTCCTTCATTCCTATAACCTATACCACTTAGGCTTAAAACGTTTTCCATATTATTAAGTGGTCACTCGACCGGTATTCGTGAAACGCCCATCTTACGTACAACGTCAATCAAAAAACATGCATTTGAACCTAATATGCAGATGAGGTCTTGGGATGCATATGTTTTTCCCTATTGGTCACGGTTTTGCTCACGTCAACCTGCTTTTTAAAATTCATTTTCCACATTTGTTATGCATTACAAAGATAACCGTCCACTCCATCTGAACAATTTTCCTTCACAGATATTTAGTCACTGTTTCGATCATTCCTTCTCAACCCCAGCCCCCTTGAGACATACTATTTCCACACCATTAAATGGTGTAGTTGTGTACAATCATGGCAACAACGGTGATTTATACCATTGAGTATATTTACAACCAGCGTATTGCAGAGATATATCCGAAAGGATCAACTCTAATGTATACCTGCATTTATAATGTCCTGATGAATGAACCAAAATCAATCTGCCGAAGGATCTCCCGAAATGTAGATGGTGGAACTTTACAGGCGTATGCTTACAAGGTCCCCATGGACGTTGACATGAGGATGAAACATTATCTGACGTGAACAGAACCCTGACTGATGGTTACTGAACAGTGTTCAGTGGTGTGTATTTTTACAAGCAGTGTTAGTAAGACAGCGTCGAGCTAGGTCCCCGCTTACTTGTATGTTCTACTGTACTTCGATCGGAGTGTTTGGTTAGCCGTGGTCACACTAGACTTTCAGGTGAATGCGTCCAAAGAATTTAGCTCAAATGAACCGGTCTGGATAAACTGACGAGGTATTGTTACTGCAGTATACACATCTTTTTTGAGACATGGTGATTAGCTACACGACTGAACGGCGGTCGGCTATCCTTGACCCGCCGGGTACGTCACTGTCATCCATTCGTTGAACCGACTGAAGCAGTGGTTCATTTAAAGTGGAAACTCAGAGTTGGCCTAATATAATCATCACTCACGGCTGATTGCAACTTTCACAGTCGTACAGCCAGATCCTATTGAAAAGAAGCACTAGACTCCAATTTTGTTTTCGGTACGGTACATCAGGCCAAGACCATCCTTTCCTGAGGTAACTGCTTTGATCACTGAGCCAATGAAAAACGCGCTTGATGTATCATCCATGAAAGCCAAACCACGTCCGCTTGTAGGTAATTTTCAAGTTGCCCGATTTCCCCGATAGGAGACACAGTAAATGTTCTGTTAATTCAATCCGGTGATACCAAGAATTGAATAAAGCAGACAAAAGATATTACACGATTTATGCTTGAGCAGATTTCGCTGTACCTGTACTGGTGTTTACTGCAGACGAGTTAAAATGTATGAAATTACAAACTACAAGACAATCACAACAGGTCAAAGTTCAAAACGCTGGCTCCTTCAGGGTCTTTGCTGTCGAGTTGCCTGATTGTGTGACCGTTTGTTCGACCCAACCCTGGTTTCAGGCTGGCGATCAGTTCTGCCAACATAGGATGCTCCGCATCCACATTTGTATTCATAGATTATGTTTGATTTGGTGAACTGAGACGTTGGTTGCTTAACCGGGGACGTGGGAACTCGGACTACACACGATCACTGGTTTCGCGGTAATAGACGTGTGTACAACGGCTGACATTGGGCGTTGTTCAACTATTGGACACACATTGTCTCCCTTGAACGGAAGTTGCAAAACTATTGTCTTTTTCGCGACTGTGGGTTGAGAATTATTTTGTACATAGTTGGTGTTGAAGTTTTTTTTATAAATCCTCCCGAATAGCCGTTGTCTAATAAAGTCTAAGATTGACTCATCAAAGCCATTTCGTGTTCTGTTCTCAACTCGAAACACACGTTTACTACTATATGCCGAAGCCGTAGCAGTCAGACACCGTCACTCCGTTTTGTGCGTACAAAAAGAACTGTTTGTGACGTTGATGCTGCCTTGGTAGCAACCGAACTGGTTTTGAACTTTGACCTGTTGTGATTGTCTTGTAGTTTGTAATTTCATACATTTTAACTCGTCTGCAGTAAACACCAGTACAGGTACAGCGAAATCTGCTCGAATATAAATCGTGTAATGTCAGTCTTTTATCTACTCTATTAAAATTTTTAACCGGAAGTGGTTGTTTCAGACACCATGATTGGCACTTCACTTTGAGTCAAATCAGAAGCTCTTAAATTTGCTAGATCGCGTTTAAATTATCGCCAGGCCATCGGGTCATCTGATTATCTTCCATAAGCAAGTGTGACTGAGAATTCGTATATGATGTCAGTCGCACCTAATGTGCCACAAATGGCACACTGGTAAAGGAGATTGCCTCGAAAAGGTCAACACTTTGTTGTAGCAAGAATATGTGCAACTGACGAGCTCTAAAATAAGGATAATTTGAGTCTGCTCTTTTTTCCGAAAGGAATTGATTGGACAGTCAATGTGAGTACAAAAACTATGATCACTTGTGAGTTACATCTAACTGATATAATCCAAAATCCGTTGGTGCTTATTAGTAATCAGAAAAGATACTGGGGAAATGACATACTCTTTTTGTATGTCAATCAAGAACTTCCATGAATTGATGAATCTCACAGTAATCTGGCCAATGAGCACAAGAATCACAAACGAGGGAACAGGATCAATGAGTGTAACGACTGACGGTGAGTCTTCAAGCAACCCTGTTTGTAAAAACTATCCAAAATGCACAGGCCGGATAGTTTCCGATGGTATTATTTAGACTCTACTGCACTTGTGAGCTGCCCAGTTTAGGAACATTAACAACCTGTCCGAATCTCTAAGAGATAACGTTAGTGTGGGGGTCTGTTGAAAACAGCTTACAAATACGCGTGGTTCGTGGGACTAGCAACTCAGCTGTTCGCTCGTGAGATGTGGACATTATCCTACTGAGATTTTACAATTATACTCGATGGTTTCTACTTACTGAGTCCAAGGCCTGTATTCAATTTGTGAATCAAAGTTTTCTGATAATGTTGTAATAATCGGACTTCAATAGCAGCAACTGACGTACGATTGACGATAGTGATTTTTATAGTTATACTCGGCGAGTTTGTCTTCTCATTATTCTATAGTTCTTGGGAAAAATCCAAAATGCCTCAACGCTTCAACATTTGAATTTGACCGTTTTCCGCATTCCTACGACCCGATAGAATTGTTTGTTTCTCTTTATCACCTGTCTCACAGAATAACTGGTCAGCCTTTGATAATTTTTGTTTACCTCGCCAGAAATGGTCCCTTATTATTTTTGAGCATAAATAGATACAGTTTCGAGTACGTGATATCAATTTAGAAAATCATAATTTGAAATTGGATTGAATAACCATCTCTTTTCCTCTACACGTACAGTTTACGAGGTCGGTGCTACTGGGTTACAATATTTTGTTCTATGTTTCAGACTGGTCGTTTGGAAGCTTGGATAGGTTCTCAACTTTCCGCGGTGGGTTGACTGTGAGATCACTGTCAGGTTATTGTCTGACATACAGTTTGACACGATGTGACGCAAACGTTTCTCTCATAGGCCGTAACACATCTGGTGTTGGATGGTATATTTACAGCATAGGTTATTCTAAACGTTAGGGCTGGACACCCTCGGGTCCGGTTTTTTTTAAACTATAACAAGTTCGTTTAAACACGTAACAACCAACAATGCCAGCCGGGGACTAGACGACGTTAGAAAGCCTCAGAAATTTTAATTGTCATATTATTGCAGTTACGAAGTAATGTTAGAACAAAACATGATTAGAAAACCTGAGTCACAAATGTTAAAAGTTTCGTAGAAAACGTCTGAAATCTAAGTGCACTACTGAGCAGATACTAACTCCAAAAATCTCAACACCACGATTACTCTGTTTTTATTTAAGCAGTTTGTTGTTACCTAACGGACTGAATTGCTTTGGAACTAGTTGAAAGCTGGCTAACAGAGAAGTACGTCTCAAAGCAAGTACGAATGGAGATGATCAAAATCCATTTTTGTTGATCAATGATCAAAACATTGATTAACAGGTTCATTGGATTTGGAAGGGTCAACCGTTCATTGTGCTATCTAGTTAAGCTGCTACGCCAGACACTGTTATCCTTGAAGATGAATCAACAACAAGTTTGATTATCGCTGATACTTCAACGCTGTTTATGTTGATGTTGACGAACAAATGCCTAACATGTTTGCTTTAAAGTTACGAGGGCTGGAATGGTAATTTCGACTCGGAATTGTACTATTGATTATCTCCAATGAGAGCAAAATTCATCTCGTGGGATTCCTTTGGAGATGGTCTGCCAAATTTCGAATATGTGTGTTGTACTTAACTAACGATAACACTCAATTTGTAACGGTCGGTTCCCCAACTATTTATCATTCACAACTGATGGTATTGTAACGTGAGGTCGAAACCAGCAAGCGCGCATGGGTTGAACTTGAATTGCGCAACAGGGCTTGTTGCTGTGTTGTCGACGCCGTTTTAGTTTTCGTTTGTGTAAACCGTGTGCATGGCTAACTGGGCCTTTGGCTCATATTTGTTTGCGTTGTTTCCTTTTACAAGATTGTTGTTGGAACCCGTACTTTTGGAGAGCGCTGTCCCTTCTGTGTCTGTAAGCTGCCCCCACTGTTAGTTCGTAAGTGTAACGGACAATCAGAATAAGAATGGCCGGCTTGTACGTTACAGTATCATCAAAAACGTTTTCTTAGCAAACTGATTAGAGCTCCTCATTTGTTCTTTTAGTTGAACCCTGTGTATTTTAAGGGACATTGATTTCTATAAGATAGGACTCAGCTGACTTATTTTTACTGAGTAGCCAAAACCAGCTGTATGACAAAACAACTCAACAGCTTGTTGGTTACAATATGGTAGACGCCACTAACTGAGAGTTCAGAAAAGCAACAGTCTTAATGCTTGATTGATCACGTGTGTCCAATCGATTGTTAGACTAAAGGACACTGTACAGTGTGTAACAGGGTATGGTTTATGTTTACTGAAGCGTTTGACAGATTTGAAAATATTTGACTAGTACGGAGGAAAATTAAAATTATTGACTGTTTGATACCTATGTGAACAAAAGTTGAGCTCAGCGTTCTTTGCCGGGGTGAGACAAATGAACAATTTGTCTGAAAAAGATTGATGTGATTAACTGCGAACAGTTTTCACAAGTATAGCAAAAATTGAGCGCTGACAAATTATCAGAGCAGTGACTCACTTGCTTATTTAGTGAGTGGAGTTGATTAAGTTTTCACCTCCAGCATTGAAAAGCTGACCCACACAATAAATCAAGTCAAATGTGAGGGTTAAATACTGTCAAGCTGTGTAAACTCAAACAGAATGAGCAGACTTTATCGGCGCTTGAGCTCGCAGACGGCAGTCAATGCCCTTACGATTGTCCTAATTCAAACTTAGCTGAGAATACCCTACTACACATTTATCGACTAGAGGGTATCAGACTAATGACCGTATGAGTTTTGTCCGTAAGTTTAAATCTGATGAGCCTGTCAAGTCGGGTCATTCAGAGCAATGGTACCTGCCAGGAAGCCCTGAGAACCAAATCACTGTCTGGTTAATGATTAACTGTAACCATTACATAAAACCTTAGTTTATAATGTTACCTGAGGAAAAAAGTGGTTGGATCTGTCGAATGAATGAAAAAACTGCGATCGCTTGCGGGTGGCTAACAGACCATAATAAACAGTCAACACTACTCATGAGTAAATCGAAAACTGTTATAGTTTGTTAGTAATTTTTTACCAGAAAATATTTTCGGTTCATCTCCTGCTCAATGTAGATCATCACACTGCATAACGTTAGGTTAGGTGAAAGCCAGTGGTTGGCATTAAGACCGAGTCTCTTTAGAATCACACTAGCATGGACCAATAGATATCTGGAACAAAACAGGTTTAGTGAGGACGTACGACCGATACTATTTGAGTTATTTCATGCGGAAGAAATCTCGATAGTCATTAATACACATATTTGGTCAATAAACCTTAGGGTAGCCCGTCAGTAACAAAATGAACCATTCATCATATAGTTGCGGGTTCGAAATCCATAGGTTCAGACAGCCAGGAAGTAGCCAGCTCAAGTATCTCGTATGGTAGACACAGCTATGTGATGGTGACAACTTGCCTACTCAGTCAGTGAATACATGGTTTACTTATTTTCACAAAAACAGCACGTGTTTCTAGCTTCAGACTACGACGTATTTATTATTGTGTCTTATTTAAGATAATCCGAATTACTCGCAATCTGCGCCCTCATTATGGGACCTAATGAATCAGCTGTAATGGAAGCAACAAAAACATGCTGACTCATATGGAACACGTGACGCTGTCTGGTATTGGCAAGGACGAAATCTAAGGTTGTTGTCTTTCGATTAAGTGAGCCAGCGGAAATGGATTTCATGTGAAGCCGAAGTTGCAATCGGTTTTGGATGGCATTCACCGTGTAGCACAACAAATCCCGGACTAGTGGCGAATAACCGAAAAATAGACATCAAAATTGCCGATATGTAAATGGATTCAATACAAACCATTGTCAACGGTGGGCTGCGTGTGAGTACAACTCAAGCGGCTATGACGGCCGTCGATCAATAAAGACCTTGTAACCTGCAATTACTTACTCAGGTTTATGTTTAATCAGTTAAGAAATCGGAACAGCAACACCTAGGTTACACTCAGGGATGAATCATAAGCTTTAGTGATTACATGCACCATTGCATGTCCTGAAACGATGGAGGTTCGTGATCAAATGATACTTAAATACTACAGAATACTGAACGCCATGAAATACTGACTGTACTGAATATGGTTACCAGCATCCTTGTTCGGATCAACCTGTCACAGTAAACAGTAGGAAAAAAGGACTGCACACTTGCATTTACTATAATGGGCTTGTGAAATAGCAATCACTGTTCCATCCATGCGTCCCGTGTCAGGTGCATACTTGAAACAATAAGACTGGAAGGCGCATAGTTGGAGGATCTGATTTGTTCCAATCTAGGCAGTAGTAAAAACCTCACTAATCGATAAAAGACGAGATACAAACTTCAATGATAACAACTAGAGTAAAAACACAAACACATTCTGGGAATACTAATTATGATGACAGGATACGTTTAGTCTTGATTACGGAAAGCATTACATTAGAAGAGTAGATGTATGTGCCGTTTATCCGTGATAATGGAAACAAATTAACTGTAATTTTGACAAACAAAGTAAAAACTTTCAAAACGAAATATGCCTAAACAGTAAACACGACATAAAAAGTCACCAGGGTCTGCATAGCCCTGAAAACATAGGTATAATATAAATATGTATGCGTTCATATATCTGAATCTGGCTATCGCAAGACTACCGACACCCAGTAATAGTCAAGACTCGAACGTATGACCTCAACTAAATTCTAAATCACTCTACTGTGATAAAACTACTTGAAACGAAAATTTCGTTTTTTAATATAGTCTTGAACTCACTAAAGGAGTAGAAGGCAATTCGTTACTAGAGAGGATGGCTGAACTTCATGCTGGTGATTTCGTTGATCGAAACAATAAATTCTGCGACAGTTTAGTTTTATTTCGCATGACATAAAATTTTGTTGCTTTAAAAAAGATGCTTTACGGAGGTTTGCGGAAATTGAAATAATCGTAACTAATAGATTTCAATTTTCATGTTACCACATGGCATTTGGATTGTCAAACTACGAAAACTTGAACGAAGATAACGCTTAAGTTGATTTGGGTTCGAATCCGTGATTTAATGAGAATGGTGCCATTAAAGCTAGCAACAGCTCAACAATAGCTTTTTGGATTAAGGCTGTTCGATTACACGAAGTGACTTTAGGCGATTAAGTTTAAGAAAACGCTGGAGAAATGCTGATCTGATTGTAGCCGACCCCACATACTTTCAATGCTGTTTTAACGAAAAAGGATGAGGATTACTCTAAACAGACAGATGGCCTACTGGGTGACCTTTCCATTCAACGGTAGTAAACGAATACCATATTAAGTCTTCAACTATGAATCGTGCCGGAAGGTGATGTAGCGGCCTTCGCTGGACAAATCACAAAAGACTATTAGACACAGGTTAAACTCGGCGACACTTGGCGGTGGCAAAATCGTTCGGTTAGTTTGTGGTTCAAAATCCTGTTGCATTCATACTAAGTTAGATGTTAGTTCTGTACGGGTAACCAGTAGAAGACTTCCGGTTTCTCACTATGCACGTAATGAGTGGACTGCTTGTTAATATGGATGCCTGCTGCCGGATGGAATCGATGCAGATGCCCATAGACAAGGTAGCGTTTAGCAGTGTTTTTGCTTGGCTAATTTCGAGGAGTAGGAAAAGTGTATTTCTCAAATAAGAAACATTCCAGTTAATTGTACTCAATATGTCAGCTCATTTTAGTCTGTGTGAATACATACTCCCTACTGTAATCTTTCGAACGAGAAAAAACAACGAAACATTTGCTTTAAAAGCCAAAAAGAAACAGTAAGCCAGCATACCTCGGTGATCTCGCCTTCGCGTAGAACTGAACATTCAATAATAACTCATTCGAACAAACATCCATAAAGGTTGGATATATATGGCGTCTTTTTAGGAGTCTCACACCCAGAAAAATTTAATCACTATAAGATGTAAGTGAAAATCCAGTTTCACCCCAGTGGTAAGGTCACACTAGTGAGGGAAGTTTCATGGCAGAGGAGATCCACACAACCACACGCCCAAAAAGGTCACTACTCAAAATTTGCATAACTCTGTCGACGCCCTTGTTCTATCGAACGTATACATACTGTAATCCCACTGACCAGATTGGAATGTATAATTAAGTGAATCGGATTCACAAGAACAGTGAAAATGTAATGCTTACGTGGATGTCAACAAACACATCATGCAAAGCTAGACTTACCAATCAAAGGCAACGATGCAGTAGCCATGGTAGACACAGAGGACGTTCAGTCTTAAATACTCCAGAGTAACTTTCACTTTGATGCAGAACTGACCCTATATGCTCGTTAACAAACCGGTATTATGCGTAAGGCATTTGCATGTAAGCACGTAGATCCTGACAGCGCCGTGTCGCTGCACAACTCAACCACAACCCAGTCCACCTCGTGCATCTGCTTTGTTACGCTCCGCATCAATCGGTCTAGAGCGTGATTGGACGACACTTGGTGCACGTTGATTGGTCCAGAAGAACGCGTGACGCGGATTCTGACTTGTGAATGTGTGTGCTCGCGCGTCGTGCGATGTGTGTGTGTGTGTGTTTGACCATAGCATGGTCGGATTCCAGGTCATGGCCAACCCCAAATGCGGAAGTGCATCCGTCGTGCATTCCATGTACCGGATGATGGCCAGGTGAACAGAGGTGGTGAAAATGGACAATGAGACAATCTGTCACAGCTACTATATGTCAACCATCGAACGCACATCAGGAAGATGCTTATGTCAGAACGCAACACACTCCTGTGTTCCCTACGTAAATTATTTAGAATTTTCGATCAGTCAGTTAGGTTAAAGCAATTTCATTATGAAATCAAGTCAGTTTTACCATTAACGGTTTGAACATGATTTCCTTCTGAAATTCTGTCAATACAGTCTCGCGCAAATACACGGGAAACCAGGTTATTTTTGCGACGATTCTGGATGAGGTACTAACCGGATTTGAGTGCGATTGATAATTCAGCCCACTTTACCAATTCTAGTGGAGTATGGACAAGTATTTTGGTTAAAAGCTGGCAGTGTATGCCAACACTTCTGTTCGCGATCAATATCATATTCGAAAAGTCAGTTGTCATTCGGCTTCAAGTGCGGAAACCGGGGGTTTGACAAGCCAGTTCCGACGACAAACACTGTTTATTATTGATGAACTGCAGTACTTCCCATCAGTTGTGGATCCTGCTTGATTTTTAACATCTGTGGAACGGATGATGACGTCCTAGCAAGCAAACGTTCTGACACTAAACTACAGAAACAAGGTTCACTAAAGTGTTCTGGATCCATTTTACCGGATGGTGAAGGTTGTCCTATCTCTAATATAAGAGATGATTCAATGAGGCATGACAAATAAGATTTTTCAATCGCAGTCTATAGTTAGTTGGTTTTGCTTAACAGCAGTGAATGAGCGAAATAACACCCTGTTTACTGACTAATAAAAAGGCAGCAAAATTGGTTGAAATCTCGTCAAATTGCCACCAAATTCTCGAGGAAAGTGGCTTTTACTGAACATCGGGTAGATTTTGACGTAGGGGTTGTCAGACAGCTTTGTAGTTAAGCACAATGATATTTTGACATTTCAGCGTTCCAGAAAGTGCTAAATACGAACTCGCCTTGTTGAATAACTTTTAGCTTGGGACCAGCAAAGAACACTTAGATGATCTATATCAAGCGGTAAGCATAATTACGTAACAATGCAGCAAGATTCAAGCGTACGTCACAATTGGTCCGCCTCGGTCAGGTGACTTCAGCTGTTGTCGCCCATGTCTGTATTCGCTAGTATAAGTGACGGAGCATATCTTCAAGCTGTACGATTCAACTACTGTGTGGCAAGAATAATTGCTCAGCCTTCCTTACCAGCCGGATTTATGTTGTTTGTTCATTGAGTTCAGTTGAACTCGTTAATTTTACGCTGTCTTAGATCGCAAACAAATCTGTGTCAAACAAATATGGACTGAAACGTTGAATCACATACACCGAACCATTTTCCTAAAAACCTCGGAAGTTTCCTGGTTATATATGTTTACACACCGTGATGTGCTGCAAAAATACATATTGCGACGTTCACACCCACAAAGGTGTATCCAGGGATGTTACGTAGCTAGACAAGGTTCTCAAAAAACAAAAAAGGAGGATTTTGAAAAGAGAAATGAGAATAAGAATGTTCACTATCAGCCATTCAGCACTACCTCGTCAGCCTGTAATATTGCTGGTGAGATATCAGCGAAGATAGAGAAGGCACGAGTTGCTTTTGCCGAACTGCGTCATTGTGGCGTCGAAATGACGTCCGGTTGTCGCTGAAAGGAAGGGTGAGTGCGCTCCATTTTGTTTTATGGTTCGGAACCGTGGCCTGTTCACAAAGAAGATATTAACAGGCTTGCTGTGTTTGACCATCGTTGTCTCCGCCAATTGGCCCATATTAAGTGGACCGATTGCATGAGAAATGTGGCCGTTCGCCGGTGCGTATTCCGGAATAATCGGGATGCGCGATCAATTGGTCAACTAATTACGTTGCACAGCTTGCGATGGTTGGGTCATGTTCTCCGTATACCAGCTGAGCGTTTACCGTACCAGGCATTACATGCTGAGGCCACCAACAGTTGGGTAAAACCGCGTGGTGGTCAACCAACAACGTGGTCACGAAATATGAAGACCTTGACTGCTCCATTGAGCAAAGTGGGTAGGTGTCGCCTGCCTGGATGGAGCCCACGTGATCACTCAAACCGCTGGTTAGAGACGCTATCCGAGATGGCGATGTGTCGCAGTCAATGGCGTACCTGTATCCATACCGTTTTTAGTTCTTCCGCCTAGTCTTCTTTTAATAATTTCCAACCTTCTTAGCAAAGTTTTCTTCTGAGATATATTCCACGTCACTGTTGATGTGAGCGGCGGCCCTAGCCACAGTACCTTTTGGTCAGGCTCGTGGCTGTTATGGTGATGATGATTATGAACTTAGAAGATTGTCAACTGAAAATCCTCTGGGTCTTGACTAACCCCAACCAAGCCACCGGGACAAAACTTCCAAATGCGGAAAATGCTTTGTCATTTATGCTATAAAGTCATTACGAGGGCTCAAAAGTTTCACATCTAGACTCAATTTCATGGCTTATTTAGAAGAGCGCTTGTATGCCTGGATATTTTCTTATCGTCGCCGGCCGACTCTAGTCGAAGCTCAGATCGTTCACGTCTAGACATAATTGGAATGTTCGTGTAACGTCTAGTTTCAACCTTTTTTGATAACAGTAGCAATGTGAACCATGATCTGAGAGTACAAATTAGGTATGAAACTTTTAGCCACAAGACAAGCTTGCTGAGCTAAGTAACAGCCTTTTAAAGAGAAAAGATGTGGAATAGGCTGGAACCTTCCTCCAAATTAAAATAAACCGACGATGTTGAGACATTCCTTTTGAGTAAACGAAAACGGAAGTAAAATATGTGCAAGGAAAGAGAAACTGATTATAAAATACAATAAACACCTTTCATTTTTGCGACTTTTCGTTTTTAAGCACGTTCACCATAACATGACTTCGTAACCGACCTGAATTATAGCTTAGAGCGGCAGCTTCTGCGACAGGCCAAACTTACAATTGTGAGTAAAGGTAAATACATATACGTACAAATAAGCGTATAAACCTGTACGATGTTAAGGATGTCCGAGATGATAGGGACTACGGCTGTCTTCCTACATAATAAGACACCATTTGTTGGAAACTGTTCAAATGAACAATGGAACGAGAAAGCTGATGAGTTCTGTTAGCAAAAATCGATTGTCAAACACTTCAATGAACTTTATATTCTTAGTCGTCCAATGTCACTTTTCGGTGTCGTAAACAATAAATGACCCACCTGCATTGGGGCACCGTTTTTATGTTAAAGATGTTTCTAACCGATGAATATTGTTGATGAATTTAGGGTATTCTAACAGAATTAGTCGAGTGAAGAGTTATTCTCGTCAGTCAAGTGTAGCTAGCAGTTGCAGCCGAAACCTATTTGATTTAGTGCTTATCCAGATCCAGCAAAATAAGACAAGCTAGCAGGAGACCAATCCAATGTCGCTCTATGACAGAACGTCATGATTGGACGAACAGTTTCATTAATGTAGCTTCCCCTATTCGCCGAGTGCATTGTACTGCAGTAGACCGATCAGATTACAGGTTGCGACGTTGCATGTGTTATTGATGTCAGCCAATGACAGACTACAATTTTTATACTACGGTGGTAGATCTATAAATCCGTGTTCCTTTACCACAAGCATCGACTGTTTACTGCAACCACCCCGAAGTATTCTGCTTAACACGTAAGCGGGATGTTCACACCAATTTACGATCCATGGAGATATTTGAATCCTCTAATTCTCACTTTTACCCCAGTATTAGTGACAATGTTGTTGTTGTTGATAAATTCATGATTGAAATATACAAAAATATACACATGAACCATAATCATTTGTGAATAGAAATATTCGCCTGTACAACATACTCGAAGAATTTAACTGTACCGGCTAATGCGGTTACTCACACCTGAAGTTCTACAGAAGGCAAGATTAGATGTATTGTTTAACTGAGAGAAGCAAACAAAATTATTGAGATTTCATATAGCAACCTTCGCAGTTGAAACACCAAATCCCCATTT
Organism: Paragonimus heterotremus; assembly: GCA_013368495.1. Taxonomy (NCBI): domain Eukaryota; kingdom Metazoa; phylum Platyhelminthes; class Trematoda; order Plagiorchiida; family Troglotrematidae; genus Paragonimus; species Paragonimus heterotremus. Next base: position 300,113 of record LUCH01000016.1, on the reverse strand, counting down.
TTCTGTTACCATAATCACCAAGATGTGACATTCTGCCTGATCTAATCAGAAATCGATGAACTGCTGGTCACGTGAGCAACGTCCTTGGGTTGGAACAGCTCATTAGCCCCTTAACTGGCTAAACTCAGCTTAATCATAGGTGAACAATAAGATATTCAGTTTATTATACAGAATTATATATGTTTAAAGATCAGTGAGAGAGATGAATTGTAGATTGTTCTCGGCAACTGTCCTAAACCGTTCGCCGACCCAGTGGATTACAATCAAACCTCAACTAGTCTTGATAATATGTGTGCCAAATGTTTTACCGATTCAAGCGTGTACCCCTAAGATGTAACCCTCGTTATGGAATGATGGACAGTTGTAATTGGCGTTACTTATTCCACTTCTTGTAGACAGTCATGTTGATTAAAACATTTTGTTTCCAGGTGTGTACTTTTCACATTGACTGTTTAGCGTTGTGCCGTGTTCATTTACACAAATTTATAAGACTGGAATGTGAAATTTACGAACAATCTGTCAGTGGAGGCAAACTGCATGATTCAGGATCAATGGCATGCATCCAGTGATTCAATGAACAGATTCGAGCATTATTCTAGGGCTAGGCTACAAGAATAATCCTTTCAAATAAAAGGTCAAGTTGACCGTATAGACTGAGGGCCAACTGAAATACGGTCACTTAGGTTTTACAGCTTTTGTGGCCAACATTCAGAGGGTGGGTGTAACATTACCACTCTATAGAAGCTATGGTGCGCAAAACAAAGAGCAGGCAAAGGACCGATCATCAAAAGACTGGGACGGAAGTTGTTAGTGAGCAGTGTTACAGATACGTCACTTGTGAGACGCTCCATTAATGGAAAATACGGGCTTCGGATTAATTCAAACTACTGACGACTCTCAGGTGTCATAGCTGTGAAACGAAGCCATGCCAGGAGCATGCGCAGTTCACAATCGACTTTCAAAAAGTGAACCGTGTCTGACTGTTAAAATCAAAATGTATTCTGAAAATCTTTCTCACAGTAAGTTCATAAAGGCATGTCCACACGCTTTGTGAATGAAACAGCACTGGACAAACTAGGTGAAAAGCAGCAGTTATAAGTAATTCTCATAAACCAACTTATGAATAGTTTATTGAAGTTAAATTTATATTGTTTCAGATGATACAAGCACAATGAAGTAATTCCTACTTACCACTTTATTTTTTTCAGAAATTAAATGTAAGCCATCGTGTCTTGAAACATAAATTGCAACGGTTATTATCAACATCGTCAATAACAACAAATCCATGGTGCATGTCAACACCAGACGAGTATGAACAATCAACCAAACCTTAGATTATGAACGAAAAATGGGGCAGAGGTGTGACCCAATTTGTAGGAAAGCTTTTATGTCTGATTTCAACATCAGGATGTCTTCAAAAACAAAAAACAAAGTTGCAAATCAGTATGGGGGACTTTTTGCTGGCCAGTTTAACTAAGTGCCCCTCATTCAAAAACACTTCACTCAAACAACATTCAGTTCCCTGAACGCAATGAGTTGTGGTTACTTCGAATGTTTTCAGTCGGAAATGCATTGCATTATCTTTTCAACCTAAGAGACACATCTATGGTGACCAACATACCGATCGCTAATTTCTTTCTCCCATACCAAGTCATTTATCGTTCACTCAGCTAAATCGAACTGTTCCAAGTGAAAAACAACTGTCTGGAATCCGGGGTGCGTGCACTAACGATTCATGAAAGCTGATTAGACGAATTTGTCTACCTGGTGTCACCCGGGCGTGTGCGACAAACAACCGTATGGAGAAGAGTATTCCCACTACTAAACTGGTAGGTTGTGACATACACTGTTCACTAGTTGTGGTTACCGACTTTCACTACCAGTCATGATCCGTCCCCATTTATTTGCTCTCTTATGTTTCAAATAACTAATATCAGAGTTATGTGATGTCCAACGTTTCATCGTAGATTGTGAATGCTCTAGTACTTTGTAGTGTATTGTTTTTGAAATATGACTGCAGGTTAACTCTTTTATACAGTGTATCTTTCAAACCGATCTATGGAAATATGATTCAGCTGAAACCGAACTATGAGGTTCCAAAATGTAACAGGAACCTTATGATAGTGCTACATAATTTAGCTGCGAAACCCTAACGGGTCATCACATTTATACTAGGCTACCCGTCTTCCGAAGAGGCAGACCGCCAGGCAGATTTGATCGAACAGTCAAGCCTGTTCGATGGAGATTCGGAATGCACTTGGTAATGCAAGGGGTGCCTAGAGGTGGGTAGCAACTGTCTTCACCACGAATATGACTAAACTGCAGACTTCTTGTCTTAATAATTAAGGGTTCTAAACTACTTTCTAGTAAACTATGGTTCTCCTATCTCGTTATATTCAGCAGCTTGTGACTGATCTTGGGTGGACCGTGTGCGACCAGTTGTTTATCAATTTTATATACAAATGTCACGCTTTGGAATGATAAAAATGTGGCCTAACAATACTAGCTGAGTGACAAAAGCCCCCTCTATCAACAGAGATTTTGACCAAGCGGTTGCCTATAAGAAAGGGTGAAGGCCAACTGTCATGTTGCAGTGGGCAGTAGTTTAAAAGATCGTTGATAAATTGACTTACTTCTGTCTTTCAACTTGAAATCGGAATTATATGAAATCCCGTAACCAACAGGCGACGTTCGCTCCTTCTTTGCCAAAGGTAGGAATGGACCAGTATGTTGATCAGATAATATGCTGCGCCAGCGATATAACCGTCTTGCCAATACCGGAGCCTTTAACCCCCAACTGCTTCCTGATCGATAATCCAAGAAAGCGTCGTGATAATGGTCCTGGAGTGGGGTATCCCGATGTGAACACCACAAAAATGTCCTAGAGTCAGCTTTGTTAATTCTAGTCATATCACGGTGTTCAACAACAGAATGAACCTAACGAACGGCGATTGTTCGAAACGCCAGTTCAGAAGCGAAGAGGCCATTCAATCGCATTGTTGACTCTTAGGGTATCTGATCAATTATTTTCCAATTCTCTTGGTGGAAGAATCGCCCACGCAACACTTTGGATAGTCAGACTGACATTTCCATAGCAGTTTAATGAATTGTTGTTCGAACCAATAAACGTCAAGTATCCATTCGCAACGTCCTTGGCTTGGGCCAATCGATTTATTGGACCGTCTGGGCTTGCCAAATTGACCATCAGAGATGTGGCCTAAACCATGACAGTTACAATAGTTGATATGGTCTGAGTGACTCAGTTTTGCGCGGTCATGGCAACTAAAACCAGCAGATGTCATGGCCACGGATTTTTTAATGAACCATATAAATGATTGGATCACTGCTTAATTAGGATACAGTGTTCAAGGGATTTCAGCTAGTTTTGATACTGACCGAGCAGTTTTCACACCTACCATAAACTGATGCATTTTCTATGTATTTTGCAATTCAACTCAAAAACTGCTTAGTGGTTCTAGGAAGATTATTTGCATGATTGTAGGGACCATCGCATAAATGTCTAAATTATATTTTTCGTACTTCATAAATTAGTCACACCGAATGAAGACAATTCTTGTGTCCAAGTGAGCGGAGGAACAAATGAGCAAACAAACTTGCTAGTAAGTAAGTTAATAACAAACAAATTAATGAGGAAGGAAACAATTAAGTGAAGGAGGCAGCAGTTTCATAAATAAGAAAGAGAGCAAGTAACTTACTAGTCAGAGGAATTATTAGCTAATGCCAATTGACTACCTGACTACTTTAGTGATCACCCTCTCAACTACTTATTTGCTCATATGTTTGCATACTTGTTTAGATATAGGAATTATCATCAAGTGAGGCATAAAGCACAGTATTCCGTAGTACTCAGAGATGTGCATACAAAGTAAAACAATGCCGTCTATCCTTCTTAGCTCGTGATTAAAGGTTGAATGCATTCCACTGAAATTCTCAGTAATATTATGTTCTAAATTCAAATATCTTAATATTATTCCTGTCGTAAAAGTTCGTGAATCACGATTACAGATTACGGGTGAAGGCATTGCGCAAATGATGTTGGGGCTCAAGCTTATTTCCTGCTATGGTTATAAGGATAGCAAATCTTTTTTTGTTTGAACCGCGTTTATCTTGTCACGTCGTCTGAAATCTCTCCTATTAGTACAGAAAACTTCGTTCATTGGTTTGTATTCACTAGCATATATAGTATGTCTTCTTGAAGTTCGTTATTGTCAGTTCTGTTTGGTTAAATATATATTCTAAACAGATTTATTATCCATTTCTCACTCCGGAGGTTTTCGGCTACTAATCTGTATTCATTCATCAAATTTTAAAAATTCTTTAAGTGCTCATGGAGCATAACTTTTGTTCAGCTGGTGTTAGCTCACGAACATCCTTCAACATGCAATTTACTTTTGGAACTGTTGGCACTTTTTTACATTCAGACGATCCAATTTATTTGCTAAAAAACGACACCCTTCGTTTTTAATGCTCCATTCAAATAGAACCATTTTTGGAGGGGGGTGGGCGGAGTAGTGTGTTGTTCTCCGGTAAAGCTGTTTCTTCCTGGGAGAGGGGTTACCTTTCTACTTGATGGAAATCAATGGATGTGTGTATCACACAGTGAGTTGAACGGTTAGCTTGTTCTTCTCATCTTGCACTAACGTAACTCCCAAAATTAAGTGTACCAACAGGTGGCTCTAACCTACCACTTATTGAAAGGATAACGTACGCCCATACATTGATCATCGGTTGAGGGTGATGCTTACAAGATTTTAACCCCAATACAGTTTGTTAACTGTTTTTTCAATGAAAGATAGAACCGCCACTGGACGCTACTTCGTGATGTAGGCCATCAAACCGACTCTTCATAGCCGGTTCTATACTGGTTTGTATTTACCAGTTGCAGACAGTCTGACTAGGGATCGAAACGGCTACTCTTCGCACTACCAGTCAACACTCTTATCCGCTGGATCATTAACCCCATCAACGTTGTTTCTGAGGGAGGGATTTTTATGTAATTGAGTTGTAGTTTGTTTTCACCGGGTTAATTGTGTACAGGTTCTTGTCAATTTATAATTGCCCCATCGATCGCAAGCATAATACAGTTAATCCTATTACCTGCATTCCGTTCGGATGAGAATACAGTTACAGCATTTAATAGTTGTTCCAATGGAATGGTATGACTGCACAATAGCCTGGGTTTTATCAAACTTCTCAGGCTTGAATTATGCGAACTGGCGAACGGCACATAAGGCCAAAATATCACAGTGGAATTCAAATATTAACTATCCGAATCGTGCTCGCAAATCTGAACGACAACATGTGTCCCACCAGATCGAAAAAACTTTTAGCAAATACCAAAAAACTGCTTTTGCTTAGACAGTGAGCACTGCAAAATACAGTTATCTACGTTTTTATGTCTTGTGACCCAAACTTTATGGGATACTCATGGTTTGGAAACTAATGTCGTAGCGTCTCTTTTCAATCATGCTAAAACCTGATCAGACAACATGAGTGTAGGGAATTCGAGTGGAGATTACCAATATTTCGGAAGGTTTCTGGATGAGACAATGGCAGATGGCTGACAAGTTTGAAGGGCCCCACGGTTGGAGGAAAAAAGAACCCCTTCTACGATCTGTACAGTTACTGCCTCACCTAATCTACCAAACCATCAGCATGGGAAAAAGACTCGAAGCTACCATTCAAGCAGCCCTATACTGAAGAAAGAACAATATTTACTGTTATTTGCTGAAAAAAAGAATATTTTGATGTTTCTGCATCTAGCACGTGGTCGTCAACTTTGTAAATAGTGACACACTGCGAACACACACGTTAAATAACTTCACACGCATTTGACTTTGAAATAGATTTTTTCATCCTGTTCAGATGGCACTTGTAAACGAAAAGTTATGCTCGTCTATTTTACTAGCTAATGAAACAAAGCAGTATCTCACCAGGATGTGCAATGCAACTCGAACCACGGCTTGAGTGACAACGACCAGATCACCCACATTCTGTCGTTCTCGGTTATCCAGGGTTAAATTTTCATCAGGACTGGAGTTTCGAATTTGCAAAGATACGGAGGTTAGATAACAGAAAAAGCTCGGATATTCGTATCTAACTGGCATCTCCAGAATGGAGATATTCTTGCATTGGAAACGACGGTTCGGAAACCATACAGTTCTTAGGACCAGTAAGACCTCCTTTTACGTTTTTATGACGATTAACCAATATTAATTAGTTTCCAACAACCAGAAGCAATCGACCAGAAAAGAAACAAGATTTATCTTTGTCTTTCAGATTCGTTGAGTTATTGCGTTCGTTTAGATTAGTGTTAGTGAGACTAGCCTTCTTGAGTGCAACTGGATCTCGTTCGACATCTGTATCCTCACTGTGAACGCACGAATGCAGTACAGAATGATCCAATTCCCGCGAGATTTGATGGTTCATTCTGCATGCTGCATGCAAACCAAGTGTAGTTGCCCGTTGTATTTCCTAGGTATCATCCATCTTGGTCACCGGCACTGTCAACTCAACCAGAAGTGTTGTTATTGAAAGTGCTTTAGAACCAACATCAAAAACTTCATGATGAAGTGCTCATCTCCGAAGAGAGAGGAGTACAATACATACGGCATTTCAGTAGGCTATAATATCACCGCATCCAAAATTCACTGTAAGTATTGGCTAGAAAGTTATTTTGGGGCACGGCTGTTTAAAATTGACGTAATTAACGACGTTGAGTGGTTTACTCCCTTTCTCCTTTGGTTGATTGCGCAAAGCCAAAAATGTCCGGAGTCAGCGTTCTACTGCTACTCTCTCTAATCCACTATAGGTCACAAAAGTGGGTCGACGAGAAGAAATATAACCGAATATACATCTATGTCTAAAGATCATGAACAACGAATTCATCTCCAGCCACCCTGTCAATTCGGCTTTTAGAATGGCTGACAAAAGGACGCAACTAAGCAGCCAGCAGGATCTATACTCCAGCTGAATTCCGTATACAGTTCACCACTTCCTGATATCCCCCTTCCTATAAAACAGATCGACCAGTAATTCAACCTTCGTCTGCTCTTCCATTTGTTCTTGTGGAATACGTTAAATGAGCTGAACCTTAGGACATCTTTCGAGACGAATTAGGGATCAGCATTCATGGTGGTTCGGGACACGATGAAACAAAACCGGTTCACACAGCTCTCCTCTCTCATCTCGTTGAAAGTGAGAAGTAGGTGAAAACCGATCGAACACTTCGAGTGGCCGGTTGCATGTCATATAATCCACCTGTCTTCCGAACCATAACACGCTGTTTTACTGGGGCTATTGGAATCAAGTGTTTGATCCAGTACTACGTCACCAAAAGCGGTTTGCTTGGGCATATCTTATAGCCTAATCTCAAACCCATCGGCTCGATGACCAACCAGTTCGGTCAGTACAATTGACGGGTGTGAGGTCGTGGACCAAGCAAGTCCTCACCGACTAGATGACCAGTGACCTAGTTCATGTATAATAAGTCCGACCGATATCTCTACCTAATCCTGTCACGTGGATATACCTTTAAACTGGCCCGAAGATTGAACGATCGAAAACCGATGGTTGTTTATATTACATCATTCTTTTTATAATAATGAGCATATTTGTGACATTACAAATCAACCAGATTACCCACTGCATTATGAAGAGAAAATTGTTGATGTCTGAAGATTGCTTCATTAGCTCAGCGTTCGTGCATTATCTTTTACCATTCACGACACACTATTGTATTTGTAGGGAGAAGTTGATATATTTATACACACAATGGAATACACAGAATTGTACTAAAATGGTTGCGAATCACGTACTAACCTTCAAAACTCATAGTGAATTTGAAGTGCAATTAGCACTCCTTTGTAGTGATGTTACAACATTAGCGAAGAGTCAACAAAGAAGCGTATACCTTATTTCTTACGACTAAATTAGATGGTAAAAATGGTGAGAAATGAGTACACAATTGTGGGTTGGTCAAGGACAGGGTGTATGACCCTCAATCCGAGTTGTATGGTCCTCCTCGAGCCTTCTGAGCCTGAAAGACAAATTCCCTGTCCTCGACTAGTCCATGATTGTGCTCTTACTCTCCTGCTGTTGTACAGCAGATTACATACGTCACATGACGAGACGTTTGTCACAATGGATCAAAGAACATTATCCGGCGTGTTTCCGGACAGGTTCAACCAAATCAGCTAACAAATGCAGTCGTCGTACATTTATCCTATACGAATCGCCAAACTGACTTCGCTCGGGAGTTCTCTGTTGTCTACAAAGTTCCGGGTAACCATTTCAAACTGGCCAGACAATGAATGGTGGCTACTGCTGAATCGAATGCTATTTAATTATGCAATTCAGTTTTGTGTTCACACAAACAGTCCGTGCCCAAGTCAAAGGCTGCAATATTGGTGTGTTTGCACATCCAAACTACAACCGATAACTCTGTGGCGTAATGTTGGTTGGAACTAAAAACGACTGGTCAGTAACACGGATGATCTATTCTTTGAGAGACTAGCCTATATATACTGATAAATTTTGCAATACTCTACATGATCCAGCCATATTCTGCTAAACCTTTTTATCATGTACATAGACTGCCTTGGTTTTGCTGAACCTGCATAACTGTACTGATCTGATGATGAGTGATCGAAAACAACTGTTCGGCACAGTTTTCTTCTAGGATTCAATGAGAATTTTTGTGAGTTTTCTCACATTGTTTCTCCACTTCGGCGTTGACCTACTAAAAAACCTCACATGAAACTTCCGTGCTGCCAACAAACGTTCGTGCCAGCTCCTATCAGGCTGCTCAACAGCTTGAGTACCACTCAGATGTGGCTGCGTAAACAAACCTTCCAAAACGTTGTTTCGTACCACCAATGGAATGCAGGTCACGTTCTAGTAGAATTTCTAATCGATTAACCCCACTTGTTTGTTTTTCAGCTGTTTTTGACATGAAGTTAGTTACAAAACGAAAGAACGCATGTCTTCATTTTATCTGTAAAATACCAACCTGTTCACTGGTTTGATGCGATGATTCTTTTGAAGTCGGGTTTTGTAAAATTGCACTCGTAGCACTCGTAGCTGTGTACACATTGTACATTTAATGTATTTCACTCGTGGAATCTAAGTTGTGTCACTCATACGCTGTCGGATGAGTCCAGCTGTGTCCACTCGAGAATTAAGTTCACAATGGACTCTGAAGAGACCATCAAGCTGAGCAATGCAGAGAATGAACCAGTTCAAACACCAGAAGAATGACTATCCACAAACACACACGTGTACAGTTTCGCAACTTTGCCCAAAACAGGTTACTGCCTAAGAGCCAAAGTACACACTGTACACAGGTCGAACTGAGGTATATTCACGAAAAGTTTAGTCAGGCTTCTTGAACCAAAAACTATGTATTCAAAAAAAAGTGTCAAAGTACACAAACAGTGTGAGGAAGCCACTTTTTTCTATTAATCCACCGTACAGCAAGTGAGATCATTAACCGGATAGTCAGACACCAACTGCTAAATGCTGTTGAGATGCTTTATTGCGATTTACTGGTTGTAACGTCATTCAGTATTGGCGGAACATAGGTGACACTTTGTGAACTGCCTACCGAAGTTATTTTGTCTTGCTTTACTTAAACTGTAACCTCATATTGTCAAGCCGGTATTTTGGGGAAACAACTTCAAGGCTACTACGAATGATTCATGAACGTCTTTCTATGCAGTGTTGCGACGAACTGATGCAGTCAATTCCTGTTGCAATTAGGTCCAACTGACAGATATTGGCCATCAAGTAGAACCTCAAGAACTAATCTAAAACATTCTCAAAAATCAATCAGCAACTCCTCCAGAAAGTTCTTTTCTTTCCCAATTTTTATGACTCTGCCAATCTAATTTCATGTTACTGTAAACACCAAGCGTGAATGAACGAAACCAAAAAATATGGTTTCTTACAGGTTCGACAAAAATTCTGGTCTTATCTCGGGAACTGACTGAACGTCACAGTTAAAACTTTCACAAATTTCTTTCTGGACGCAGGATATAATACTTTTTTGACGTTTTTCAATTTTATTTTTCATTGTGAAAAAAATGCACGATACTGTAATAAGTGGGGAAAACGGACAATCTCAAATAAGATTGGAGACAAATCAATAATATTTGATTGGCAAGATAACTGATCACATTATCCGATATCGACCAACAAAGATCAGGTGGTCAATTTTAAACGATTACACACCACAGTTTTATTGTTGTCAGTTATCAAATAATGAGATCGTGAAATTCAGTCGAGTACACTGATAACCCCGAAGAGGTTAACAAAACTTCTGGTACTGTTTCTTAAAATTAAAATATCTACAAGATTTCGCCTTTCATAAACAATAAAACTCTTTTTTGACAATCACTTAGCCAAACTGATACATAGGACGTCATTACCGCTCAAATGATGTTCAGAAACATGAAGTTGAGGATGTTAATTTTGCTCACATCCATGAGCAACAAGTTTTAACCACAGAGTTTTACACTTGTAACACCTTTGTAAGGTCTGATCAAAAGCGTGATTGAAACACGTTATTCCTTCTATAACCCTATGGAACTGCTTGAGAAAGCTAATGTCTTTCATTACAGGGTGAACACATCATTCCCACGAAAGCACACTTGATAATTGTAGATCAGCACAAAAATGTTCTGCAGGTTTTTGAGCGTAAAGTGAATCAGTTTATGTTTTGTCATGCTATTTCGGTAACACCTTATTACACAATGACTGTTATTCATTGCATGACCACCGACGTTTTATGCACAACTGGAAATTTTTAACCAATATAAACGTAATTTGAAATCAACATTAACTAACTAATACATTTCTCCAATAACAATAGAAGACTTACGTCGCAAGAAGCTAACATTTCGTTTACTCTTTTCATTCACAAACGCAAAACAAGAATATACAGGACATACGGATAACAAAAACAGTAGAAACAATCAACTGTTTGGTTTACACAAAACAAGGACTGTTATCGACTCCACGGCAGACAAACTGAATGACTCAACAGTTTATGCACACAGGACCGGGCGGCGAGTACTGGTTAGCACTGCCTCGGAAAAAAGCAAGCAGCTTCGGATTCTGACGAAATCAGATCTTATCAGTTGCGAAGCGCATCATGGAAACAGGTCACGTAGTTGACACCGCCAGCTTGTTTCCGTTACTGTTGCGTAATAGGAATTCGGAGCTGCTTAATTTCGTGCTTCC